>VWZI01010423.1:562925-647925 GCA_013396835.1 Psilopogon haemacephalus
AAAAAGCAAAAGGAATGCAGGGACACAAGCTAGATCTGTAATCATTCAAAACATTATATAATATTTGGAAGGTTTTTATTTCCCCCTTCCTCTAACACAGTTGTTAAAGCACTGGGCATTCAAAAACCTTGACTCAGTAAATCAGTTTTTCTTTGGAGGAGTAGAAACATTGACTTAGCAAAATTGCAGGATAATGCATCAAATAAAATTACACATAGGAACCATTTTCACATTCTACACTTTGCTTTTCTGCAGCAGATGTTATTGTAAAGTCTGGAATATTTGAGTACATGATATTTCAAGCCGCATTCTGCCACGTACAGAATATTTATTCTTATCTGTATCTCTTTTCCTCTCCCCATAGAGCTAACTGCCACTTCATCTAAATGTATGTGTGTATATTTGCCTGTGCAGAGTGGGGGTTAGCAGTGTTCACATTGCTAGTGTGGAAGATTCCAGCGTGCCATATGTATTCTGGCTTGCAGCACAGATCGTGCCTGCAGGCTGACAGGTTCCGTCCTGTATCTCTTCATTATCATGAACCCCTGACCGCAGAGTGAAACATTCAGACAGCAGGAGGAGCTGCATGAGGCCACATCTCCCCTGTGCGAATCAGGGCTATCAGTCATCAGATAAAGGATTATATTGGCAACTTGAAGAAACATTGAGGAAAATAGAACAGAGACTTAAATAGCAGGTGAAGAAAAAACTAACAGCATTTTCTGTTGGGTTCACAGGATGTCAGGGCTTAGAAGGGACCCAAAGAGACCATTGAGTCCAATCCCCCTGCCAGAGCAGGACCATACAGTCTAGCTCAGGTCACAGAGGAATGCATCCAGACAGGCCTTGAAAGAGTCCATAGAAGGAGACTCCACAGCCTCTCTGGGAAGCCTGTTTCAGTGCTCTGTGACCCTTACAGTGAAGAATTTCCACCTTGTGTTGAGGTGGAACCTCCTGTGATGCAGCTTACATCCATTGCTCCTTGTCTTATCCCAAGGAGCAAGTGAGCAGAGGCTGTCCCCCTGCTCCTGACACGGACCCCTCAGATATTTACAAACATTTATTAGATCCCCTCTCAGTCTTCTCTTCTCCAGACTAAAAAGCCCCAGGTCCCTCAGTCTCTCCTCATCAGGCAGTGTTCCAGTCCCCTAATTATCCTTGTAGCCCTCTGCTGGACCCTCTCCAGCAGATCCCTGTCCCTCTTAAAATGGGGAGCCCAAAACTGAATGCAATATTTAAGATGAGGTCTCACCAGGGCAGAGTAGAGAGGGGAGGACAACCTCCCTCGATCTGCTGGATACACCCTTCTTAATACACTCCAGGAGGGGGGAAAAAAAACAACACCAAAAAGGGCTTTCACATGAAATGCTGTGTTTCAGAATGAAGGGCAAAAGAATGTTTAAAGTAATGTTTACAATGATACTGGAATTTTTCCCTAAATGGATGGTTTTTCTAAACATCTCCTTCCATCACCTCTCTATCCAGTACTTTCCAAGGGAAATATTTGCTTTCCAAATTTGCAACGCTTTCAAATTTTTTACATCCGCAGCAAGGTTAGGGATGGGGATAGGACTGGGTCAAAGATCTGGGCCAGTAAGGTAGGATGAAAATCAGGCTGACGTTGTAAAATAAGGATTATAAAACAGAAACGTGAGGCTAGTACAGACATGGGACTCTGCCCAGATCTGAGGAGCAGTGTTTATACTTCAAAACCCTCTATGCAGCTGACAGTTTTTGCGATTGTGAATTAAGCTGCTTTAATCTTGGAGCGCACAAGTATCTTTCTGTAACAACCAAGTCTAACAGTTCCTACTATTCACAACAAAGGTATAAAACAAGCTACAGTTTTAAAATTAAACCAGCGCATGGCAAAAAGTTGCTGAACCCAGCAAAGACCAGTGAATACAGGAATCACAGAATCATAGAATGGTTTAGGTTGGAAGAGACCTCAAAGATCATCCAGTTCCAACCCCCTGCCATAAGCAGGGACACCTCCCACGCCTCTTCCAGCCTGGCCTTGAACACCTCCAGAGAGGAAGCAGCCACAACCTCCCTGGACAACCTGTGCCAGTGTCTCACCACCCTCATTGGAAAGAACTTCCTCCTAACATCCCATTTAAATCTCCCCTCTGCCAGTTTAAACCCATTAGCCCTCATCTTGTCATAACAAGACCTTGTGAATAGTCCCTCCCCAGCCCGTCTGTAGGCTCTCTTCAGATATTGGGAGGTTACTCTAAGGTCTCCTCAAAGCCTTCTCTTCTCCAGGCTGAAAAGCCCCAACTCTCTCAGCCTGCCCTCATAGCAGAGGTGCTCCAGCCCTCTGATCATCTTTGTGGCCTTCCTCTGGACCCTCTTCAACAGTCCCATGTCCTTCTTGTGGTGAGGGCTCCAGAGCTGCACACTACTCCAGGTCGGGTCTGAGGAAGCAGAGTAAAGGGGTTAAGGGTCGATTCTGTTCTCCAGAACTGGGTATGATGTGCCTCATACTGGAACAGAGCTGATCTCATTAATGTTTATAAATATGTAAAGGGAGGCTGGAGCCAGGCTCTGCTGGGTGATGCCCCATGACAGGACAAGGGGCAATGGGTGGAAGCTGAGGCATAGGAAGTTCCATGGAAACATGAGGAAGATTTTTTTCACTGCAAGGGTAATGGAACAGGTTGGGCAGGGGAGTTGTGGAGTCTCCCTCTGTGGAGATATTCGGAACCCACCTGGATGTGTTCCTGTGTGATCTGGTATAGGTGATCCTGCTCTGGCAGGGGGTTAGACTAGCCCCTTTCAGCCCCCAACATTCTGTGATTCTGCGATTCTGCGATCAGTAGCAGTGCTCACTGCAGAGGCATTGATCTGTAGTTTTTCTCACATCTCTTCTTTCGGAGGCAAGGTTATAGTGCTTGCTGCACAAGACTCTCCTCCCTTTGCACAGTGCATTTTTCATGAAGATCATCTTCTCATACCTCCTAGTATTTACAACCCATGTCCCCACAGCAGTTAGAAAGACTTGACAGCAGTAAGTTACACTCTGTTAAGCACACCTGCATCCTCAAAAATCCACTCTGGGAAAATTCACACCTTGGCATTGAGTAGAGCAAAGTGTCAGTTACACCCTCAAGTAATTCAAGGGCAAAGCTAAGAATAACTCCTTGGTGCATACCCACCGTTATTTTCGTAGGTACTGCAACCCATGCAAACATGTCTCAGCTTTCCCGCGGTCTCTCTGGTCAGGAAGTAGCTGGGAGAAGCAATTTTTTCCCCCAGTGTTTGTATGAATACAAAGCTAATTTCTTGGTGAAGGTTTCTAGAAAACTTTCCTAATTATTTCGTGCAAATTATTCCAGATTCAAGTTCAATGGTATGAAAATCCACATCCTTCCTGCCTTATTCATCTTCAGCAAATTTCAGCTGAGCTGTAACCTGACTGCAGATCCTAACAACTCAGAGTTTAATTTCTGTGTTTATAACTCACAGTTCTTAGTAGAAACAGTTGCATAAATCACAGTTTTTCTTTTGTTCCTCATTGCACAATGTAACAGTGTGACAATACCAGAGTGAAATTTTCGTGTTACACCCAGATATGGAATCCAAAATTTCTCTCTGTTGGCTTACTACTATGGCCATCAAAAGAGAGAAGGAAACAATACTACATAACTAACATGGAGTACACACTTGGCTGAAGAAATAAACTTTCAGAATTGGAATATCCTAAATGAAACAATTAATTAATTATGCAACAAATACACTATTTCTTTAAACTATTCTGGCTGTATGATTTAAAATACATTCCATAGGCAAGACAATGATTATTCAGTACAGCTGCATCAGTAGAAAGAGGGAGATACAAGCAAGGCCAGGAAAACGTGCACAGATCCCTCTATCTCTAAAGACCTTGGCAGCAAGCTACAACTCCTACTCCATCCAAATATCCTTTTGTCAAACACAACTTATGTATTTCTGCCCAGATTTGGGCTCCCACTAAACCAAAGCAACCTCAAAAATACACTCCTGCTCTATGTGAAAGAGCTCTGACTTGTTACTAGAGCCATCCATCAGGAATGGCATCCTGATGGGTTTTAGGCAAGATAAATTCTTGGCAAAAGATTTTCAGCAGCACGCTGCAGGTTTAAATTCCCCTGGACATCTGCCCTGGTCTTTTTGGAGTTCTGCCTAAATATCTAACTACATCCAGGTACAGAAAAGAGTGAATTTTCTTTCTCTGTCCCAGAAGGCTGACACTGGGGAGGAGAACAGCAGGGAGCCAGCAAACTCCTGGGAAAGATTCAGAAGCATAGTCCTTTCCAGGGCTAGCCTTGCCAACCTCAGGCACTGAAATGTTTTTGGGATGTGGGTTTAATGTTTTTTTTTTTTGTTTCTTCGTAGGAGAAGTATAGGATGCACAGATGTTTTGTTGGCTTGCCAATCTGATCCCATCCTTCTCACTGCCTTGTGCTTGCCTGCAGCGGTTTAAACCACAGAAACAGCAAGTACATGACTAGGCTTTGGCCAAAAGCTGCTGTTTACCAACAAATTACATATTTATCAATTAATAGGCTGGGGAAAACATTGGGAAATCAGACCTTTTATTGGAATAGTGAGGTGGTATGCATAATGCAGGTGAACCGTTTTGACACTGCATCTGTCTGTGCTGGCTTGCAGAAGGATGCATGAGCCCACTCCTTCATTTCAGTACTTAGCAATGAATTTCACATAGAGTTGACTGAGATTTATGGATGCTATTTACTTTAATAATGCTAGGTGAAACCAATCCATGTTTTCTCAGAAAGAGCACATGCATCTGAGTTAAAAATAAAAGCAAACTATGTTTCTTGGGGCAAAAAAATAATCTTAGGAAAGAGTCAATATAAGTAAAATTAAAATCAGTTAAGAATGAGATGTTGAGGGTCATTGGAGTCATCACTGAAGCTAATGGTTTAGGCGTCTTGGAGGTGAACACTTCCTCAGCATGGACCCTCAGCTTTCTGTGTTTATTCTCAGTGAGTGTTGAACTTGGAGAAAGGGCTTACTGCAGCTATGCTCAAGGAAAATTGATCTCTGGTACTTCGCTGTACCACAGCACATTCTAACTTTCCCTATTAGGAAATACAGCTCTTTTGCTGATGACAAACCAGACCTGCACCATGAACAGGAGCCACTTATTTTCTGAAGGAGAGTAACACTTTTTTTGGGCTTTTCCCCCTTTTTCTTCCCCCTCACCTTTAACTCCCTGTATGCTCTACTCTAATGAAAGGTCAGAGGTTACAACTTTATTTTCCTCCAGACCATGAATGCTAAATAGCGTCAGCATGAGCAGTTCAATGACCTCTGTGTGTTCTGAAGCCACTGAAAAATGAAAACAAATGTTAATCTGGGGTCTGACTCAGACTCTCTTTGCTGATCTATACTTATGGAGCACATTAGGGCCACTTACGAAATCAGACTGAGCAGTGATCTCTGACCTTGCTCTGTTTTCAGATGGCCTTGCTCCATTTGCTGAAAGTCTGCAACTGCTGCTGGCCCCACAGTGCAGGGGCTCACCACTAATTCTCCTGTGGTGCCCACTGACACTCACGTGCAACTTACATAAGCCAGAGCAATCACTAACACACATAAATGGCAAAGCTCCAATTTAAAAGTGGATGGCTGGAGTAGGTGTTATTAGTACCCTGTGTCAAACTGTGATTGCTCACATATGGCTGCAGGCTGAATAGGACTTTTGATTCAGGGCAGAGAAAAAAAGAGTTGGTGGTAAGAGGTAAAAAAAAAACAAAACCAGAAGATGAAGCAGGCTTGGTTTTACCATTTTCTGATTTGAAGTTCCTGGAAATAACTACAGCCAGAAAGAAATCAAGTTGGCTGTTATCAAGATACCTGTATGTATTATCTTCTGGACTCCTAGGTGGTTCTGATCTTAAACTGAAATACCAAATCCAGTGACATTAAAGCCATATATTCCATAGCATGCTAGTTGTTTGAAAAAAAGGCTTTTGATGAAGAATATTCTTTTTGGTAGCATATTTTCTTTCTAAAGTTGATATTAAACAACAGTAGCGTTCTTACATTTAATCTCATTGTTCTGAGTGTCCTGGGTTGAGCTGAACATGCTGTTGGTATTCACAATAATCTGTTTCAAGTGATGGTGGTAACATGTAGTGTTTCAGCAATTTTATTCTTACATTGCTGTCATGATTCTTTTATCATTTAGATGGTTCTGGGCTATACTGACTGAGTTATTCAGAAGGTCATGTCTTTATAATGTGATATATATACACATATACTTGTATTACAAAGTCAGCATTTACTGTAAGTTCTTCAAGTACTGTCAGCTGACACTCAAGAAAAGAACACTACAACCTTCTTAATGGTGACAGTAGATTAGCTGTAGATGTATATTCACCATTAAGCTGTAAAAATTGTTAAGACTGAGGAAGAAAATGCTAATGCGAGGGCAAGAAGGGAAAAAAGAAATCAATCCCTAGGAGCCATAGATCACCTGCATCTTCTCTTGAGTTTCTCAACATGCTGTCCTTGGTCATGTTTTGAAACCCATCAGGAATTTCCATCAGGCATATTTTGACAGTGCCTTGTGCAAACAACCTTAGTGTTGAAAACTACCTCCCTACCTGACAGCCTGGGTCCTGAGCAGGCTCACTCAGGAGTGAGCTGAACTGACTGCCAGTAGGCAAGTGTGCAAGATTCACCAATTCTGTGCAAAATCCTAAATACTGGAGTATTCAATTTAAAATGTTTTGCCTTAAGATATTGGATTAAGTGATTAACTGATGGAATTTCAAAATGGAGGTGAGCTGTCAAGGGGTATTTTGCAGAACTGTCCAGTAGGAAGATCTTTTCTATTAAGCTTTCTTGTCTAAATTTCTGACATCCTTTAAAAGCTGTTTGAGTCTTACTTCTTTCTGATTTTGAGATTGTTTTGAGCGTTTCCTCATTCTTCTTCCTCTGCTTTTCTCTTGGGCGTCTATAAAGTGAGAAGCCTCACACTGACATAGCCTTGCTCATATTGTCTTCAAAGTCATCTGCAGGTTTTGAGCATGCATATTGACTATTCATGTAATCCATATACATTATATAGAATGTATTTATGTAACTTCTGTACTATGCTTGAGGATACAAACTATTCTAATAGCAATATAAAGCTGTATTAACACCACAAAGAATATAAAACTACAGAAACACATAGACTTTTTTTCCCTAAGTGATCTTACTTAAGAAGCTGCGTGTAAAAAGACTCTGCTGCCCTACAAATTAATTACCAGGGTGGATTTTTCATTGTGTATGTAGAGAAGAAACAATTTCATAGTGAAAATATCATTCTTCTGTGAGATATTTTCTTCTGTTTGATCTAGTCTGAATAGAGTTTAGTGTTCATTCCGTGAGTAGTACTCATAGTCTTCTTTTGATCAGAGGCTATGAAAATATTGCACTACTTAGTCTTGCATTTTTTAGGGCCATATCTTTAACTTGAATCTAGACAACCTTCTCTTGGGGGCTAATAACTGAAGAGACTCCTACAGATTGCCTCTAACTTGCTGTCTGACTTCCCTCTAGAAGCAACTCACAGATGTAGGAAATTCTGTAGAGCTAGTAGACCACAATTTGAGAGTCAAACACAGAAAAATAAGGCATTGAAGTGAAGAGACACCAAGAGCAAGAACAATTTTCTTGCCGCCCACCTCCAAGCCCATTAGCTGATTAATACAGACAAGGTCTTTTCCAAACCCACCTGACAAAATTGAGAAGACAGAGCAATAAATCCTGTGTCCTAGGACACACAGCAGCTTCTGAGCAAGAGGGGAGGGATTACTGTCTCAGATGTGGCCAAGATTGACTTTTCACTATTCTGAGTAAAGTGCTTCATTTGTTGTCAGTTTGCATCTTGTTTTACACCTATCATAAATACTCTGTCTTAGCTCACAGTGTAATTGAAAATGCAGGTGCAGGTCAAATAGGTGAGTAGTTGTGGAGAAGAGGACATAGGTTTAATGGAACTGGACCATCAGAAATAATTTTTAGAAAACAACAGAAAGAAAAAAAAAGAATAAACTTTGCATTACCTTTCCTATTTTTTAAAATACACAATTTCCATACTGAGTGCCAACTGCTAGAAAATTATTGATCCTACAGCATTTTCAGCATTTTTCTTCACACAGGTTTCAGGAAGGTTTTTGAATGAGTTAGTCTTGTGAAATTTATGTAAGCTACCTGGAGCAGGAGCTATCTTTTATGTATTTGTACAAGATCTAGAACAAGATATTTGTAAATGTCTGGCCATATATATGCAGTTATTGAGTAGTGTCACCTAAAATGAAAATAACAATAGTAACAACAACAATAAATCTCTCTCTACTAAACAGAGATTTAACTCTGAATCACAAGTGGTTTAGATTCTTTTTTTTTTTTTTTAAAGTTATTGCATCTATATCCCGTCAGATAAATGAGATATGCTGGATCTCATAGCTTTTTCTGTGTCTACAGCTCCAGAGAATAAATGCATAGCACACTGGACTACTGAGGAGTAAAGTCAACAGAAACAAAGGGTTGCCTGTGGCAACATGAGCCAAAAACCTCCTGTCTTGCGTGATGCTGCTGGAACTTTGACATCTAGCAAATGTCCAGCCACAGCTATATCTGTACTTCTTCACCAGGCACCATCAGAAGTTTACTAGCCTGGAAGAAAAACTCTATCAACAATTTTATTTTTGCCATAGAAATTATAGAATCAATGGCCAAATTAATATAACACAATAGATAATAATGCCTGTGCTGGTTTGAGGCTAATTGGGATATTTTTAATGGGAGAGAAATTAGATCATTGACTGTCAAAAGGAAATAATAGTGATGTCTACATTACCCATTGGTTTTGCTTAGGAACATAAAAACCACAACACTAACAAAGATAATGTCAGTCCGTGGCTGCCTGCTTGCTGTATTAACTCCTCCTCCTGGATCTGTGTAACTCAAACTAATCATTCTTCTTCTAAAACCTCTTGCCAACCTTTCCCAGCTCACCCTGCACATAAGGGGGATTCTGAGATAAGAGAGGGGGTGGAAAGAAGGTGGGAGATTGGTTTGAAAGCCCTCCTGGGCAGCTCTGATGATCAGGAGGGGTTTTGTATCTCTGTATTACCTTTGACTTGTATATTACTGTATATAGCTGTAAATATTTGTATGTATGTATGTATGTATATATATGTATATATATATGCTTGTAAGTTGTGCCAAGATATAAATACAGATTCATTCCTTAACTTCCAGCTGGCTGAGTTAGTCTGGTGCATTCCTAGTGTCATGGAGGCAGTGGAATTTATGTGGCCGAGTCAGGAATTATAAAAATAGAATTATTTGATTTCCCTGAAACCCCAGCTCCAAAACTATATACAGAATTAGTTCAGTTTGGTTGGGAAGAATTTTTGAAAGGATGCTATAGAGAAATTCAGAGATTTAGGAGGTCAGAAAATGGAAAAGGTACAAGCTATAAACACAGCTTCTTACCCCACTATCAATTGGCTAGGAGAGAATGAAAGGGAATAGCCTGACTTACAACAATGAGGAGATAGGTACTAGGCAGCAATTCCCTGCTGACTTCGTGGTTCAGCTGATTTGACTGCAAACAATATCCAATGGGATCCAAAACTGCAAAAATTCCATGGGCCCAGGCAAAGACTGCCAAACTTAGTGATATCTCAAAAATAAAGTTTCCATGGGACAGATTTGTGGGAATCACACTGTCTCCGGCCATGCAAGAAGCCACCCAAAGCCAGGCCAGTCCAAAGAGGGGACTTCTTCAGAAGAGATTGCTCTGTAAAAACAGGGAGCTTTTCCAGGTAGGAATCTTTTCAGGTAGGAACCTTTCAGGCAGGGACACTTGCACCTTTTCTCTTGCCCCATTTATGCTTTTTTGGACTAAGTGTCCATTTGAAAATTCATACTGGGTGTGAAAACCCACTCGATCACCAGCCCAAATCCCTGTGTGGGCTGGCACACAAGTTTCAACATGTTCTGAAAGGTGTCTTTTGCTGCCCCCACAGCGGGGTAGAGGAAAGCAATTTTGTGCCTTTTTCTCCTCCCATTCAAACCAAAAATTGTGGGTGGAAAGAAGGAAGGAATTTGGTGTGTCCAGGACACCTAGCCATGGTGGGGAGGGGCAGGTAACTCCCAAACCTGCACAATGTTCCAATTTATAACATCAATAAACACTCATTTCACTGGAGGAGAAATATTTAATGCAGAATTCTTAGTCCAGATGAAGTTTATTCTTCCTTTCAACTTTTTTGCCTTCTTTAGTTTACAACAATAAGGCCTCTCAGGGAGGGAAAGGGATAAAAAAGTACCTGCCCAGTGTGCCTCCAACTTTATCATCACTGCCTATCATTGCTGAAAATGCCATCTGATACAGTCCTTGAACCCCCAGGAAATAAAACAGACTATGGAAATAGTAACAACAGAAACTATAGATCAACAAAAAACACAGTTAGATACATTTTTCCCCCAGAATTAATAGATAGAACTAAGAAATTGCCCCCAAAACAATTTGGGCTGCCAGGCTGTTTCTTCCTCATCTTATCTCCTGGTCTCACATTAGCAGTGATTTCTGCTAATTTAATTCCTAGAGTACCTCAGCTGAGCTCACTAGTAATATTACCTTATTTTCAATAATAAAACTTCTTCTTAGTTTTGAAGACTGCACTCTCAAGAAATGGGAGAATAGGGTAGGCTGTGAGTGGCAAATCCGGGTGTGAAAACCTACATGTGCTAGATGCTTACCCGTATGGTCTAAAACAATTTTGTGCTGGAGCTCATCTGACTCATGAGTCTACCTGGGCAGTAAAAAATCCCACCTTAGATACGTGCTAAATAGAAGATGACAAATCTCTGCACTTAGTTTCCTGATTGCAATAAATGACCACCCAAGACAAACACAGTTTTGCAAGTTGACATGATGCACACAAGTTTCAGATTTGCTCATGTAGTGTAGTTAATGGGCAGTCAGGCAGATCAATGACATAATTCCATGACTCCTGGTGAAAACTCTGAGCCTGGAAAGATGGCTGCACATTTTTTCCAGACTCTTGTCCCAGGGAACAAGAGCAAGGACATTTCAAGACTGTGTTATGTCTAAAGACCAGTGAGCTCTTCAGAAATTACAAATTTACCCAAAAAAACAATCGAATGGGTATGAGTGGATAGATAATTTCAGAACAAATTACAGGGAGCAGAGATTGAAAAACATTATTTGTAATAGGGTTCATTTCTAAAGCATTTAAATGAATTTCCCCCCCCCCACATAGTTCTTGCTGTGGCATTACAATAAAGCTTCTCTGCACTACTTCTGTCTTGGCAGATGCTCAGCATGTCTCACGCTTCTCTCTCTGTCAGCAACATCTGGCTGCAGCATTTCCACCTCTGCAGCTGTTTCTCAGCTGTGCAAACAGACTGGTGTAGCAGGGATGACATACAGCCATCAGGAAACGAGGCAAGACAGGGAAATGCAGACTGGAGAAGAGGTTATGAGGGGCCTAGGAGTCATTTTCAACCCTGAAAAAAGGATCAGACTCAGGTTTTCCAGCCAGTAGAGGATGCAAAGGAAAGACAGACCTGTCTACGTGGTAAGAAGGCTAGAAGAATGAGACAGAATGCATAAAAAAGAGAATCAAGTGCCCCACCAAACTAAAGAAACATCTATACAGGTCTTAACATGAAAGGAGTCCTAGTACCAGCAGCAATGCCTAGACAGAGAAATCCCTCCATTAGCTCTGAGGCAGGTGCCAGTGGTAGGACAAAGATGTCAGTGTTGTGTAAGTCTGCCTTGGCAATTTACATCAGAGGATGTGGTGGGCCAGAAAGGTAATGAACGCATAAAGGAGAGTCTCCGTGCCACTGCACAGTGTCTCCTCTCTTTCTGTGAAACAATTGCTCATAATCCCTTTGAAACCATCTCAACTGCAGAGTGGGAGCAGCTTTAAACCAGAACACCTGTGTGTCCCACACTCACACAGCATTACCATTATGTGCAGAGGTACAACCCTTCATCATGCAAACCAGCTATTTGACTTCAGGTAAAGCTGCATGGGCAGGTCAACTTGATGGAGAAACACAGCACTCTATAAGACTCTCTCTCTGTCACTAAAGGGCATTTCTCTGTCCCTGCTTTCAACCCTCTCCCTCCAGTCTATTTACTCCACACAACAGCCGTAGACATGAGGCCCAGTGAAACTGCAGTGCCAGCAAATGCTTTTACACATTCTCAGTCTGGGATGATCATGTTTCCCCAAAGCACACAGGGGGCTTCATGGATTGCCCCTTATCTAATGCACAGTTGTCCCTACACCAGAATGGGACAGGCAGAAGTTAGCTGCTGCTGCTCACTTGGATGTGGCATTGATAAAAACTCCTCTTCACCAGTCCAGCTTTTTTTTTTTTTTTTTTTTTTTTTTTTTTTTTAAAAAAAAAAAACCAGGCAATTTTTTTTTTTTTTTTTTTTTTTTTTTTTTAAACAAGTGAAACCTAGGCAATTTCTTTCTGAACAGGATTTTTTCCACCATTCCACCATTCTGCTGCTGTTGGCTGACATGAGTCTTAAAATGTATAGTATTAGGAACTATGTCACTGCCCATTTCTTTACTTTATAGAACAGGCTCATGATATAAAACCATGTAAGAGACCTGGGGCTCTTTAGCCTGGAAACAAGAAGACTAAGAGGGCATCTTGTACATGCATATGAATACCTGAAGGGTGGAGGTCATGAGGATGGAGCTGGGCTCTTCCCACTGGTGCCCAGTAATAGGACAAGGGGCAGTGTGCACAAACTAGAACACAGGATGCTTCATTTGAACTTAAGGAGAAACCTTTTCACTTTGAAGGTGACAGAGCACTGGAACAGGCTGTCCAGAGAGGTTGTGGAGTCTTCTTCTCCAGAGACTTTCAAAACCCATCGGAACACATTTTGGTGCAACCTGATGTAGGCATGCCTGCATTATCAGACAGGAGTGTACTAGATGATCTCCAGAGGTCCCTTCCAGTCCCTACCATTCTGTGATCCTGTGATTCAGAATATTGTGAAAATTGACCATGCAGACACATAGGTGAGACTTCCTCTGGTCTAAGGAATTATGGATAACAGAATAAGCAGGAGAAGAAAGTTGTTTTAAGCACTCCTGAGCCCAGCAAGGTGTCTCAAGCACCAGGAGCACAGACACAGTCCTGTGTGCAGTTGACTCACCACCTGCAGGAGTCATCTCAGTCCTAGGCTCCCATTTCCCTCTGAGCCAGAGTCATGTCTGGGAAAACAGCGAGGACCCTCACCACCATCAGTTCTCCCTTTTACACTGAAGAAGAGCATATGATCTGTCTAAACTGTAAACTTCCTTCAAAACTCCTTCCAGGCTGTGACTTCACATTGCTTCCTATTCCAGGCTAGTGGCTATATTTCACTCTTTGGCCTTTTTTCTCTTGTTTCTTAAGCTTTAGGTTTCCTTAGCTGCAATGGGATTGCTAGGGTAGCAGGGGATGCTGACCTGGAAAGAATGAAAATGGTGGAATATGCTTGGCAAGCATATTGCAAAGGCAAACTTTGGAAAACCATGTTTTGTTTTTTATGTCTATACATTAAATTAATCGCTCCAGTAAGCCAAGTTTGCTCAAGAATGTGATTTTGAGAAGGAGTGGCAATTAAAATTCCTTATGCACTTTCCACCCTCAGAGCTTGGGCCAATGTATCTTAAAAAATAAAAGCAAACCACAAACATGTGTGCACACTCTGAGCACCTGATCACCTGACTCCAATGCACAGGTATTTATTTCTAGAAATCCTGTTTTTCAAACTTGTTGACTGCCACAAGTGATCCCTCTAATCTCTTTATGAGGATGCCCACTAGACAGATAGACAGAGGGAGGGGGGAACCTGCTCCTGTTCCAGTGGTTACTACATAGCTTCTTTTTTCCTATGGAACCTTTCTGAAAGCCTCCATCAGTTACTAGAAGGAGAGTTGTTACTGGAGGGGAAGAAAAAGCAACTGACTTTCATTGCTTTTAATGCAATGGTTAAAAAAACAGGTATGAACATTTTCTCCAGCCCTTGTGTCCTATCTATCCTTTCATTAGCTTTTCACGGTCTTGAGCTGTCTCTATTCAAAATAACACTTTGATTAGGGCCCCCAGTCATCCATGACTTTAGTCAAGAACTTAAATCAGACTCAGAGACCTTCATTTTTTTCCCTGAGAGCAAAAGATTTCCACATGACTTGAGGTTTGAAAAAGTGATCTTTATTTTTTTAACAGAAGCTGTCTGCTGAACCTCAGACACAGCCACCTAACCTTCTCAGGCTCCCTTAGAAATTCCTCCCTCGGCCAAATGAAGCACAATATTTTAGCTGAGGAATGAAGTCAGCATTCACACAGCTGTCTGATCCCAGGCTTTGTTCGTAGAGGACAGACTTAAAGAACGCAGAGATGGAACAGCACAATAATTAACTTTCTCACTCTGTTAAACAAAAAGATTGTGTCCAATAACAGAGGCAAGGAACTGAAGTCAGGGCAGAGATGAGCAGCTAAAAGCCAGCTGCTGGAACAGGAGCTGTTTCCTTCTCAGGTTTAAAATTAAAGATTTGAAATGACTTCTGGATGTCATTAAAAAAAATGGAAGGGGAACCAAAAATTTCAGGAAGTAAAAGAGGAGGGCACAGCTCTATTTTAATTTTTTTTTTTTTTGAGGGGTACTCATTTTAGAAGGTGCTTCTATTCTAAGAAATATCTTTTAGCTCTTATGGACTGGTTCGTTCAGCACAGTTTGAAGAAGGCAGCTACAAGGTGAAAAAGTAAGTAAGATAGGGGAAAAATGCAGTTGTGTGTAAAAATAAAATATATAATAGATTTACAGACTCAGTTACAGTCTTAAGTGTTATTTAGAGAATTACAGGAATGAGTTTAAGGAAAATTGTTGTATTTGTGAGTAGAAGTATAAATATGTTTATGAAGTAAGCTTAACATTTAGTCTGTCAGGAATCCTACTGAAAGCTGTATATGTATGCACACACACATATGCATTTGTGGAGATGGTGATGACACTGAGACACACTCACAGAGCAGTATCTGGAATTTCTTCCCCTTGCCAATAGACTTCTCTCTGGGACAGAAGGTAGTAGCTATTTTTCAGTGTGATGATACTAATATGAGCAGTTTACATATCAGAGGCACGTAGCATCTATTCAAACAGTGCAGTAAAGTGAACTTAAAGAGCCAAATACAATTAAGTTTGAATCCTGGTCACTCAGAATATAAAATTTACCTTGAAATGTGAACAAAGGCAAAAAGCACATTTCTTTCCCCACCCCACCCCCCTTTTCTTGAGCATAAACTCCATGATTAGTTGTTGGATCAGTAGGAATCCAGAAGCACCATCTTCTCCTGAAACCTTTGCTTCAGCATGTTAACTGTTACTAACCCAACCCAATTCTACTTAAGTAATAAGATCTAATGAGTTCATTGAGAGGTGGTTTTTTTTGTTTGTTTGTTTGGATTGTGGGGTGGGGTTTTTTTTTCTGGTGCTGTTGGATTTTTATTTTCTTCATATGGCCTAGCAGAGTAAAACAAGTTAAAGAGCTTTGGCTTAGTTGAGACCTCAGATTATCAGGCTTTAGCTGCACGCAAGCAAATTTAGCAGTGAATAGCAACTTGGTCCAGTCTGGGTCAAGGCTGGGGAAGTCATATTTTGGAGAAGAGGCAATCTCCACTCCATAGCCTCTGAATACTGCAGCTACAATTAGATGTTGGCTGCTAGCCAGAGAAAGAAAACATTTTCCCCCTGTTTTATGATAAATCCAGAAGCCATGTTTCAGGGAGATTTGGTACTGTTGACTGTAATTTCTATAAATCCATCTGACAATCAAGAAAAATAGATCTTCCCTTCATCTGTGAACTAGCAGGGCCCAAAAAGTGGTGGTGAATGGATTTCTATCCAATTGGCAGGCAGTCACAAGTGGTGCTCCTCAGGGCTCAGTATTGAAGCCAGTTCTTTCTTTATGGATGACCTTGACAAGGGAGTTAAATGCACCCTCAGTAAGTCTGCAGATGACACCAAGCTGGGTGACAGTGTCAACCTACTGGAGGCAAGGAAGGCTTTTGCAGAGGCATCTGGACAGGATGGATCAATAGGCTGAGGCCAGCTCTATGACTTTCAACCAGGCCAAGTGACAGGTTCTGCACTTAGGTCACAACAACCCCATGTAACACTGCAGGCTTGGGAAAGAGTGACTTGAAAGTTGCTTGGCAAAGAGGAATCTGAATGCGTTGGTCTAGAGCTGACTTACTATCAGCCAGCAATGTGTTCAGGTGGCAACCAACATCCTGGCTTGTACAAAAAATATGGTCAGCAGGACCAGGGGAATCCTCTTACCTCTGTACTCAGCATGGTGAGGCTGCACCTCAAATACTGTGTTCCGTTTTGGGCCACTCACTACAAGGACATTGTGGTGGTGGAGTCTGATCAGAGAAAGGTAATAAAGTTGGTGAGATGTCTTGAACACAAGTCCTGTGAGAAGGGGCTGAGGCAGCTATTGTTGTTCAGCCTAGAGAAGAGGAAGCTGAGGGGAGATCTCATCCCTCTCTGCAAATACCTGAGATTGCAGTGAAATGGAAGCCAGCCTCTTCTCCCCCTAACAAGAGATAGGATAAGAGGGAATGACCTGAAGTTGCACCAGGGAAGGTTTAGATTAGGTATCAGGAAAAATTTATTTGCTGAAAGGGTCATTAGGCTTTGGAACATGCTGCCCAGGGAAGTGGGGGTGTTAAAATGACATTTGTATGACAAGGAACATGGTCTAACAATTGTGTATAGAGGCATTACGTTATGGTTGGACTTGATATCTTAAGGTCTTTTCCAACCAGGGGAAACTCAGTCATTTCTTATTTGGAAGAATAAATATATCATCATCCCTATTAGAGTCACCTTAAGACAAACACCTGAGCCATTTTCAGCTATATTTAGGGATACTTAGGCTGAATCTCAGCTTTCAAAGGTGGTCTGAACTTCAAGAATAATTACTAGCCACTCTAAAATTAAAGCCCCTTTGCACTTTCACATCTGTTGCATCCTCCAAAACCTCTTGTCTCTTGAAAACCTTGCATTTTCAAAAGCTGTACCTAAGGAAAAAGAACCCAGAAATTTAGTCCTTAGTGCCCAGGTAAATCTTTGTGTGCAAGCATGAAAGGAGAAAGGGCACTCAGAGTTCAGATCCCATTAACTTTGAGAGGCCAGAGCTCTGAGTCATGAAATGGCATATTTGCCATTTGATGAGAAACCTGCATGTCAGATGGGGAAAATTCTGATTCTCATGGGAAAAAAATTTGGTAAACATGTTTCACATTGAGCACGATCTGCCCACTCAGACAAACAGAGTTTACAGCCCTCTGTTAGCTTTTCTCCTTATTTAGTAAGAAAACATATATATAAATGTAATCTTTCGTGTTTCCTTGTGGCTGAAGCCTCACTTATGGCCTTCAAAAATGACACCACTGAAGAGGAGAGCCTAACCTCAGTGTTTGGTGAAAAAACACAGGAAAGGCAGCACCCCCCCTGAGAAACAGTGAGCAATATTCCCAAACAAGTAGACAAAAAAAATACACAAAGCAGCCACTAAAAAGTCAGTGCACTGCTTCTCATGTCCTGAAGAGGAATCAGAGCTAAGCTACAGGCTCACAAAGCTACTGAGAAACAGTCCAGATGTTTAGGCTGGTTTCCTGTGGCATTTAATGACCCAAAACTGTGAGGTTCCAACAGTTCTTACTCTAAGTAAGCCTCACAGTGTCTGTATATCATTCCACATAAAACAGAGACTGACACCAAAGGGTCTTTGCTTTTTGCTTTGCTGTTGCTATTTTGAGGAATGGCAAGGTTGGGATGGGAGAAAAGGGTTTCTTTGAGGACAGGTGACAGTGGTGAGGCAGAAAAGCAGAGTTCTTTTCTTCCCTCTTAATTCACTTTCTTTCTCAAAGTATCTGGAGTTTATGAGTACACATACTGGAAGTGAGTGTCCATACAGGAAGTGACACAGTTGGCAATCACTTATCAGTGTTCTTTGGTATGAGAGCCTCCTGGCATGCTCTTAAATGCTACCAACAAAAAATACTCTTTACAGCTTATTCCTATCCTAAAACTGAGTAACTGGGGAATGTACAAGAAATAACCATATGGAAAATGAGAGGTGCTAGGGAAATCACATCTCTCTGTCAAAGCTGTATTTATCTCACCATCCTTTTTTTGTTTTAATTTTTTTTTCTTTTAATTTAATTTATTTTTTTTTTAATAGAAAGCTCATTTTAATCAGAAAGTAGGGGCAGGTAGTTATTGTTGGTAGGCATGCCACACAGTAACGGTTCTTCTATACGTCAGCGCATGAACATTAACATTGCTCAGATAATCTTGCTGGCAAGCGAAGAAACAACTCTCGTGTTACTTGAAAGAACTGAAGCTATATTGTATAGCAGTCATTAGTCCCCTTGAATCTGCTCATAGTGATGAATGCATCATTCTGCCTGCCTGCAACTCTCGTAACAAACAGCACAGCCAAGTCTTTTGCAGTTCTGTTATTCTGTTTTAAAAAACACTGACATTTTCTTAAACAGACATAATTTACAATTTTAAGTAACACAACAGTGCCTTGGTGTGTAAGGGCCAGCAAGCAAACAAGACTCCTTTCACAAAGATTAAAAAAAAAAAACAACAAAAAAAAACCCCACCACAGTCTTGTGCTCTGTGAGGTCATAATGGCTTAAAACTGGAGGGTGGGGAGGGGAGAGAAGAGGGGGGAAACTAGGACCTTTCTGTGGCATATCTTTGGCTTAGAAATATGTATTATGCTCCCACAGCAGAAACCCCAAGTGCAAATACAGTTGCAAGTGCTATGTAATGTCTTCTGGGGACAACCAGCCGCCTGCGTCTATATCATCCTATTAAAGGGCTTCCAGCAGCAGTTTTGGGGTTCAAGCATCCATGCTGTTTTGATCCCTGATTTAAATTCCCAACCTAGCTGAGTTCCACTGACTGCAAAACCACTTGGGAAACATGAGGAACACCTGGGTTTCACAACATCCTTCAAAATGTCCCCCACACATTGCCTGGCTGAACTACCTTATCAGACATAGCCGCCTGACGCATCCTCTACATGCCAGCATGTGACCCACCAGTTCGCATGGATTGCCTTTCACTACTCACATTTCCAGACAAATATTACCTTCCTTTATAGGACAAGCTCACTTTGCATGCTCATCATGTGTGTGCCACCCGTCTATACTGGAAAGCACAAGGTGGTGCTCATGAACTGAGCAGCAAAGTCCTGATATATGATGAAACATCAGTAAACAGCAAGAATTCCCTTCTAGTGGGCACCAAACAGAAAACACTGCCCTGCGTATGACCTGGCACAGCTGGGCCTCTCGACTGCTGCAGTGCAGCCTGGACAATTCAACTTGTCTCAGTCCAGCAGCTGAGGACAGATCACAAGCACATGACACGGCAGATCTCCAGGATGAAAATAATGTTGCACTTGTCAACGCTGAACTCCTGTGGCACAAGTCTAGAGGAGATCAGGATGACAGCCAAGGAGTGGATGCACTTCCCTCTCCTGCCTTGTGCAGAAGCTGCTCTAGCAGGCCATGAAAGTGGCCTTTCATATGAGGAATTACCCTCTTACTCCTTGGTTTTTCCATGTTTGGAAGACAAAATGCTTTCCCCTGTGGGGGACTGTAAGACACACCATAAGGCTAAACTGTTTTCTTTGATGGGGTGTTTGCTGGGGACATTAGTGCTGAATCACCGCCACTGCATCAATATGGTTGATGGGATTTGTGACAGTCAACAGCTGTCATGGCTGTGGGTTCATTTTCTGGAAGCCCACTGTTGCCTTCCCATCTTTGTGGGTTGTGCTTGTGCTCTGGATAAGAAGCTCAGCGTGACATTATACGACACAAGTGATGAGAGGAAGTTGTTTGTCTATAGCATGTTTGTGATCAAGATAAATTAGGTCTGACTCTTGTGTCTAGAATGACTGTATCAGAGGGCTTGTGGGACACAGCTGCTTGAAGCAGCACCTTTTAACATGAACAAGCTTGCTGGAGACTCATGAAAATCTTATAGAGTGAATGGCACATACCCTACATTGCTCTGCAAGGAACTCCTTACTATTAGCTCAGCAGAGTTTGTAGATATGAGAAGAGATTTTTCATCTGAGTATGATCCTTTTCCAGCTGAGATCAGTGATTTACTTTCCACTAGCTCAAAGACACAGGCTCAAACATTTAAACTCTGATTTTCTCCCTGAATAAGCCAGCATGAAATTTTCTGGAGCTGATTCACTGTTATTATCACTGTTCTCCTACCTCCATTCTTTCCTCTTAAAGCTTTAGCACTACAGAAACTTGGAGCAGACCTATGGTTCTGACATTCTCTACATGAAGTGCTGACTGATACCACAGCTAAAAAAGCTACCCCATAGGCAACTGCCTCAGACAAAATAAATAAAAAAAAAGTCCTTCTTTCCCTGAAGATTATAAATTCTGGATTAGTGACATGAGGTTCAGAAACAAAATTCATCACTAAAAATGCTGGCTCTATTCTACCAGATCCTGGGACTGCAGCAGAAAGGAACAGCATCTTCTTGGCTGCAGCAGACTACAAAAAAATGTGTGACACAGAATCACGGAGTGGTAATGGCTGGAAGGGACCTCTGGAGATCATTTAGGCTACTGCCCCTGTTAAAGCAGGTTTTCTAGATCAGATTGCATAAGAATGCATACAGGTGGCTTTTGAAAGTCTCCAGAGAAGGAGTCTCCACAACCTCTCTGGTAGCCCAGTCCAGTGCTCTGGCACCTTCAAAGTAAAGATTTTTTTCCTTTAGTAAAACCTGACTATCATGTTAAATCTTTGTTGGACTGAAAAGAGCAGATGAGAAATAAACTGCAATGCTGGTGTTGTTAAATAAATAAGCACAACCGCTCTGCAAGGGTAATTTTTCCTCACAGGCTCCCAAAGCAGCTCAAGACAGAAATATGACAGTAAGATAGCCTGGAGAGCAAGAAGACAGGAACTAAATACTGTTCAAAACACCTCATGGCACAGACTCACTGCATCACAGATAAATTTTTTTTTTAAAACATGGAGGGTTTTGGCTTTTTGGTTTTTTTTGCTACTGACCTTTAATGGACATTGAGTCATGGAAATACTCAAAAGCCATCACTAATGGTGGAAAAAGCCATTGTGTTTACATTCTAGGCTCCAGATGAATCACAAATGTCCTAAGCAGCATGACAAAGACTACTGTCAGAAGATGTTTTATGACTGAGCAGAGACAGGAAGCATGGTGACTCATCTGTGATGGCCCATACCTGGACATTTCCAGAAAATTTTGCAAATGGGTGTAGCTCAAGTAACTTAGATGGGGGTTAGATCAGGATGTAAAATATGAAGGCTTCATCTGAAACAAATTCAAGCTGTGAACCTTTTCCAAAACATCTTGATCTGGGGTGTACACACTGCCTGTGTACATCTCCCCTTTTTGTTATGCTTCCTTCATGATGAAGAGGAAGATTTGGTAATATCGCCTTTACTTACTCTTTCCCCATCTTCAGGAACTTCAACCCACATCAGTAAAACAACATGATCCACTGGAGAAATTGTCATATTTTTCCTTTGTCTACAGGCTAAAGAAAACCCAAAATCCAATCTGAAAAAAAAAAAAAAAACAAAAAAAAAACCAACCAAAAAACTGGCAGAATATGAGTGGAAGTTGATATTAACTAGTAACTTGAAGCATAGTCATAAAGTACAGTCATCTGATGAAAGCAATATTCTCTGTCCTGTGGAAGCTTTTGAAGAGTATTTAGAAGCAAAACAAGTGGGAAGAATCTCTGTGCCAAATTTGGGGCTGTTTTTTAAACACACATCAAGGCAAAGCCATAAAGCAGTCAATTGCCTGTATCATCTGCCAAGAGCAGCATTCCCTCTCTTCCTCCCCTCCACACTACTCCCCTTCTTTCTTCAAATGAATGAGATCAAGATCAAGAAAATTCTGTCAGGTCCTTGAAGCACTTTTCAGGCTTGCAGGAATATTGCACTCACATGAGTACAAACACATACATACACATGTGCTCAGGTCCTTACCAAGAAGCAACGACAGGACTGTGGAGGTAATTAGTGGCATAGAGATATCACTGAGGGAAGCAAAGCTTTTGGTAGCCAGTAGAAAGATAATAAGCAACACTGGGGTCACAGAGGGAGGGGAAAGAGTGGGGCAGCATTTGCTCTGGATGCCAAAAATGTCTCCTTACAGTTGTGTGTTAATATTATGATTATTATTTTGGCAGAGGGCTTTTTGTTTTCTTTCCCAAGCTGATCCTGCTCCCCTCTTGTGCAGGTACTGAGCTTGTGCTGAGCCAAAAAGGCTAAAGAAACAAGGCAGTAAGTTTTAGATTTGCTGTAGTGTATCCAAGATATATAGCACAGGGCGGCAGGGGAAAGCAGGAGTTGGAGAGAAAAAGACTGTGCTAATGGTCATGACTCAGTTAAGGACCTTTGAATTTTCTAATACTTTTAGTTCAGGGTTAAAAGGTGACAGAGATGAAGAGAAAGTTTTAATTCCAGTATGCCTCTGATGTAAATAACTGATATGAGTAACTCAGTATATCTGATTAGCCTGGAGCTCTCTGAAGGCATTAGAAAAGCCTTATTACTAGAATATTTTATTGGAGGATGGTCAGATCCTTCTACTCATCTTTCTGTGTCTGCCTTCTTCTATCAAACTACACCACATTTAAGACCTTCTATAGCTGTGCCTAAGTTACATCAGCTCAGTCCCTCTGCTCATCACATCCTGAATCAGCAGCCCTCCAAACAGCACTGCCTGTTACAGTCACCAAAAGAAGTATAGTTTCTCAATAGCCTGAACAATGACTTACATGCAGTTAAACTTTTAGTCCTGAGCAAATTTATCCCTTAGTGTGGTGGGTTGGGAAAATAAAATTCACCAGACCAGCTCAGATGTCTTGTAAGGAAGATAAAGCTATTTTCACATCAAAGCTGCTCCCTGCCTCAGAAGAGGGGAGGGAATCATGGGACCAAGCCTGGCCAAGCCAGGACATGTATTAGGCCTGTACTGGTCTTCCATGACAACTTGTATTTGCAATTATATACAATATTCACAATTTAGAAATCATACAGATTATTCACAATTTAGAAATCATACAGAAACCCAATCCCCACCATGGACAAAGAAAGCCCAGAAGGGGCCAACGACACCTTCTTCTCTACTCCCAGATAGAAAACCAGCAAGATCTCACATCTTGTGTGGTCAGCCAAGTTATGCACAGAAGAGCAGTGGAGGAGGTGTAAAGCAGAAAAGCAAAGAGAACAAAGACTGAGAAATTGTTTATACATTGCCATCACATTGTTTGGGCCACATCCCTGGAGGTGTTTAAGGCCAGGCTGGATGAGGCTCTGTCCAGCCTAATCTAGGGTAGGGGGTCCCTGCCCATGGCAGGGGGGTTGGAACTAGATGATCCTTGTGGTCCCTCCCAACCCTGACTGATTCTATGATTCTATGATCTTATTCCTTTTGGCAAACCAATGAATGATATACACTTTATTTTCCTTTCACAATCAATGCTATAATTTATTTACATTCTGCACTGAACTTTCGGGAAAGTCCCAGTTTCTCTTATTGGAATTTTCCAATAAGCTTTAGCCTTAAACTACTACACTTAGCTACCACTTTCCTTAGAATTATTCTCCCCCAAAATATTCCTTTATTCTTAGAAAATAAAGCTCTGCACTCCGAGGTTTTTCTGCATGCCTTTTGTAATTGGGAGTCCTGGCAATATGAGATTCCAGGCACCTTTTCTCAAAACTCCTGGCACAGGAAAGCAGCATGACAAAATACAAGACAGTAGGAGTATAAACAAGCATAGAAGCTGAATTTGCATCAGTCAAGCGTGTTGTGATTTAGATTGTTAACATAAGAGGAGGCATTCAGTCTTAAATTAACTTTCCAGTAATCCCTACTTCCACTACTTTTTTTTTTTTTTTCCTTCTCATTCTATCATGCTGATGGTCATTTTCATATGTTGCTTCTCTCTGTAATACATCTACCATACATCTCTTTCCTCCTCTTAGTTATAATTCTATATGTCACATACTTTTTCCTCTTTGGCGTGTCTTTTCTGCTAGCCTCCTTAGGTTGGTTTTTGCTTTTTTTTTTTTTTTTTAAATCTGAAACAGCTACACTCATTTGCACTTTTTAGGGCCTTGATTCTGAAAACAAATCAGAAAACACTTCAGCACATGTTTAGCAACTGGGGTTATGTTTTACATTGAAGTGCAAGGCAGGAATTTACCTGAAGTTGATAAAAGTTCAACTGCTCTGCCAAACAGGTGTAGGTTGTGTATATACATACTTGCAAGCATAGAAGATGAATGTTTTGGTTTGAAACTGAAATTTTCCAGAAGGAGAACTGCTGGCTCATGAATAGTATTTGACAAATTATAACCTCTGTCTTGGATATCTAAGACATCTTGCATTCATCTCCATCACTCATCTCAGTGCCTAACAAATCAGACCCTGTCCAAAACACATCTCTTTATCTGTGACACATGTTGAGATTCTCTCCAGACTGTTCAATCCTCTGCTGTACTGGACCTCTGCAGAGAGAAGCAGCACTGCAGGAAGACAGTAGGAGGACAGCTTCTGCATGATATCATGAAGATTTTCTGGTACAGGGGCAGTGATGGCATCTAGGAAACATCCACCAGCTGCTATGATGCCAGAAACTCTGCAAAGCATCTAATTTGATCTGCCTTCACATGGATTCAACAGAGCTTCTCACAGAGAATCTGCAGCCCACGGCATGCAGAGAGCTCCTTCAACTTGCAGGACAAGCATCTTTAGAGCAGAATGGAACTTAGAAGAACCTTCACAGTGTTCGCATCTACTACTCCATATTCTTAGTACTGAAATTTAGTTGTACCTTAAAATATTGCTTTTTCCATTCAACTCTCATTGCAGTTTTCTTTCAGGTTGGGCTCACCTGCACACAAAAACAGACACACACACACATCTTTAATAGGGCTTTGTTCTATCTTGACCTGGGCCCCTTCACTTTGTTAGCTGGATAATCTACAAGACAGGAGTATTAATTTCAGGCGCAGGATAGACATGGGTTTCAAACCAGAGCTGTTTACCCTGCACAATTTAAGAATGTGGGCAGAGGAGTTTGCATCTGTTTGTGCTACTGGTCTCTGTCAGGAAACAGTCTCGACCCACATGTTCACTCCTTTCTTCCTGGATGAGTTGACTTTGCTCAGTGCTCAGTTCTGCGCTTTTGCTGAACCTTTTCCCACACGCTTTATTTTCATGTTGTACTGGGAGCCCAAACTGTGAATTCTGCTGGGAACAAATTGCCTGAAAAGCTGGGGGTTCAGTCATTAAATCCATTTAGATATGCCAAGGGTGCCAGATGCATTTAGGTACTTTGCTGAAGAGAAACTATATTAGCGTTAATAGGAACTTACACAAGAAAGTAATTGTAAAACAGGGAGCCTTTTTGTTGTGTTTTATTTCTAATTCTGGAGCCCACTTTCAGAGTAAGACCTTGGGTAAGGAAGTGGAAAGGCAATTACTTTCAGTGCGCTGGATGAATTTGCCAGAAGAGAGAAACTGAATGTTTGATGCATTCCCCAAGGACAATGTTCCACAATTATAAAAATATACTACCTGCCCTGTAACTCTGCAAATATAAAATGAAAAAACTTACCTACCATTAATTAGCTATATTTTGTACTTTTATGGACGTTAAACGTGGTGTTCTGATTTGCATACATTAGCATGTAATTTACATGCTTACTTCAAGGTATTCCGTTTTATTGCCACTACCTTTTGTAGCCTATTTCTCTAATGACTGTAATGGAATACAAAAGAGAGTTCTCATTGTGTTTGCCCTCTTAACTTACACATGAGTTTCAGAATAATGTGTCCTGCTGAGAAGTGGGAATTTTCATGCAAAAGGTTTTGCTTTCAAGTCTGAACCACTTCAGACCACCCACCCAACTGAATTTTCTAATGCTTGCCTACATTTACTTAGCCACTGTTCTTTTTTTTTTTTTTTTACACACATAAGGACAAGCAATACTTTAAAAGTCAGGTAGAAGTGTAGAGATTTCCTTCATTGTCAGAATTAATGGGTCCTGCTCTGTCTATCAGCACCTAAAGGCACAGAGAGAGAGAGAGAAAAATTCGTGGCTGGGGAAAGTTGAGCAGGGTCAAAGGGCAATGCCTGCATCTGCATTCACTGAGAGGCAGAGAGGAAAAATAAAGGGTCTCTTTTTGTTGCAGCTCAGCACTATTTTAGATACTAACTTAATTACCACAGTTCCCTTCTGCACTAAAGCAGCGCAGCAGGCTATAAATCAATACTTAAGGTCACATTGCTAAAAGCACTGAAAAAGAGTGTTTTCTCTCACTATAACATGGTGTTTGCTGCTCCTGCCTAAGTGTCATGAGAGTTCAATCTTAGATAGGGAACAAGGCTAACACAGTGGTTACAAAAGAAATCAGAATTGCAAAAGAAGTAAGGTGGAAAGCAAGCAAGTTCAGCTCATGGCAGATATCATGACTGCATTGAACTTTCTGTCCTCTCAGAGCTGAGAGACAGAGATGCATCAGCAGGTGCCCAGCAGTGTGAAATATGCTTTATTTTACTCTGTGCTATTCTGAAGCCCAAATTGATGGAAGAGCAGGTCTGAAAAATATTAGCTATTTTGACAGAGTATATACCTTTGGCAACATTTCTATACATCTGAAATCAATGATATCATGTGTGGGTATGACATCTTCAATAAAATTTGTTGGGAGTGGGGCTCAGAAGTTGCAAAAATATTTTTTTTTCCCCATTTGCCTTTCTATTATAGCTGCTGACCCAGGTATTTCACAACCTTTGGAAGTGAAAACATATGAGATTGGGAAGATATGGAAAAAGCCACTTCCAGCTGCAACATGCTTGGCACAGGTCATAGAGGCTTAGCCAGAAGGAGACTTCTTTTGTTTGGGCTCATGCTGATATTAGGTAGAGGGCTTGCACCAGGTGCCCAGAGTGCTACAAGAATGAGACACAGGATCCCCTAAATGCCTAATTAATGTGCTAGGTCATCTACAGTTCTGATATTTATAAACTAATTTACAGAGATTATAAAAAGTATAATTGCAATTGGAGGTGAGTGGGGCAGAATTAAACAAATTTTAGGTTTTCAAAGCATAAGCAGATTTTCACCTACATTGAAAATTAATTTCCCAAACTTGTATGTTTTCTTCTAAACTATTTGGATGCCAGAAACTGGCAAGCTCCATCAGATCACACTGCTAAGCGGGGGAATTAGTCCAGTTGTGAATGGTGCAGATGCACTGAGAGTCAAGCTACCACTTCTGGATTCCCTAGATTTCAACCCAAACACAGCCCCTAGAGGTTTACCATACAAGAGGGAGAGTATGGGCACATGTCAGGAGCTAATCATCTCAGGAATGCACTGTGTGCCTCATCAAGATGTCTTTTGATTTAGGAAAGCCTTGCACAATGCATTTTGGACTCCACAAACCACATCTTCTGATGACAATTTTTGTGAAACATTTTTGAGAAGACCAAGAGCATGATGTTGTTTGATGTTGATGTGGGTAGATATTTTACTGGCCGTTTACACAAGTATAAACAGCTCCAATAACCTGTGAAATTTCTGTCCAGGTAGGAAGAGTCCCCAGAGGGTGCATCTTTGTGATTGAATGTAAAGGCAAAGATAATCTCTTCCTTTTTATTTTTCATCATAACTAGTGTGCCTGTGTTGGTTAGAAAGAAGAATAAGATGTTATTTCTCTCTAAAAAACACTGGTATTCTAAACAGTTACTCAGAGAGCACTTCCCTTGAAGGTATTCTCAGTTACTAATGCACTTTCATACATACATATATATATGTATATATATAAAACTTGGAAAAATTGTAAGTTTCCAGACCAAATGGATTAGTACTTGTGGTTAAAATTGGATTAGTATCTGTGGTAAAATCTGCTGAAACTTCTATACTACAGCAAAAGCATATTAAAATTCTCAATATTCAAGAAGCCATGCCCTGAGTAAATGTACTGTTTTCCCAATTAACGGATGTACTGTTGATCTGAAATCATCAGTTAAGGCTCATAAGTCCTCTGTGATCAAATAAGATCTTACTGAACTCTTTCGAAAGCTTAAGTAGTGCTGCAGGCAGAAGGAGAACCTCTATGTACTTTAAATCAGAGGAGACTAGACAATGCCTAAACATCTCACAGCACAATATTTGTGAGATTTACTGCAGTGATAATTAGGAGGACCTAATTAACTCTGCGTGGCAGAATGCCACTATATTTGTTTAAATTTTATCCTTTCCCATAGTTGATCTCAGTCTTCAAGCACTTGTATCCCAGGCTCTAAGAAACACTTATGCAGCTATAAATGGTCCCAGTTAGGCAGCTATAAATGCTCCCAGCATGTCAACTTTAGCACTCCTTAAAGTGGAAACCAAACTAAAATTCTACTCTTACTTTTGTACATTACATTCTTTTGAAAGAAAGAAAACAAAAAAACACTGGGAAATAAAATCAGGTTTCCTTCTTCACAAATAATCTAAAAGTCCAGATATAAAGTATCATCTATGTCTAATAATCTACTAATTAGTAGTTAGTATTAGTAGCAATAATCTACTTCTTTTTTTTTTTTTTTCTGAGACAGATTAGAGTCTGCCTGGAAGAAACATTTTTAACATCTTGAAGCCATTTATGCATTTCCTGCAATCGTAGTAAATTTAGGCAGGATTACTGCTGCAGTATTCAGGCTTTTGATTTTGTTGACAAAGTTTAAATCTCTGCACCTAACATATACCTCCTGCTTCTCCAAACCATGAGGAACATTTTCCAATACTAAATCTTTACAGTAAACTCTCAGGCTTTTTGCTTTAAAGGAATTTTGGCCCACGCCATAGATTATGAGGATTGGAGTAATTAGGTTACCTGCCAAAAGTCTGGCAACGTATGATGGTCAGATAAGCATCCCAAAGCCTTGAGTCTGTGATTCCTCACACCTTGAGTCTTTGTGAAAGGACCAAGCTCTAATAACCTTGTGGGAAATGACTGCAACCAGAGTAAGGGCAACTACTCAGAGTGATTCAGAGTACATGGATGCAAATGGATAGTGTTTCTGTTCAAGTGCCAAACTGGGTTAAAGCCTAGGGAAAGAAAAAGAACCTAATTTTAAGTGAGTGAACATGTGTTGATGTTAAAGCACAAGAAAAAAAAAAAAGTAGTGCTTTGGTTGTGTTTTTTGGTTTGTTTGTTTGTTTTGTTGGGGTTTGTCCATTGTCTTGTGGTTTGCTTTTTTTTTTTTTTTCATTCTCTAGTCTGAATTTTAAAACTTAAAATATTTAGTTCAAGGAGTTGAAGTTTACAATCACAAATGCTAAAGAAGGGAGGTTTTCTTTTTTTTTTTACCCTACCTCTCGGTTACTAAAACCTTGATCTCAGGTCTCAGGAAAGAGATACTACTTATAATTCCTTCCTCTCTTTCCTGGAGCATTTCTTTGTGTTTATTGACTTGCTCCCTTTTCTTCTGTGGTCTGCTCTCTGTACACAACTAGCTTCTCATCCTGCTTTCAGCTGTCTCATCAACAGAAGAGTCTTCTTCCCCTCATTATTGTGTACAAGTTTTCCAGAGAATATGATAATCTGACTCTATGTAATTACGTGTTAAATACTACTGTTTTAAAGCCACTTACCTAGATTCCAAAACAGGTAATAGAGAAATGAAGGTCAAGTCCGAGAATCCTGACAGAACTGGATGAAGTTTTTAAGAGTATTCTCCTATGTTCTTACTACCATATCATGCTCATCCCTGCCAGCAAACATGTCTCATACACTGTATGCAGCTCCAACTATTTGTGAAGGCTCCCCTCCTTTTATTTATTTATTTTTTTTTTACTGTAAAGCTCTTCCTCTTTTCCTTAGGTATTTCATCAAGGTCTTATCACTGTTTTTTTGTTTGGTTGCTAGTTTGTTTGTTTCAGATTTTTTGGGTTTCATTGTGTTGTTTTTTTTTTTTTTCCCCTGAATATGTACATGATGGCTTTTTCAATAATACAGGTCCCTTTGCATGATTTAGCTTCAAAAAGTGATTGAGTTACTTCATTAAACATAAAGCAAAAACCTCTGCTACAGTGCCACACACATACACGTGCACACAGAAAGAAAGAAATGGAAGTCTTTTGTGACAGCACCGTTTTACACTGTCTGGGTGATTAGAGAGCCCAACTTTTTCTATCAAAGACAACCTTTCTCTCCCTTTGAGCTTTAAACAAAAACTGGTGCTAATTGCAGATAGCAGCAGAACGCAGCAGTGTTTTGAAACTGGCATGGATGTGAAAGGGAATAAGCCAGTATGTTAGATTAAACGCTGTGAAGTGCTGTTTTTCTGTCACTGTCAGAGTGTATAGTAAAGGGTCTATGCCATTTTACGGTTTCTGTCCTTGCAATGCGTGCCGGATACCTATAATTTATGACACTGAGCCATTGCTTCATGAGTTGCACTTCCTTTTAAACTGATGCTGAACTCGTTATTGGGGGAAATGTGACAGGTTGATAGTGGTTTCTTATCTGCGAGTTAAACATTGTCAGAATAATTCATGGCCATGCAACTGTGAGACCTGTGGTGTTTTTATAATTAGAGCTGGAGTGGACTGTTTACTAAGGCTCTGCGCTCCAGCAAACAAGTCCCCATCACTGTCAGTCTAAAGCTCGTTGCCTCCTGTGATGGTTTGAACTAATTGGAGGATGTGAGTGAGAAATTAGACTATAGGCTGAGAAATGAAAACACATGATGTCACTTCACTCACAGCTTTACTGAGAAAGGAAAAAAAAAAATTGTTTTAAGAGTTGTAACCCAAATATAGATGTCAGACTGCTTCACACCTCTCTGCACTGTGGCTGGCTTCTTGCATGGCTCCTTTTCTTTGCCTTTTGTAGCTGATTCTCAGTAATTCCACTAACTTCTTTCCTACTGCTAAGCCCCCTGGCCAATCTACCTTCACCTATCTGCTGTATCAACAGATGGTGAGATGAGATTGGGGAAGGGAGGAAAGGTGGTAGGGGTGGTTAGAAACCCTTCTTAGGGATTTTGATCTCTGGGAGGAGTGTGGTGTTTCTGTATTACCTTTTCATTCTATATATCTGTAAATATCTGTTATACATTGTAAATATCTGCTTGTGTATTTTGCACAGCTGTAAAAATAAAGCTTCATTCCTTAACTTCCAGCAGTCTGAATCCTAGACTGGGTTATTTCAAAGGGTAGGGGGGCAGGTAACTGCCAAACCACCACACTCCCGATCCACCAGATTTCAGGGAGGAAATATTCTGGAAGCCTGAGCTTGAAGGAAATAGCCCCAGCACTGAAGCTGTCAGCACTCTGAAAAGCCAAGAAGGACCATATTTCTAGCCATCACTGCTCAAAAATAACAAGATATACTTAAAAATCATAGCACCTTTCAGGAGCACAGTGTTACTTCTCTCCTCTCAACTTTGAATTATTAAGATATGTGCTTTGAAGCTTTTTTTTTTTTGACTATCAGGGTCAGAATTTTGATTACCAGTTCCTTGAGCAGAGGTTACAATTCCTTTGAAATCCTGTGCTGCGTTTCAAAAAGATGGAGATTTACAAAACATAGAGTGAGCCTCACAACAAAAATCACAAAAGCTCATTCCCTAAAGGTCACAAGCCAAAATAAGTACTTTTTAACACGGGTTTATTTGTTCTGTTGAGCTATATCAACTTACATCAGCTGAGAATCTAGGAATCCAGTTTTGTTTCTCATTTCAGCAGTGCATATGCTGCAAAAACTACTGTTGCTGCCTGTAACTTGTTACCTGTGAATGGGTATTCTTCTGTGTCCCTCACCAACCAGGGTATTCTCTAGCCTTCAGTAGAAGATGGGGAAAGTGCATTCAGGTCTGTAGGGTCTGCATTACAGATTACTCCATGTCTGGCAAGTTGCATCCCAGACAGATTTAGCCCAAAACTCTACTGTGGGTACATACAATTGTTCCAAGGGAGTATCTTGTGACAGTGGGACCCAGCAGCAATCCAATGAACTGTTTAATTCAGCTCCGCTGTGTCTGTCCATTCATTACCATACAATGTTTTTTTTCTTTCACTGATTTTTTACATTCATAGAACTTAGGGAAAGTTCTGGGGCCATGTCTTCAAAGAGTGGTATCTACCTCTAGCTTCTGTGTCATAAAATACAACATTGATCCTAATTTGAACTTGTCCACAGCAAGAAACCTGCCTTGCATCCTCCCTTCCAACAGATGAGTTTGTTTTTTCTCTTTTCAAGTTCTTTTTTTTTTTTTTTTCAACAATAGAGGAAAAAAAATCACTGTAAATAAGCAAACACATGTGCATCTTTAATAATTCATGAACACTTATTTTAAGAATAATACTCAAGGAAGACCTATGATTGTAATATGCCTAAAATTCCCAAATGGCAAAATATAATTAAAGTAAGAACTGCTGAACAAATAAACCTGTTAAATACACAATATTACCAGGCAAAATGTCTATGCATTTATCACTGTGCCATTGTAATTACACTGACTGCTGCTCTTCATGCATATATTAATATCTCACTAACATTACAGAGGCTAAAACATAAATTGCAAAGCACTGACTTAAAGGAAGATTTTTAGCAAGGCAGAGTGGGGTGGCAACAAAAATGTTTTTGTATGAAATCTGATTGTGAGTTTTATTCAGATAGTCATTTCTTGGAGGTCTAAGAAACCCCATCTCCCTACAGCAATAATTTATGAAGTGCTGCCTTGGAAACCTAGCTAGAGCAAGTTTCCGACACTGTAGGTCAAGACACCCAGCCTGGGACTCTGAAAGTTGCTGAAGTATGAAACTCACAGCAGAAGTTTGTCTTGAGAAAAGAGAAGAAAAACAGTGTGCCATTTCTGTTTTCTGTGCAAATAAAGACTACTATTTTAAGATTGTTCAGCTTGTTTCAGGAGGTTCTGTCTCACCATCGATTGGCTGGATCTGGCTTTGGGTGGCTGTGCTAGCTAGTCACAGCAGGAAAAAAAAAAATAAAGGAAGATCAGGAAGCTCATTCCCAGGGGATGAACTTTCTGAACCTGGAAATGAGCAAAGAGACAAAGAGACTTGGAAGTGGCTTTCAACTATTTAGATGAATGATGCCAAAAAGCTGCCTTCAGCACATTGCGCTTCTTACAGTGTATGCAGCACTGCCTGTATTTTAAGACCAGAAGCTATTAAATACTGTCACTGGGACTAGCAAAATCCCTGTGAATATGAGGTCTGCTTGAAGAAAATCAGTGGAAGATTCTCACATGGCATGTCACCTGAAGGACCAGCTTGCAGAGAGCCTATTAAATGTTAATATTTGACTAATTGCTGTTAAAACCTTATAACAGACATGAGAAATACATTTCACAAATGTCTAGACAATTACTGTTCTAAAACATAAAGAACATCAGAAAATCTAGGCCACAAAGTCAAGCCTGTGAATATTTAACTGAGCCTGGTTTTGTGTCTTTAACCACTTAGTCACATTTTATTTTCTTCATGTTGCCTAAATTCGGGCAAGCCTTCGCACTTTAAGTGCCTCCTCCAAAGCACAGAGGTGCCTCAGCTCCTTCACATCAGACATTTTTTTTTTTGTGAAACCAAACTACTTTTTTTCCACTACTATCTGTGGTTATTTCTTAATGGGTATGAGGACTAAGTTTTCTACAGACCAAATGTTCTTGTCACAAAATGGGTGACACCGAGAATATCATTATTTAAATAGTACCTTTGCTGGGGCTGTCACTGACACCTAAGTGGTTGGGCAGTTCCAGAACAATGAAGTCTGCAATTTGGAAAAAAAAAAAAAATTCTTGGTAAATTGTTGTCCAGAGGAGGGCCACGAGGATGATCAGAGGGCTGGAACACGTCTGCTATGAGGACAGGCTGAGAGATTTGGGGCTTTTCAGCCTGGAGCAGAGAAGGCTTCAAGGAGACCTTAGAGTAGCCTTCCAGTATCTGAAGGGAGCCCACAGGAGGGCTGGGGAGGGACTATTCACAAGGTCTTGTAATGACAGGATGAGGAGGAATGGGTTTAAACTGGCAGAGGGGAGATTTAAATGGGATGTTAGGAGTAGGTTCTTTCCAGTGAGGGTGGTGAGACACTGGCATAGGTTGCCCAGGGAGGTTGTGGCTGCTTCCTCCCTGAAGGTGTTGAAGGCCAGGCTGGATGAGGCCTTGAGTGACCTGTTCTAGTAGGAGGTTTCCCTTCCTATGGCAGGGTGTTGGAACTGGATGATCTTTGAGGTTACTTCCAACCTAAACCATTCTATGATATGATTCTATGGTTCTAAATTACTCATTTTTTTTTTAACAATGGCATTTTCTTTAGCAAAGTAAAAAGTCCAAAAAGTAAGTTAGTGGTAGGCTTTTTTGGGGGGTGGTTGTTTTTTGGTTTTTTTTTGGTTTTTTTTGTTTTTTTAAGAAAAAAAGCCTAGTTACTGCTTTTGAAATAGATTTTCATTTTCTTACACTTCATCCTGTTCAGGAGTGCTCCCAGTGAAAGCTGCAAAAAGATACTGCATAAGGAACATTATCAAAATCTAATCCTTAATTTCTGCAGACAATTCTTCAGATATATCAGTATGCACAAGGTACCTTTGGATGTCCACAGTTTAAAATCAATCAATTTTCCTGCTATACAAACTTTGACAAGAACATAATAAAATTTTTGAATAAATTTTCCAGATTTGTTACTGTAGATAGTAAAAAAAAAATGCCTTCAAATTCAGATCAGATACTACCTTTTAGAACATTCTGAAAAGTTCCTTTGTTTCTGATAGATTAGTAAAATTCCTACTTTGTAACAGTAAAAAAAAAAAAAAAATAAATATAACAACTCACATTTCAAGTAATGAGAAAACAGATTCTCAGCTGGTGTAAGCTGTGAATATTAGCAAGAACTCGAAAAAAGCTACACCAATTTACACCATTATACTTAAGGACAGTCCTGTCATTTAGAACAACATAATGACTATTAGAAAATACGAAGAAAAAAACCAATTTTCTTTAAAGGTGCTCAAAATAAAATTTAAGGGAAAGTTCTCTGCGAGAAATGACACTGTCAGAGAATAACACAGACCATTGGAATAACAACCATGCTGTCAAAACACAGCCAAAGGAACACAGTTAGAAAATAATTAAGAGTATCATTATCAATGACATGAAGAAAAAAAGATAAGAGCAGCTTAACTACTGCCTGTCATTGCGTGCACCTAGTTCAGCGCCCAGCTTAAATAGTATCCAGGCAGCTGCCTGTGGATATACCCAATATTACATGTTAATGTGAAAGTTAAGACTGCCAAGATTACACTTAGATAACACTTTTTTTCCCCTACCCTTGTTCAAACTGAAGCACCAAAGACTGTTAAGCTTTTTTTTTTGTTTTTTTGCATGGTGCATACTATGATTGCAAAATTGAACACCAAAATGTTCAAGGGGGCTCCATGACTGACAGCTGCTCCACGTTCTACAGCATGGTTGAACGCTCAGCAGGATTCTGCATATGAAGAAGATTTCATGTTCTGCTTAAAAAGACTCTGACCTTTCTCAATGTTAATCTCATCCACATATCTTCACCTCCCTATAGCTCATTTTTCCCCCATCTCTAGAATGAATAAGAAGAGCAGTTGTCCTCTTAGGTAGTAACTGGAAAGGGTTTCAATAGCTAGTGGTCACAAGGAAATTCTCATTCAATAGATAAGGGAAAGACACTCAAAATAATGGGTCTGGGCTCTATCCCTGATATTAAGGTAGACTCACAAGGTAACAAAAGCAAATTCTTTTTATGTTTTCATGGTTTTGCTTTCCATCACCCATCTTGTGTTGGCTACTGGAATCTTTATTGAGGGACTATCCCTCATAGTGCACTTTCATCCATTTTTTTAATCAAACCTAGTATAAAGGAGTCCTTTAATATCAGTGCTCTTCAGAGCATGTCACGGTAATTTGAAGATTTTGTTTTTTCAATTATTTAATGTAACAGCAAAATATTTGTTTCCTTCAACACACTAGATACATCAGTCTCTAACCCCACAAATCCTGAAAGGAATGATAAAGATGCACAGTGCAAAATTGAAATAGATGTCAACTTGATAGGCCACTGGGGCTCAAGAGGAACTACAATCTGTCATTCAAAAAGTCGAATGCACAGTGGTTAAATACTAGAAAATATTTATGAGACAAATAGCAATATTCAGACCTCAAATAAAGAGACTGTTCTGAGACGTGACACAAAATGGCATCTGTTGAAATACTTCAAGTACAGAGAAATCTGAGCTAGCTTTCTTTCTTTCCCAGGTATGCCAGTCTCTATCGTTTCCCTCAGGAGACGGATTAAAATGATGACAGATGAAGATTCATTGCCAAAGTAAATGAAGGATCACATTTAGATGCACAATTACTTGGTTGTGGGCCATGAAAGAGCACAGAAGATGGAAGTTAAGACACAGACTCAAAGACCTAGCTTGATAGTATTAAATTGTTCTCTGACTTTCTACCAACTGCCAGAAACTCAAAGTAGCAGTGCAATTGTAATCACTAAAGGCCACAACTGTGGTGACGTGCTGACTCTTTCCAATAGTTATTAATATATACTTTTTGCAGCACAGTTTTCAGCTGTAACAGGTGCATAAAATCATCTTCAAGAGACATTGCATTGCTCATATGTGTGCAGATTTTCCAGATTTTCTGTGCGATGAAATAGGTAAGTCCCGTTGCAGTGTCGAAGACTTGGCTTGAAATCCTAACTCTACTGAAATAAATGGGATTTATTCCACAAATTTCAGTCGGGCTTGGATTTCACCTTTGTATGAGAGAATAACCATTTGATACTTCACTTGGTTCCTAACCATTCCCTCAAGTCAAATAGGACATACTATATTTCTATGGCACTTCTTAAAGCCACTGCTGTTGTTTCAACGTGGTGACAGATGCCAGCCATACTGGAAGTTTTCAAACTGACTCTGGGTGAGACATTTGCTTACTGCCCAGAGAGTAAACTTTCCTCTTCTGTTTGCTGTATGAGTTAGAGAATGATTCAGAAGAGTTTCAGCAGGACAAACTTCTTTATTTTGCAAATAGGGCTCATTTACACGCTTCCAGTGGGAAAACATCTGTTTTACAAATCTGTGCTCCTCATTATAGCTGAATTAGAGGTACAGACTTTGGAAGCACATCCAAGTATTCTCAAAGTTCAGCAGTGTTTGGATCAGGGGATTGGACTGAAATCATCAAGGAGAAATAGGCCAGGTTGGAGATTCAAGCTTCCTACACTTGCAGGGACACTTTGAGATTTTGTCTTAGATCCATCTCTGCTTCTCAGTCATAAGCAGTCACTTAATGTGGCAAACAGGCAGGCAAGCAGCACCTATCCAGAGTAACATAGTGCATGCACATGTCAGTCAAGTGAACTGCTCTCAAGAAAAATTGAAGTGAGATTAAAATTTACTTTCTAATTATCTTTAGTTCATCTACTAAAGGTATTCACAAAATTATGCTTCAGTGCACATCTCAGGCAGACAATACAACAATGTCCACAACAAAATCAAAGTTTCATTTTTTATGTTAGCTAATATCTAAGATTTGTCTGCTTTGTCACATTATTTTGTTTTAGCATTAGGCTTAGTTTTAAAATTATTATTAAATGAGTTTTTAAATTATTAATAAATTTGGAGGTAATTAACTTAGCTTTTTGAAAATCTGTTGTTTTGGTGTCACTCCTTTATAAACTGTCATCTAATAAAAATAAACAAGAAAGAAATCAAAGAAATCTTGACAATTTGGACCAAAAGACTTTTAAATTCCTTTGAAGCATCTACTGCGTAATAGTCTTAATCAAGCTGAAAGTTTCAAATGTAGAATCAATTCCTGAAAACATCTGGCAGATGTTTCTGTTTGTTATATGCAATATGTGAGTACATAAAGGAGTGAAAATTAAAGAGATAGGTAGCAAAAAAAGTCTCCTGGAGCTACCCATGGCCTTTTTAGATGGAATAGCCAGGTTTGTGTCAGTGAAGGGCCACACAAAGTCAGAGCTTCAGGTACCTAAATAACTGAAAAAACACCCTAAGGAAATGCACTATCCAAGCAGAACCAAACAGCCTAAAAGATTGCCTTGAAATAATAAGCAGCTGTAGCCAGTTGCAATCTACACTCACTGAGCTCTATAATCAATAGCCTAAGTATTAAATATTGCTCTAAAACCTCATTAGGAGAGACACTAATTACCAATAATAAAGCTAATGCAAATTATTACATCAGGTATTGTATCTAGGTGTAACACTCATCACAAGAGACACCACTAAAAGGGAAGTTCAGAGACCAGAGAAGGGCCATGAGGATGATCAGAGGGCTCAAGCACCTCTGCTATGAGGACAGGCTGAAAGAGTTAGGGCTGTTCAGTCTGGAGAAGAGGAGGCTCCCAGGTGACCTTATTGTGGACCTTATTCCAGGATCTGAAGGAGGCCTACAGAAAAGTTGGGGAGGGACTTTTTAGGGTATCAGGGAGTGACAGTAGGGGGAATGGAGCAAAGCTGGAGGTGGGGAGATTCAGATTGGATGTGAGGCGGAAGTTCTTCACTATGAGAGTGGTGAGAGTCTGGAATAGGTTGCCCAGGAAGGTGGTTGGGGCCACATCCCTGGAGGTGTTTGCAGCCAGGCTGGATGAGGCTGTGGGCAGCCTGATCTAGGGTAGGGTGTCCCTGCCCGTGGCAGTGTGGTTGGAACTAGATGATCCTTGTGGTTCCTTCCAACCCTTACTGATTCTATGATTCTATGAAGAGAGCTTTCAGCTGGATCTTATCTGTTAACAAAAAGGAGCTGCAACACAGCTTAAAGGAAAGACCCCAGCCTAGATTCCTTCTTTATGTCTGCTGGAAGTGATGCCAACAACGGCGATCTCAATATATTCCATAGATTTTCCTCCCCAAATGTGGTGTCAACTTACTTTATTTTCTGGATCGCAAAACCCCATAAGTGGTGCAAATATTCAGGAACATTTCTATGCCATATGTGTCATCTAAAATGACAGGTAAATGGCTGTGGTTCTGTAAAGCTGCGAGACAAGCATTTCATACACTGCACACGTGAACAGTCAGGAGGAGAAGAACTTGCCATCTCTGAGTGAATGTCACACCATGCTGTTTTAGGGGAGATGCTTGTGAGCTAAAGCTCCTGCCACTGAAATGCTGTCATTGTGAAACACTCAGGATATTCTTGAAAGTGAGGAAGAGAGGGGTTTTCTCTGAGAAGAGCTGGATCCAAGTGCCTCAGTGGCAGGCTAGAACACCGCATGACATGATTTATCAGAACTACTTTGGCCTGGCAAAGACATTAAAAGAATCTAGGTTTCTTCCAAACTTTAGAGCATGACTTCAGTGCAACACTTTGGTATGTCTCCGACTGTCGCACAATGAAGCAAGTGTGCAGAACAGGTGGCTCACTTCACTCATCATGAGTCCGAGATAGATGAGAAGGGAGGCAGCTCTGGAGAGATCTCTTTCAGCCTGGCAGCAGTTCAGTCCATTCCAGTGCTTCTTGCAAAGATCTGGCAGGATCTAATCACTTTGGAAAAAAATCTCCCCTTCTCCCCTAAAAAAACCCACAAAGTTTCTTTCTGTGTGGACTTTGCCTTGTAACTCAAGAGGCTCTAATAGTTATAACAAGAAGTGAAATCACACTGTCGCTGAAGCGTTTTAAAGACCTAGCAGCCAGGTAGATTTGTGGATGTTTTGCCCAGAAGCAAAACGAGCATAATGTGTTTCTCTTGCCTTGATATTTCATGGGGCATTGACATCCTGCAGATGCCAAGGGTCACAAAAAAAGTTGGTGTATAGCACCATCTTCACAGATCATTAGAGACAAGAGAGGGTATTCTGTGAATTCCTCCTTCAATTGCTTTTAGAGGTCTTTAACCCATCATTTAACTACCTCTTGGAAGTAAGATAAAGCTATGTTTTACAGCAAGCTAAATTTACAAGGCTATATACAAAATATGTTTACATGAGTTTACAATTATATACAGTTATTCACAATGGAGAAATAATACAGAAATCCAATCCTCCCCCGTGGGACAAAGAAAGCCCAGAGGGGCCAATGCCAACTTCTTCTCTTCTTCCAGACAGAAAACCAGCAAGGCTCATGTGTTAGCAGCAGGATAGTACACAGTGTGGAGGAATCAGAGAGATAAAGCAACAGCAACAGAGCTCAGAGTCCAAGAGTGTGAAATTGTTTATACATTGCCATTTTATCCCTCTTAGCAAACCAGTGAGTGATAAAAACTTTATTATTATTATTTTATTTTTTTTTACATCCAATGCTTCCAATTTATTTACATTCTGCACTGAACTTTCAGGAAAAGTCCTGATGTCTCTTATTGGAATATTCCAATAAACCTTAAACTATCACAATAACAAGCTTCTCCATCCTCCTGCATCACCCACAGGGTGCAAATAGGTTCCTGGGCAAAAGAAATCCCATGGATGTGTTTGCCTTTTCCTGAAGCAAGACTAACATGAGAAGAGCATGATAGCCATTTCATCCACTGTTTTTGCTTGGCTATCTTTCACTGCCCAGGATATCATTGCCAAGGAGGCAGCATGTGATGGTGGCACACTTGCTAGATATCTTCTCTACATGGCTGATGTACATATGACTTCATCTGGGTCTGTAGGCTGAGCACTGTCATTTGTGTTATTGTAAAGCATTTCCAGCACAGCTACTTCCTGAAGTATTGGATGCCTTTCTCCATGGTGATCCACTTTCCCAAATGACCCATAATACCATCCTCAAAGATGTACCTATCCACATCTAATAGAAGTCATCTCCAGAGATTGAGAGCTTGTGTTAGTTTTCCAATGACCTTGTCAGTGCCCCCTTCCCTAGACAGGAATCCCAGCTTGGCTTCCCTGCCATCTAATTCTGAACCACTAGCTCCATTAGCCCAGCACTGGCAAAGCCAGGTGGTAATGGGCTGGCCTGGATGGCAGAAAAAAGTCCCTTGGTATGTCCCACAGCTTGCTCAGGGATAAAGACCAAGTGATTACCTCTCTTTCCTCCTCTTGTTCCAGTGATGATCCTGAGTCATCCTCCTCCTTTGCAAGACAGCTTGCTTTCCTTTTTTGTACAGGGACAGCTGACACTGGCACAAACTGGTTCTGTGGTGCAGCTGCTATGCCTGCTGCTCTGTCTGTATGCCCAGAGACCTCCTCTTGGCCTGAGCACACTGAACAGTAACGAGAAAGGTTTAATAGGCATGGGTCATGCCCTAACTCATTGCAGAAACCTGTATCTCTTAGGGGTTTCTGGGCTGACAACATACTTTTTTTTCCAAATGTTTTACTAAGTTGTCAGGATTTTGCACTTGTTTGGGGGTGAAATTCCAAGGAATCAAAGGTGACCACCATCCTAAGCAGTTGTCTGTACTCCTACATGCACTCTGCCATTCATTCAGCCTCGGGGAAGATTTCCAGGTGGCATTCTTGGAAAAGATTTGCACTACTCTAGGCAAGACCTGGTACACATTTAGGAGACAGAACAACAGAAGCACACTGGTTTGGCTGCCTCAAGGATATTCAAAACTCTCAAAAGATGAAAAAGTGTTCTCTGATGTTACATCCATCAGATTAGTGAGATTACTGATAAATTATGACACTGCATACAGATACCAGCTTAACCTAGTGACCAGTGGAACAATCACAATGTAATATGACAGTAACCAGCACAGCAACACAGCTCTAATCCATTTTCCTGAGGTAACAAAGAGCACCACAGAAGGCACACAGTGTGCAAGTCCATCAGGTCTTACACAACAGGGCCAGAAAAAGAAACAACTTATCATGGTGAACATACTAAGGAAAATAAAAGGTATACAAAATTACTTTAGCAAAATTTAGTTGAGTTTCTCTTTATCTTATTGCACATTATCTTAACCCTTTAGTGCCCAATATTGGGCATCAAAATAATCTTTCCTGGTTTAACACAGCCTGGTCTAACAAGGCGCACTGCCACAAATGGGATTGATTGAAACTGTTGTGGTTTGACTGAACCACAGAACAGCACTACTACAGCCCCTCCAGCCCTCTCCTCCCAGGCAAGACAAGGAAGAGGATTCAGGAGGCAGAAAGATAACAGGGTTGAGATAAGGAGAATTTAATGAGAGAATACAAAATAAGGTAAAGAAAAATACCAGATTTATGTAGCAGGCAGAGGAACAGACAAAATGAAAACTGCACATCCCAAGTGAACAGAGGGAAAAAGGGAAGCACTCTGGCCTAGAATCAGAGAAAAATACATCAGAAATACAGAACAGGAAACTTGACATGCTACAGGCTGAACTCCAAATCCCATAAATCCCTTCTGACAGAGCAATCACCTCCTTTTCCAGTGGGCATGACATTTCAGTATGGTATTGAATACCTCATTAATGCTGCAGCAAAGCTCTGCCCCAGCTAACTCAGCAGCACCAGTTCCAGCTTCTGCTGCACCACTGCAAGGTAGGGAGAAAGAAAAGTGCCTACCCCCCTCACCCTAATCCCTCCTTGTGAGGCCAAGCAGCTAAAACAAATACACCAAAAGAAGGAGGACAGTTTACCTATGCAAAACTTGCTCAGCATGTCACATTCAGGAATAATTATTATGGAAAAAACATAGACAGTTTTGATCTGTTCTTCAAACAGGTGGAAAAAAAATAACACCCTTCAGTTCCATCGGTGTTGCAGGGCTCCGAGTAAGACACCCTATCCCCTCCCTTTAAAGATTCCAAAGATTGGGCAAATTTGAAAGTTATAAAAGCTCTTGTATCTCAAAGGAAAAAAAAAATGCATTATTTCCATCCTATGCTGTTCATAATCTATGGGCTCTCTTTATTTAGAAGAGAGGAGAAAACTGACATCACATCAGATTGCAGGTCCCAAACCTAAAAACAGATAGCATGACTAGTACACAAGGAAAAAAAAAAGACAGACATCTCTCTTTTCTGATCTAGTTTTGGTTTGAAAGGCATAAAAATTAATACAATTTTCAATAAATGAAAATTCCCTGGCACTTGCAGCTGTTGAATGAAACTGATGTCCCATGAGTTTTATAACTGAAAATTATGAAAATTCTCAGTAATCACAGGGGAAATTAGAAGTTCCTCAAATCTGCTAATGAAAATGATCATCTTGATATTGGCAGTGCTTGCAGGGGACCTTCCCAGCCGTATCTAGAAGCTACGTTTATATTAGGATTTAGTGTGGACCTATAGGAGATCATGGAAAGAGTTAGCACTGAGAACCTACATATATATAGTTCAAAGAGCTTTATCTTAAATACTTACTCCTCCTGTGTATTGAAGCCACATAAGTGGTGAAATGAGGTAGAACATGCTCATTTAATACATCTTTTTGTTTAGTCTCATTTTAACAGATTCCAGTTATGAAGCCTGAGATCTCTGTGCAATGGAAAACACCACACAAGAAGTACAAGGCCACAGTGTGGAGATTCACTTTCTCTAGAAGCCAAATAAAAATGCTCATTTAAATGCCTCTCAAAGAAGATGAGGACTAAACTTGGCTAGGCAAGGAGACACAAAAAAAGAAGTAGATTTTTCTGGCTCTATATAGATAGGTTCACCTTTCCTGTAGTATTTGAGCCTTTCTATGTCCATTCAAATGAATCTCAGAGGTACATGGCCCTCAGCTGGGCAAATGTCATGGCCTCTGGAGTCAAGGGAAGGACAGACTTCACTACTCATTAGTTTGGTCTTATTTTATCACAGAGTTCTGCAAAGCTAAAAGTAACAACTGATTTATTTTCCTTTACACCCAGGAGTATGAGTCTTCCCATCCATTTTGCAAAATATGGTGACAAAATTAAGTACATCATCTGAGGCTGTCCATGCTTTCTGGATGTTTCCTGGAAGTCCTGACAAGCAGGACATACCTTCTTATATCATCTGAAGGAGGAATAACTAATATAAAAGTATCACATGGAGAAATCTAACTGAAGCTAAGTATTTGGGCCCAATCCAAACCTTGCAAAACTAACTCAAGACTTTCATGCACCAGAAGCATTCTGCATTTCTCCTCCTGCATCACTGGAGGATGAACAATTAATGGTCAGGCTTAATTATGACTCCCTTTGACTTGCTCTCCTAAATAATTTTTTTAATGTATACTAAGCTCTTTATGGATCATTGTCATTCAGGAATTATCTAGTAATACCAGTTTGAGATTGATGTGTACCCCTAATAACTTTCTATCTGACAAATTAAGGAATTATTTTTTATTTTCCAGACCATGAATATCTGCAGAAATTGTGTCCAGAGAAGGGCAATGAAGCTGGTGAGGGGCCTGGAGCATAAGCCCTATGAGGAGAGGCTGAGGGAGCTGGACTTGTTTAGACTGGAGGAGACAGGAGTCTGCTCCTTGCTCTCTACAATGGTTTGTGGGGGTTGGTCATCTCCTCTGCCAGGCAACTAGCAACAGAACAAGGGGACACAGTTGTGCCAGGGGAAGTAAAGGCTCAATATTAGGAGGAAGTTCTTCACAGAGAGAGTGATTTGCCACTGGAATGGGCTGCCCAGGGAGCTGGTAGAATTGCTGTGTCTGGAGGTGTTCAAGAAAAGACTGGATGGGGTACTTAGTGCCATGGTCTAGCTGATTGGATAAGGCTGAGTGATAGGTTGGACTGGATGATCTTGGAGGTCTCTTCCAGTCTGGCTGATTCTATGATTAGAACCCAGACTGTTTTATGAAACCTGAGTATTAGTATAATATAGCAAGACAGTCAAGCCACCTAGGGAAGTTTGCAAACAAAAAAGACACTAATAGCAGGGCCATTTTAAGGCTTCTCAACAGTGTAAGGGAAAAACAACTATGTGGCCCCAAAAGAGGGCAAAACTCAGTTCTAGGACACCATCAGATCTTATTCTTGAGTGTAATAGGGAACATCTTGGGAAATATTAGTAGAAAAATAGTGGCTGTGAAACTGAATTTGAATCCCACAGGACTGAGGAAAAGAGACTGGCTGAAGGGGTCACTGAGATATAGAAGCCTGTATTACATCTTGGGAAGACTTTCACAGTCATAACCCTGTGGAACTTCATTCAATCTGTTCATCTGTGATAGCTGACTCAGGATATGCCAGCAATATGAGACAACAGTTATCCAGGCAGTGCATGAAGCCAGGCACAACAATACCCCTACTAAACAGCTGGATAAACCAGGCAAGAAAGGCAGCTAAACCTGTTTGCTAAATACTTCGTGGTACATTGAACTTTATTCATGGGGACAGAGGTACTACGAATTAATAAACAGGTGATAGGCTGTAAGAATTCCAAAACTTGGTACCACTGAAAAGTTTACATTAGGAGAGGCTCAGAAAGGCAGAGGGACAGGAACACAGACACTCACCCATGCATTTATTTACACGTGCGTGTTGGGGCACGTGTGAAAAGCTCATTTTTACTTGCAGGTGCAAACTTTTTCCAATGTCAAGGTTTAGAACTCAGGAAATTTTGCACATTTCACAAGGATGTAAAAAGTTTTGATTTCATGGTAAATAGTTCACGAAACAAAGACCAGATGTTTGCCTTAGCTCCTGTTTTCAGTCTGCCTTACTTGCCCAGCTGGAGTTATTAATTATACCTTTTATTCTCCTACTGCAGCTTTTAACTCCAAGAGATTAAATGGCTTGATTAGCACTGTTTAGCTTTTCCTAGGCGGTTTATTGAAAGCCACATTTAACATTCTGGCACCTCGCAGATGCAGCTAAATTCTTGCACCCTTGAAGAAATATGAGGTTTGGGCTTCGTTGTGGCTGTGGTTTTTATGTTTTGTTTTGTTTTTAACGGAGAGCAGGAGAAGGTCATTTGATGTATATTTATGAATACACCACATTGGACATTTCCATTTATTCTTTAACTCACTCGCAGCCTGTCCTAGACTGTATGATTTTTATAAATGTTGAGGCTTAGTTCTGTTGGAAACACTTGAGGGATTTTTTTTTTTTTTTTTTTAAATAAAAAGAGTGACTGGGAGAGTTACGGAGATTTGTGGAAACTTTGGAGTCAACATAATATTCTCACATGACTTTTCTAACCATTCTACCTTCTTTAAAGCATATAGAAAAGAATGCAATGAAGTACACAGTTCCTTAGTGGATAAAAAAACCACTTAATTCTTCATACTTGTGCAGCTTATACAGCTGTACCTGTGTTCATGGGACAGAATCAACAATTTACCATAAGCATAAGAGATCTTTGACATTGCTCCATTAGTGATTGGTTAAGATAGCACCAAAGTTTGTGCTTTAATATTGCCTAACACCCAAATCCCAGAGCTCACTATTCAACTGAATCCTGAGCCAACCATCACATGATGACCATCTCAGTGTTTGCATTGGATCTGTATCAAAAGCCAGAAGGGCTGGTGTCAGATTGCTGTGAAGTAAAAAGCAGCCTTAGTGCACAGACTGTGAGTTAAAGTGCTTGCAAGTAGCTTTCTCTCTTCTGTTCCCTACCTTTAAAGCCTAGGATTGGCATGGGTAGATAGCTAGCCTGCTGAAAGTGATTTCAAAAAATCAGCATTTTAGATCATTTTTTGATCATTTTAAGTCCATGTTTTTTCTAGGTCTTTCCCAACTGAACATTTTAAAGACTTTTCAGAAAATGTTGTAAGTTTTCTTTTCATGAGTTTTCTGCTTCCAAGAAACACAGAGGTGACTGACCAGCTACTTAGTCTGGAGAAAAAGCCCCCAGCTAGTAACATTAGGATACAATAAGAGGTAAAGGTTGAACAAATATTTCGCTCTGTGCCAAGAGGGAAGTCCTATGTAAGCACTAAAAGGTGTTCCTATGCAGACGGACCCAATGTGAATGTTTGGTAAATTTGTATAAGCCTATCTTTGAATTTCAGAGGCATTTCTTCCAATCTGCATTCACATACGCCTACAGATCAGAGGCTATCTGCATGACAACAGAACACAAGGCTGAGGGCACTGCACGGAGCTCGTCGGCTGGAGGAGCTCAAACCACAAAACTGGGATCAGAAAGGTCAAACTCTGAGCAAATTAAGACAGAGACTCCCTTTCATTCCTTGCACCATATTGCAGGCATCCTGCACACTGGGGCAACAGCAGCACACCGTGTTTACATGCGTATGCCAGCAGCTCTGGCTATTGGAACAAGAGCAGAGGCAGTTAAGATTCAGAGAAGTTTGTAAACCCAAAATGATTCTTACTTGTCACGGATTAAATCCTCACTCTGCTTTCCCCTATGGTCTCTCACTATGGTTGGTTTTCTATTCCATTCGCTTCCAAAGTGACCCCCTCAAGCCCCGAACAAACAAAACCAGATGTGGGACTTAAATACTATTTTGTGTCACTGCAGCAGCCCTTTGTTTTGCCTTGCTTGTTTAGCTCTACTTTGGAAGAACTTTGGGACAGAGGCTCTCAATTGCTCTTTGTTTGCATCTCATCTGCAAAAGGGCCTCCTCCTTCTTTGTGGGCCCTTGTACTCTACCACAATAAAGATGACTATTAATAATATGACCTTCAGTTAGCTGGAATGCATTCAGCAATTTAAGGCATTGACACTGGAGAAATCCTTATAAATGCCTGAGATCATATAACCCTTCCATTTGTTTTCAGGCCTATCTCCAAGCTGTGGTTAAGTAGCTATCATTTCTAACATTTGCATTCCTCTTACCCCATAGTGTGTGTGTGTGGGGGGGGAGGATGGTACTATCATAATTACACGACATTCTTCCGGGTTCCATAACGAGCTATTATTTTGCTAATGGAATATTCAAGCAGTCTGCAGTAATTTATCAAATAGTCCCAAGTCCCATTTTCTCTGTGTGAATCTTTTTGTTCACAGGTAAATTGATGTGTGGGGGGTTATCAAGGCTTTTTTGTAATTCAAATTAACCATTCCACCCCCCTCTATGTCATTAGACATAGAATTTTTTTTTTCCTAATGATGTTTAGAATTAAAATTGTGCAGGCTTCCTGTGAGTGGCATTTGCTGCATTCTAATTCATTCTTGCAGGTCTTCTTTTTTTAATTTTATTTTATTTTAACACCTAATTTTGAAAATTTACCTAAACCAAAGGGGAGCAAAACATAATTCTATTTCTCCTTACAACTATTGTCTGCTCCACTGTCAGACTAAACTGCCAACAGTGTAGAGTGTCACTGAATTGGTGATGAGAGAGAGAAAAAAACCACCATCTTCTCAGTTTATTTTACTTACAGTAAAAAAAAAAGCCAAGCCCTGGGACCTGGTTGGATATACAGACCACACTGAAAACACCACACACACACACCTCTCCCACTGTTTAAGAAGAAGAGGGAAGTAGTGTGTGTCCTTCTGTGAGAGTTTTAGAGTTATTTTAGTTGGAAAAGACCTCTAAGGTCAGCAAGTCCAACGGTCAATCTAACACTGCCATAGCCATTAAGCCATGTCCCAAACTGTGATGTCCACACATATTTATTTTTTTAACACCTCCAGGGATGGTCACTTCACCACCTGCCTGGGAAGCCTGTTCCAATGTCTGACCACTCTTTCAGTAATTTTTTTTTCCCCTAATCTCCAATCTAAACCTCTGATGGCACAACTTGAAATCATTTACTCTTGTCCTGTTGTTTGTTACTTGGGAGAAGAGACCAACTTCCACCTTGCTGCAACCTCCTTTCAGGTAGTTCTAGAGAGCAATAAGGTGTCCCTTTAGGGTCCTCTTCTCCAGATTAAATAACCCCCAGTTCCCTCAGCTGCTCCTCGTAAGATTCGTTCTCCAGGCACGCAGGATAGAAGAGAGAACGAGTACCTGATAAAACAACAGTAAGTGCAGATGATTTCTGTGAAGAATAAGATTTCTTGCCTTCTCACAAACTGTTTCTTCCACAGTTCACCACATATCTCTTAACTACAGTTAGGAAATTAATGGATGGCAATGTCAGTGGAGGCTTTTGGCATAGAAGCGCAGAATGACTGGAGGTGAGAAGAGACCTCTGGAGTTCATCTAGTCCTACATTCTGCTTTGAGCAAGAGTGTAGAATGACATAAAACTGACAGGGGTTATTGATACACCTGGTATTTATCAGCTAGAGGAGGCTGCTCAGAACATTGCCTGGTTTCAAATATTGTCAGCTCTGAATATTGTCACAGATGGAGACTCGATAACCTTTACCAGCAACCTGTTCCAGTGTTTGTCCATCCTCATTGCTAAAATAAAAAAAAAAAAAAGAGAGTAAGGGATATGTTTAGATGGAACTTCCCTTACTACTGTACTTTTCTTGTCATTGGGCACCACTACAAATAAAACTTGTGTCCATCTCTTTAGCCATCCTAATCAGCTCTTTATACACCTTAATAAGATGTCCATGAACTTTCTTTTCTCTGGCCTTGGAGGTCTCAGTTCTCAGCCTCTTCTCATATTTCAGATGCTCTGAGTCTTTAATCAACTATGTAGCACTGCAGACACATCTCATTGGGGCAAAATGGAAGTGAAGGATCACCTCACAACCTTCTAGCAGTACTCTTCTCAGTGCAGTCCGGAACACTCTTGACTTACTTTGTTGCCAGAGCATATTGGTGGCTCAACGTATCATGGTATACCTGAAGGGTCAAAATAGGCCTATACATATGCTGGATTGCCCAGACATGTTTTTCTGCCTTACTTCTGTTTGGGAGAATCACAGACATGTTTTTCTGCCTTCCATCTGTTTGGGAGAATCCCCTCCCTTGCCTTGCTGGCAACGCTTCTCTTAATGCAGCCCAGGACACGATTGCTGACTGGGCCAAGTGTGCACACTGCAGGCTCATGTTGAGCTTTTCATCAACCCAGACCCCCAGGTCCTGTTCCTCAGGGCTTCTCTGAGACATTTGTCACCCAGCCTGACCTTTGAGGTCTCTTCCAAATAGATATATTCTATGATTTTGAGATTCCGGGATCTATTGTAATAAATTTTCTTTGAAGAGTATCGCTTCTGTTTACATCATCTGCAGTGGTGAAATGCCAAGAAATGCTCTATTGCCACATCGCTGGAAATAAATATTCTGAAGATGAGCGTCACTAGCCACATTTTTAGCTGAAGAAAGTTGTGCAATATAAACATTTGGTTCATAATTAAATAAGGTATAAATGTCTTAGAGTGCTGCTGCCTGCAAATAGTAACTTAGGTTGAATGTAACCTATGCTCTCTGTGTTTCCAGTAAACTCTTGCCAGTATGGGTAAGCCAGAATCATTTGCTCTGCCTATCTTCTGCAATGAAGGCTGTTATCACTAAAAGCCTGCAGCTTTTGCTTAAGACAAATATCTGAAAAGGCAATTTGTAATTTGTTGAAAGTTTCCTCCTAAATTTGCATTTGCTTATTTGGCAGTGTGAGGTTTGATACTGGTTTTGCTCAGTCAGGGAGGTAATGCAATGAAACAAAACTAAAGGCCTGTATTTTGAAACTGGAGAAACTTAAACAGAGATAGGCTTTATGTAACACAGTAATGGTAGTATGAATACAGTTAAGTGTCTTACCACCTTTTGAGAAATCTACTCTATATCCAAAAAGTTATAATTAATTTACAATTCCAGTACATGAATACAGAATTATAGTACATATTTTGCTGGCAAAGATTAGTTGGTCAAATGTTTCTCCTCTTCATACTAATACCAGCAAAACTGTGTGAGAGTGAGTTTATATGAAATCACACTATTAAAACCATGCTTTGTCTAGCACAACTGCATATACTCAGGGGAGTGCTGGGGAAGCTTGAATAAGTCTTGGCAGTGCTGCAGCTCTGCCTGTGTAAAAACATTGCAGACGTGAGAGCATTTGCCATCGTAACACACTGATATAACTTAGTACAGATTTGTCCTGAAAAGGAGCTAAACACGAGTGTGGCTTAGCAAGACAAGAGATATTAGATACACACAGGAGACATGGTGATTCATGGTTGCATATAATATACTCCAGCACTTAGAAGGGATGATCTTTGCAACATGGAAATCTGCACTCTGAAAATGATGCAAACTCATTTTGCAATAGGCTGATAAGCATGACAGCAGAAGGCAACAGCTTTCAGCTCCACCAAGTAAAACTGAAACTGAGCAGCCTGCCTGGGACTGAGCATCCCATTGCTAATCTTTTGAGCCACTCCACTATTCCATTTTGTAGCATGTCAGAGTGGAACAAGAGCTTTGGTAAAGGGAGATCAGCGACAAGGACAATTTCATCACAAATACAATTCTCTTTTTGCATTAGAGTCACTGCAAGAGCAAACTAGAGTACACTATATGCACCTCTTGATACTGTTTTTCAGCTCATTTCATCAGTTCACATTGTCCAAAGGTTAATTCTGTCAATTTTGCTTCAGTCCTAGGTTGCAAATGGGCACACACACAGAGGAAAGGGTGGTCCAAAGGGCACTATCCCTTGGAGACTGTGGCTGTAGTTCCTGCTTTGCCACTGACTTCTGGTTTCACATGGGTTATCTACCACGTAGGAATGAACATAGGGAGAATAAAACTCTCACACTTTTACTAGGTGGAAGAACAGAAGAGTAAAATTTGTCAGCTGCTCATACACACAGATAGGTTAAACTGTTAAAAGTACAATGCCAGCTTAGATGTTTGGGGACAGACCCAATGCTCTATACTTCTGCCATGGTTTATTACACAGTAATGTCACTTGTCTCACTCTGTTACAGAATATTATTTTTACATTTAATATTATAGCACACTTCTTTGAGGCAAATAGAGTTCTGCTTCCCAGAAGCATCTCATGATGTACACAGTGAAATATATCCCACAAGAGAGCTGAATGCTCAGCTGCAATGCTCTTTTTACCTGATGTTTTTTGTGCAATTACATGTCCAAAAGAAAAATTTCCAAAACAACGCCACTTCCACATTGCTGTTCTGTGAAATTCAAAGCCTCCTTCCTTTTTCCAGGAGATTTTACCAGTTCAGCATTATTCAGTCAAGAGTTACTCTTTGTATCTTCCATGTTGATGCAAAGTGATTTGATAAGCTAATGTGTAAAAGAAGGCTGAAACTGCTTTCCCTGCTAATATCGCTGCTTAGACACACACATTCGAGGATCCACTCCATCTTTTCAAAGCAATTAGTGCTAAAATATGGTCACAAAGTCTTTCTTAGAATCATAGAATCAGTCAGGGTTGGAAGGGACCAAAAGGATCATCTACTTCCAACCCCCCTGCCAAGGGCAGGGTCATCCTACCCTAGATTAGGCTGGACAGAGCCTCATCCAGCCTGGCCTTAAACACCCCCAGGGAAGTGGCCCCAACCACCCCTGTGGGCAACCCATTCCAGGGCCTCACCACTCTCATGGTGAAGAACTTCCTTCTCACATCCAAGAACTTCCTTCTCACATCCATTCTTAACTAAGAATGAATGGAGATGCTAAAGTCTGAAAACACAGTGAATTTTACAATAAATCAGAAGTCTCTGTGATTAAAAGAACACACACTGATGTATTTTCTAAGTTTTTCACTGCCTCATTGATCACAAAAAGACCTGTATGCTACCTTCTAACAGAAGCAGGTGCAAAGGTGAGGAGATTCTCAGTCCCTTAAATTGCAGAGGCTTCGCTAGCACTTCCACAAAGATATGCTGCACAAGCAAATCCACTTGTCTTCTATGATTAGCAGGGGTGTCCAAAGAGGGGGCAGATGCTTTCTGAAGAAAGGAAAATTACTTCAGTCTTACCCAGAGGAAGGATCCTGCAAATCTCAAGCTGCTTCCATGGGCCATTTGTGCGGAAGACAAAAGTTCCTGCATTTTCTGTGAGAACTGTTGAGCCAAGACAACAATCTTCGGTGAAAACTACCCTGCTTAAAACAGCATTACCCTGCCTTCATTTCTTGCTGTTGCTATGGTCTGCTCAACGCAAAATTCCACTGAAAGCACACGATGCTGGGGATAATTTAAACACACACAGGCACGCACAATAACCACAGTTAATATTTGTGGAGGTCTTCCACAAGGTTACTATCTCCTCAGCAGCATTGTAGGATGGTAGAATTTATAGCTGGTCCAGGCACAAATGTTCACATTGCTATTTTACATCTGACATCGTGCTAAGCTCTGAAAAGGAAAAGCATTGCAGCTTGCCCTTGATCCTGACAAGGAACGCATATGAGCTCCACCACTGCAGCTGTTTCAGCCAGGAAACCTTAGTTTTGCAGAAAATCCTTTCCTGCCCTCTTACTTTCAAAATCAATATGTCATAGTGAGTTATTTCATTAAGCACTCTCATGCTCTGTGCACAGCTCATCTTTGAGGACAACCTTTAGATACACCTGCTATCTGCAGTGCTGCTAGTGAAAGGACATCTGGTGTTTCATAATGGGCATATGCCATGTGGGCTCTTCCCTAGTCTTCTTCATAAATATATATTACAATTGCTCCTGTTACTAAGGAAAAGAAAATTGTCTTTTGGTCCTTAGTGAGACATATTTATTCCCTTCCCTCCTTCATTTCCAGGCAGATCCCTCTCCTGTAGACAGGTATGAAGACAGCCTTAAGTGACAACGAGACAAATTTCATTTTGTTGGGAACTGCTTTTTCAATTATTTCTCTCTTCTCTATTTCTTCTGGCTGACACAGGCCAGCCTGTTATTCTGACAGGGGTCTCTAACCTCCGGATGAAAAGATGCAAATTATTCTCCTTGCCATGACTTAGCCCTGTGTCAGATCTCTTGTAATTACAAGAAAATGTTTGATTTGGGTTTATATGAGAAGAAGAGAGTTACTTCTGTCATCTTCCTTATTTGACATGTTGTAATCAGCGTTCATAGAGATACAGATCAAGGAGTGCTTTACATTTACTGTGGCAGGTGCTGTTAAAAACAAACTATGGGTGAAAATCTCCCACCATTAAATTAGTATTAAAAAGGTTAAATTTAAACAATGGGAAAGGCCCCAGGGTTTACAGTTCCTTCAAATAATTGACACTGAAGCCATTAGACTGATATTAATGATATTGGCTTTAAGATTTTATAAAGAAATTATTTGCAGAGTGCATTGATATATTCCAGTTTCAATCACTATAAAGCAATATTTGGCTGATATTTTTGAATAACAGGCTTGTGTCACACAAAGAATGGGTCTGTGTAGAGATATTATTCCCCGCTTGCTTCCTAATCCTTCTTGTTTTTTTAAATTCTAAAGACCTTGTTCAGTAGCATCATCATTAGAAATGATGGTAGAATGGGTGGGAAGTGCATCAGGAGTTCATACTCAAAGACACGAATAAAATAATTCAGTCCCACAGAATGACAGAATGGTAGGGAATGGAAAGAACCTCTGGAGATCATCTAGTCCAACCCCGCTGCTAATGCAGTGCACCTAGATCATGTTGCATGGGAATGCACCCAGACAGATTTTGGAAGTCTCTAGAAAAGGAGACTCCACAAGCACTTTGGGCAGCCTGATCCAGTGCTCCATCATCTTTCAAGAAAAGATTTCCTTAAGATCTAGTGTAATCTTCTATGTTCGAGTTTGTACCTGTTGCCCCTTGTCCTATCACTAGTCCAAGAAGCTGTTTCAATCTGACACTCCCATCTTGATCAAAATATCTGTTTTAGCCCCCCACGAGAAAATGCCTGCATCTGAAAAAAACAAACAAACAAACATACAAAGTAACACATCACTTCCCTCAGTGTTTCTGTCTGTCTTAAGCAGTCTCTCCTTACTGCCAGGCCTAGATGCACAACATACTTGCTGCTCACTATACACGGAATATCGATGTCTGGTTTATCATATGTTGTGAACAAGGTTCCCCAAGTCTTTAACCACTATAGAAGTTGCTACCTGAAACCCTCCTGTAAGCCCATAAGCCACATCCATACATGTAAAACTTAACTTCACTGAGAGACAGAACAAAATTAATGAAATTCATTAAGGACAAGTGTAAAGTCTTCCACCTAGGAAAAAATAACTCCAGGTATCAGTATAAGTTGGGGACTGACCTGCTGAAGAGCAGTGGAGGAGAAAAGGACCTGTGGGTCTTATTTGATGGGAGGTTGACCATGAGCCAGCAATATGCTCTTATGCCAAAGAAGACCAATGTCATTCTGGGGTGTATTATAAGGGGTATGGTTAGTAGGTCAAGAGAAGTGCTCATCTGCCTCTACACTGCCCTGGTGAGGCTGCATCTAGAATATTGTGTCCACTTCTGGGGCCCTGAGTTCAAGAAATACACAGAACTGCTGGAGAGAGTCCAGAGCAGAGCCACAAAAATGATTAAGGGAGAGACTGAAGGAGGTAAGGCTCTTTAGTTTAGAGAGGAGACTGAGAGGCGACCTCATCGGTGTTTATAAATATGTAAAGGGTGAGTGCCAGGAGGATGGAGCCAGGCTGTTCTTGGTGATGCCCAATGAAAGGACAAGGGGCAGTGGGTGGAAGTTGGGGCATAGGAAGTTTCATGGAAACATGAGGAAAATGATTTTTCACTGTGAAGTTGACAGTACACTGGAATAGGTTGCCCAGGGGTGTTGTGGAGTCTCCGTCTCTGGAGATATTCAAAACCCACCTGTATGCCTTTCTGTGTGATGTGGTATAGATGATTCTGATCTGGCAGGGGGGTTGGACTAGATGATTGTTCAAGGTACTTTACAGCCCCTAACATTCTGATTCTCTGATAACTCCACTGGGCAATTATCCCCAAACAGGGTGTGTGCAACCAGTCTATGCCACCTGGCTTAGTTTTTTATTAAGTCGCTTGAATCTTCTTTGTTCTCTTTCCCTTCGATCTTCACTGTCTCCTCCACGACCTTCTGAGGGAGGTGTCATTCCTGCCACAAGTGATCTGTGTCAGATGACACAAGCTCTTTCTGCAGCATGGCCAGCTGCCCAGCTGAACCAATACAGCACCTAATAATTTAATGTATCTTAGCAAATAGTCAACAGACTGCAGGAATTATTCATTGAACCCACTAAAGATTACAGTCACAGTGGTAAAGTAAAGAAAAAAGATTTAGCATCCTGTTACCAATTCCTCAGCCTGCTACTTCACATAAATACTAGTGCCTGGGATTTTTTTTATTAAATGCATCACTTTGATTTAGAATCCTTCCTACAAGTCTGGAAAACCAATTTTAGAGAGAATTTCAATTTAAACTTGGTTAAGATGTGCTCGTTATATTACTTTTATAAATTTCTAATAGGCATATTACTTAAACATCATTAATAACTCCGGTATCAGTCATGATTTTCTGCTGTCCCTTAAATTAAATATTACTAACTTCACTCTTTCTCAAGAGCATAATTTTGCAAAAATTAGCAAGTGTGAGAGTATAAGCTATTTTAGTGATAAAAATGTAATTTTATTTATGATTTACTGTACAGGGACAGATCAGCCTAAGAAGCATCCAGAATCTCAAGCTTTTTACACCCATCTCTTTGCAGTACTGAAGATAGCAATGAGGTAAGTCAAGTGAGAGTAAACAATGACACCTGAAATGGATCTTTTGAAATGTAACAGGGTGGATTGAGATACTTCGAAAGGCTCATGGACACTGAAGTCTCTAGTACAAAGGTTTACAAAGCACAGAATGTAACTTTAAAACAATGCCATTAAAGGTTTCCTTTCATGGATGTGGAGTGGCTCCAGAGCAATCTCAAGCACAGAAGGCCAAACATGTCCTGATCTCCATCAAAAAGAATTGTGAACAGCAGAATGAGGGAGATGATTCTCCCTTCTGCTCTCATGAGACCCCACCTGGAGCACTGCATTCGGTTCTGCTGTCCCCAACAAGAGAAGGACATTGAAATGGTGAAGCAGGTCTAGAGAAGGGCTGAAAAAGGGCTGGAATAACTTCTCCATGGGGACAGGGTTTGAGAGTTGGGGCTGGTCAGTCTGGAGAAGAGAAGGCTCCAGGAAGACCTTCCAGAAGTCTTTTGGAACCTGAACAGGGACTACCAGGATGCTGAGGAGGGACTTTTTACAAGGGCTTGTTGTGATAGGGCAAGGGGGAATGGCTAAACTGGAAAAGGGCAGATTTAGACTGGATATTAGGAAAAAAATCATTACAATGATTTTTAGGGTAGTGAGACATTGGAACAGGTTGCCAGGGAGGTTCTGAATGTCCCCTCACTGAAGATGTTCAAGGCCTAGTGGAAGGTGACCCTGCCCGTTTTGGCGTGGTTTGAACTAGATGATTTTCCAAGTCCCTTCCAACCCAGACTGTTCATGATTCTATGATCTTGCATTAAATACGATGCAATCATATTTACAGCTAAATATGCAGACCCATCTTAGAGTGTTGCCACAACCCCATGCATCTTCTCAATTGTTTACACTCCTGTCTAGTCCTTCTATATGACCTAATTGTCTCCAGTGTTTAATCAATTAAAGATAAAAAAAACCCGAAGCATTCACTAATTCTTATCTGTACAGGACAGATGATGAATCAAACTTCTGTCACACAACCATTCCCAAAGGGAGGATTCTTTGGGTGATCAATTGGTGCTTCATCAAATGGCCCCCTTGTCCTCCCAGCTCAAGATCTTCAGGATGCTTTCTGTTAAATATCTGAGACAAAGAAGTGCTGACCTTAACTTTCAAACTTCAACTTTCAGCATCGATCAACAGTAAATAATGGATAAGCCCTTGACAATACATTTCCATGCTATATCAATTTTCCTTCGGCTGGTCTATCAAGTCACACGGATGCAACTTTGTCCCCGGAGACCATAGAGGTCTTCGAGGTTCCTTTAAGCTAAAGAGCATTCCAGAACTTCATGCACTTAAATTATCTTCCCTGGCAGCGACACCAGACAGTTGGCAACCAGATTCTGGAGCCATTTATGCAATTTTAGGCAATTCACAGCATAGCTTTAAAAAAAATAATTAATTCAGGATAACATAGTAAACTTAGAGCTGAGAAAGAAATTATCATATTTGTTGAGTGTGTTATGATTTCTTATTGCATTTATATAGTGGTGAAGAAAAATATTGCATGACTTTCTTATTACAATAATTTGCTTGAGAAAATGATCAGTGGGGCAAAAGTTGAAGCTATTTTTGGACAAGGTAGCATGTAAAGCAAATGACTTAATATACAATTAGTGAGCATCTTGTTCAGCTACTTAAATATTTAAGTCTGTGAGGAGAGAATGTGGGGGAGTTGTGAGGAGAGAATGGAGGGAAAATATCTAAATTTTCCTATTAAAACTTACAGTTGTTTACTTAAATATTTAAGTCTGGGAATCAATTGTGAGGAGACAATGGGAGCAAATATCTAAATTTTCATATTAAAACTTACAGTTGTTTATTTTTTGTGTTGCACAGCTTCATTTAGTAATATCAGGCTGGTCCATTATTTTTAAAAGAAATAAGGAATCTTCAAAATCAAAGAAAATCTTCAAAATCAAACAAGTCTTCAAAATGAAGTCCTTTCCCTGCTGAACTTAGCAGCATAGGAGAGCAGGGAATACTTCCTTTCTTTTTCTCATGTTGTAGAGCTCTGTGTTTTCAGCATGTTCTTATTTTCCAAGCACCAACAAATAATCTCCTTGGCAGCAATCCTTCCTGGTAAGAACCTCATTTTCAGCAGGCAGATATCTGTCCAGCAAGGGTTCACTTACTTCTTGTGCTTATATTGAACATCTACAAGCTGACAACAAGAAATGTTTCTTTGGTATCTGTTACAATTTGGAGAAAAAGCCTCATTTCATGCGTCAGGGCCTCAGGCTTGTTTATATTAGTTTGCATTGTGAACCATCTTGGCCTGGTAATTCCTGATGTTGGCTCATCATTGCTGAACTAAATGGATATCTCCTGTTTGGCTGGGAGCCCAGGCAGCTTTCTTTTAAATTTTTAATCCCACTTAAACAGCATGTTCTTAATAGAAACAAGTGGTGGTTTCCATACAGTATCTAAGTAACTAAATAAAGCGCAGCTACCACCAATTACCTTCTCTCCACCATGACTCACCAAAAGGCTGAAGACTAAAGGCTGTCTGACAGTTTTGTTTCTCATGCTGCTACTCTTGGATTTTTTCCTTTGTTTTTATTTCCAGTGAGGTCTTCAGTTTTCTGTCTCAAATAGTCTGTAAGAAAACTCATACTCTGCATCTGCAGTATTGGTGCAATGAACTAAGGTCAGCCTCAACCATTGTGTGTACCCTAATCCATTATTCTTGAGCATCTCAATGCCTTCCGTGAGTGTCTGCTAATATTCAGTTTTTCTCCATCACATGTTATACTGCTCACTTATTTTATGGGTAGATATTTTTGTATGGCTGCAAAAAGATCTGTGTGGTCATGAAGACATTTATCCTCACAGATACCCACATTCTGTCTGCTGTGCTTCCATTAGAAACTGATCCCAAATCTCATCTGGTACAAAAGAAAATGTTTTGTACCAGGAAAAAGAAAAACTAGTACATCAAAGTGTGCAGCTAGCAAGAAAAAACACAAAGGGAGGGTTTAGTTCTGTAGTGGATAACTATACACATCAAAGAGGCTGAACAACACTTGGTAGGAGAAGCCACAGTATCCCCATTATAAAAGAAATACAGTCCTCTTATCACAAATATCACTTCTGCCAGCTCATTCTTTCACTAATAAAAGACATAAATACATAATGGCATTTCCAATTTATGAAACGAACCCCAAAAAAAACAAAACCAAAAAAAGAAAAAACCCAAAGAAACAAAAAAACTCCCCACAAACAAACACAACCTCTTATCTGTATAATTTGTAGGCAATAAAATGTGGGTTCATCTTTCCCTGACTATTTTAAGACTATTAGGTCATTAGTTCAGACCTGGAAGCTGGGGGAAGAGAACACACATCAGGAACTTCCATTCTTCTCCATAGTAGTTTTTAGCTGTATTTGGTGCAATGCCTTAAGCTGTTTATAAATAAATATGTATTTGTATATTTACACAAGATTGTAAGGCTTGATCACAGTTGCACTGGTGAATTTATCATAGAATCACAGAATAATCTTGGTTGGAACAGACCTTTAAGATCATTGAGTCTAACCATTATCTAACTCTACCAAGTTTGGTTCTAAACCAGAATATCCCTCTGAATCACATCTCTGGGTCTTATAAACAAATTCAGGGAATTCAATCACTTCCCTACAGCTACAGCAAGCCAGTACCTCAATTGCAAGTCAACAAAGCCTGATTTGGGACATTAATCTTATTAAAAAAAACCAAAAAAAACCCCATCTTTAAACTCATGAATAAGCTCTATTTACTTAAAGGGTTAATGATGGCATAGATATACATCCTTAAGTATTTCTTTATGTAGGGCCTTGTTTTCTTTAGAGAGAGGCTCTGAAGCATTCTCATGCAACTAGTTTGTTTCCTCTTGTTTGATCTCAGAAGGCGATGGACATTCAGATCTTGTGGCCAAGCACTGCTGGTGTGACCTTTAACATTCTTTGCACAGATACAAGAGGGACCATAGCAAGATCACTACTGTGGGTTACTGTGAAAACACCACTGTAAGGGTACAACCCAAAGTATTTTTGTATTTGTTTTGTTCCAAAGAGTTTATGAGAAGCTGACCGTCAAGCCGTAGAGATGTTTTTAACAAGAACTCTTCTTAAGGTTCCAGCATAGAATCCACTCATTCCCTTCTACTTCCCTTACATGCACTATTCATGCCTATTGAGCAATATAAGTTGTTTTAAATAATTCAATTATTTATCTGTTTTCCTGCAAAGACAGGCCTTAAGAGATGCAATTAGCTCTAAAGGTCACATTAATGTTGGGAGAGGATAGAGACAGAATTTTACAAGCATACAGGAGAACATGAGTATACAAAGGCTACAAATATTTCAGCTGCATGGATTTTATTTTGCATTCTGTCTGTTTTCACTTATACCATAATCGCAGAGAAATGGTGAGAGAAAATAAAGCACTTTCCCATGCTACGTCTAAAGCTTTTTTTCATAGCTAAATGTCATCCTGTCTCAGGAGTACTGAAAATACTGGTGAAGGCCATCTTAATTTTTAAAAACAAATATGCATGAGAACTGGTTGTAGGTGGAGACAGTTTTGAATTAGAGTAGGTCTGCCATCAGTATAAGTTTTATTGTGATGTTCCCTGGAGAGTTTGCATTAGGATATTCAGGATAAAAACAATAAAACATTTTAAAACCCCAGCTATAACATGCTCTCTGCATGGAAGATTAGCCACATCACTTGTTATTTGTGACAATATCACTAGAGGCATAACTACAAATTACCACTCAAGAAGAGACTCAGTCTCTGCTCTCACTACAATGGATGTACCTTTCATTTATAAGTGAAAACAGTGTAGGACCTTAACGGTAAAACAAGAAAGGTAAAAAAAAAAGTTCAAAGGAAAAGAAACATCTAAGGAAAGCAGAAAAGGGAAAAGTGTGCCACAGAAAAACTTCTCTCACCTTTTCTTCAGAAGGTGATGGCTAATCAGGAAGTTGCTCCCATTCCTACTGACTTATCTGTACTTGAATTAAGAATTTGTCCTCCTATACTGAAACATTTCCCACTCTATATGACTCCCTCTTCAGTCACCAAGCATACACTTCGATGTATATGTTTATACCAATACCTCCAGCCCTAATCAAAGCTGGTACCCTTAGTTGCTCGATTTCCATGTATATTACCATGACATTTCTATGTTCCTTTAAACTTGGTTCTGGATATTTCTGGTGCTTGCAGTCTAGTTTCTTTGACAGACTTTGAAAAGCTGGCTAACACCACACACACTTTCAGTAAGATGTCCCTGCTCTTTTCTATTTAGTGGCAATCTGTCAAAATGGAAATACGGGAATCAGGAGTCAAAGTGTAGCCAAAGGAAGGTGAGTGCAAAAGTCTGATAGCCATCAACTCACAAATGTGAATTTAAATTGTTAATAGTTCTGACCTAATTCAGCTATTTCACTCAGCTTAGCGTTTTAAGACAAATATATATGTCCATTACCTCAGTTTCCTGGTGAATTGAGATAATTTTTGTTGAAAAAGCAAATATACATTGAAATATCAAAATTTGACTTTTAAATTCCCACTGGTAACATCAAAGGCCAAGTCAGTCAAGCAGATACGATATCACTATTTTATTATTCTATCTTATTTGTTTTAAGACTCAATCATGATATTTCACATCAGATTTTCTTCTCTTAGCATATGCATTCAGACATTATTTTATAAATTTGCACTCTGCTTGGACTTCAGAGTTCTCTGTTCCCACCAGAGAAACCTCACAAGATTCCTATTATCTCATTTTCCCTTTTTATTTTTGCCTTGCACTTTGGCCCTGGCATTCTCAAAAGGACACTTAGCTTTTTACATTAGGCTTCAACCACAAACTGGTTTTCTAAACAATAAAACCCAGTAACTTCCAGTCCATACTTGTCCAGAGCCAGAGAGACAGGCTCCATAAGCCAAATATATACAGTGGGAAAGTATAATTTAATATGTTCCAGACTAAACATTCTAAAATCAGACAAAATAAATATTTCAAAGCACTAACCTGTAAACTATCGCTTGCTGATTCTGGAGCTTGACATTGGTATTGGATGTAGCTCCTTGTTAAAATATCATGAATCTTTAATACTTTCATACATCCCACAGATAGCACAAGCAGTGTACATTGGCTCACAAATTATTTGCTGCTGTTGTCCTTCAGCATAATCTGTAATATCCAGGATTTGAGACTTGGAGTTTCAGTGGTTAATGAAAAACCTGTCCTTGCTAGGATCAGTTTACCTGCTGGTGTTCTAAAATTGTGAGACACTGCAGTGATCCCATTCATACTGAGAAGCATCTCGTTCCAAAGTAAAATCCCAGAGTCACAGAATGCTAAGTTGGCAGGGACTCCAAGGATCATCTGGTCAAGACCTTTCTTGGTAGCAATACAGTTTAAATGAGCTGGCCCAGCACTTTGTCAAGCAGAATTTAAATTGACAAATGTAGCAGAATGCACTACTGCTAGTGGGATACTATTCCAATGTCTAGCTGAACGTAGGTCTGTGTCTGCACCTACCTGCATTTTTGCTCTCATTGTCTGCGAACCAACAGCACTGGTAAAGACGAAGTTCGCCACACCTGCTTAATAGTGTGCATGTAGTCTCTCTGTTTCTGCTTGTTGTTAATGTGTCTGAAGAAACCTTTCTTGAAGGTTTTGACATCTCTGGTTAATTTAATTTCAAACTGAGCGTTTGGTTTGCTCACCATATCTGTGCATAGCCTGATAGTGCTCTTATAATCTTCAACAAGTAGTAATAACTTTTCCACAAAGCTCATGAGTTCTTAAGGTTCCAGAAACATACTTCCATCGCTTTTCATGAGATCAGCAAAACTGAACCACAAAGGCACTGAACTTCCTTCTGGATAGCAACTGCTGGCCCAGGATGCCTTAGGGAGTACCAGGCTTCTAGAAGAAACACATCTTATAATAAGACTCTCTAGTACTACTTATCACTTACATGTTACTCGCTCTCTAAGCTCTGTGTGCAACCAAATTCAGAGTATTTGCCCTGTCTGACTAGGTTTACCTTTTAAAATTATAACATTTTGAATAATGAGTACTTCTAATTATACGAAATGAGAATATCATGCTCAGGATAGTCACAATTATAGGAATAGCTGCATAGACCAAAGTAGTCAGGGTGCTAGGAAAGACAACATGGACTACACTGATGAAACTGTGAGTCAAGCTGTAGCATTCTGTTGCTTACATCTCTAACTCAGTCAGAACCAGGGCACAGGGAGCTAGCTGAAGTAAGAGTTTCTAGAAGACCTCATTAACCCTCTGCAACAAGGCACTGCTACTTCTCACAGGTACTTGGATTTTCCAAACCACTCTGCTTCTACCTCTTCAGACAGGCTCTCACCAGACTCAAAAAGCAACATGAACATCATTAGAATGTGTATGGCATCTGCTCCATTCATCAGGACTTCTCTCCAGAGGTTTGGGATTTTTTTCTTCTGAGGGATGGGGAGGCTGTTAACTATAGGATTAAACTCAGTAGGGTATTCAGCTCTACAGGCCACTTAATAATTTAGCATCACTTAGCTTTCAGCACACAAATGAGACTGCACCCTAGGCAGAAGTGTTTGTGATATCAAACATGAAAGTGTTTTGAGATTATCTAGGGCCTGTACCCCAAGAAAATCACTTGCTTAAGCATTAAAATCAGAAATGTAGATAAGAAAGTATCAAAGCTTCTTTTATTATCCCACACAGAAAAATGAGGTTTCTATTTTAAAAAAAGAAAAAAGTAAAAGAATTGCAACTCAGGAGTGCAAGGAAAGCTCTGATAGAAGTATCCTACAATTACATTACTGTAGATGTCTGTACCAGATGATTTAATATTCCAGCAGGAAGTCTGTCATGCTTTCTGTGTCACAAACAAGAAAACTGTGAAGTCACACAAGCTAGAGCATTTGGAAGGATCTGAAGGAGTCAGACTTTTCCACTGACCAATGGGAAGACCATCACTATTACTCAACTTTGCTTTTCAAATTGCTTTCTCATTCCTACACAGGACAAAAAAATCTGCAGGAGCAGATCCAGAGGAGGGATACAAAAATGAGCAGAGCTGGAGAACCTTCCATTAAGGACAGGCTATGAGAACTGGGGCTGTCCAGCCTGGAGATAATGCCTGAACAAGGCCTACAAAAAAGCTGTGAGGGGACTTTTTGCAAAGGCTTCTTCTGATAGGATGAGAGGGAACACACTGGAGCTTGAGTAGCTTAGATTAAGCCTGAATATTAGGGAAAAACTCTTTACAGCAAGGGTGGTGAGACACTGGAACACGCTGCTCAGGGAGGTCATGGATGGTCCTTCCCTAAAGATGGTCAAGACCAGACTGGACAGAGCCTTGTGCAATCTGGTCTAGTGGAAGGTGTCCTTGACAGCTCTAGGGGGTTGGAACTAGATGATTTTCACGGTTCCTTCCAATCAAAACCATTCTATGAATCTCTGAATCCATGAATTGCTGTACAGTTCAGGAAGGGAAATGCCATCTATTCTACCACTAAATAAAACTCTGCACACGTAGTCAGGTGAAGCATTTGGTGTGGATTGTACTATATGCTAAGGACAATCTCAAAGATATGTCACCAGAAGAACAGCCAATTCCAGGTCATTTCCATTCACACTAAATCCAGAGCCCAAACACTTAGAGGTGTTGCTGTGGGGACTCCAATGCTGATCAGAAATGATACATGAATAAAATAATCACACTTGAAAATACCAAATACTTCTCCTGGACTCATGCATAAATTATATGCATTTTTAAAACTACCTGTTTCCACTAGCAAGGTAGAAAGTGGAAACAAGGCTTAGGTTTTAAAAAATCACAACTTCTTATATGAATGAAGTCACACAGGAGAAACATTACCTGACATATTAACTTCTAGTAGTTCTGTCTGCAATACTTCCACCTTTCTAAAATATTCATTGTTAAGACTGCTAATCCACCTTTTATACATTCTCTCTCTAGTTGGTCTGCCTGAGACTTTTTCTTCTTTTTCCCTCTGAAAATTGTATTTTAAGAATAAATTTCATGATCAGTACTTTAAAATACAAATTATTTATTGACTCCTAAAAGTAAAAGGTTGTTATACAACTTCAGATTCAGTGAGAAGTAGAAACATATCTGAAGTAAAGAGTTAATACGACCACATATTCCAGATGAGGTAGCAGAATTCCATTTGCTTTAATAAGTGCCTGTGCGTCTGCTTGCTACATTCCTTTAATGAATATTTCATATGGGTTTTAATGCAATGCAAGGGTAGAGCATAATATATGTAGGTGCAATGGATAAAGGATAGTGTATTGCTGCTGAAAGGCCAAGAAGATGAGGCTAAAGTGGAAGAAACAGTGCCCCTGTGGAACTTAAACAGCTCTAGGAAAGCTGATAGTGCAGGAAGCTTTAGTAAGTACTATTACATTCTATCCTTTGCTGTTATTGTCAAAACATGCTTACATGTTCTCTATCAGCCATTTCACTTTGCTGACTGCAGGAGATGTTTTGCAGCCCTAAATAAAAACAGGGAAATAAACTACACCAAAACCCAACACTTCCTGATTATCGTTCCAGCGCATTCATTAAGTACTGCAGATCATTCCATCAAAAAAAGAGGATGGCAAGCCCTCTATCCCATGCACTGTAAAATCAAATCATCACAGCTTTTCAACTAAGGACCCCAAGATCTTCCCTAACTTTCTCATAACTAATCAAATTAACTGCAGTTCAGGAACATTTCCTTTAGCTTGCAAAGCTGAAGCCAGGGAAAAGCAGAGCTCTAAAGTATCCACCACAGAAGAGAAGATGCAGAAATTTAGCTGTTATTTCATGTGTTCGATCCAGCATCAACTATTTGAAGGAAAGGCATTGTCCTTTGTCACCAAGGCAGGAGATCAGAGTATTGAGATTGAAAAAAAAAAACAACATTGCATGCAACACAGGAGATATTCCAAGACTGCAATGTCAGTTCAGTAGGAAAGATATTTCTTTTATGTGTCAGTTTTGAAATGTGACCAGATTCCATCTAATTGCTAACAATAGAGCACATTACAATTTCATCAAAATCCCCTAAATTTCAGTCATCTATAAATGTATCTGAAGTTTCCCACAATCCCCCCAGTGTTTGATCTTTCTCTTTTATTTTTTTTTTTTTTTCCTCTGGGGGAAAAAAAAAGTGCCCAAATAAACAAACAAAACAAACAAACAAAAAAATATAAAATAAACAAAATAATGACCAGAAAAGACCCCTGAAATCAGTTCCATCTTAAGTTTCTGTGGCATCTCAAGAGTATTCCTCAGGATATACATAAGATTGCACAAGAAAACACAAGGACAGCTCAAAGTCAAGCTTATATCTCATGGAGATGGAATAGACTGCTTCCCTAAATTATTTGCTACAGCTTACAGTCTAAAGGATTTTATGAGGTGAATAGGAGGGTTCCTTGCACTAAGTGCATGGAATTGACCTTAGCAGCCCTACTATGAATGATGGTAGCTATTGCATTGAGGTGATGGCAATAGTAGCAATACAGCACCTTGTAGCTTCCACTCTCGAGCAAGGCAGGAAAGAATAACGTAGTTCAGCCCTCAAGACATTTGATGTCCTAATATTTTTTCCTCTTCTCTTTCGTAGCTCCGGCACAGTTATAGTAATGAACTATTTATCTTGGTGCAGCTAACAGTGCCCTAAGCATAAGAATCAAGTCATGAGTCATCTGAAGTGCATAAGGAAGAAAGAAAGAAAGAAAGAAAGAAAGAAAGAAAGAAAGAAAGAAAGAAAGAAAAAGAAAGAAAAAGAAAGAAAGAAAGAAAGACAAACAGTTGCTTTCGATAGTTTCTTAACCTAAAAGATTCATTATGCATAGCTTCTCTGAAGTTGCTGTTAAGACATTGATGGCATGCATAATCACACAGGTAGAGCTAAGATGTGAGGCATGTAGTCTGTATATTGTTCTCCATCATTCCTACTCACCTTTTCCATTTTTCTTCACTTTTATTTAAAGGCACACTCCTGTTATCATAACTAAATTATCATACTCTGCTTTGGTGATATTATAATTTTTAGCTCTAGGCACCTTCTTTTTTCTCCTTCCTGTGAGTATACTCAAAAGCAATTCGGCCTTGCTCAGGCTAATGGAGGTAACACAAGTCTGCACATAAAACTGAGGTTCACAGCAACATCAGCACAACTGCTTTATTCTACTCATAACTGAGCTCATCTAGGCTGATTCTGCAGGAAAAAATCCCTAAGCATTGTCTCTGCCTAGAATCTCGCAGCTTTAACAATTCAGTGCATTAAATGTAGAATCATTTAGGTATCTCCTCCAGAGGAAAGCTGCCTGCATAAAAATACTTTCCTATACCAAGAGTTGGAGGAATCAAGGAATCCACCAGAATATGCAGATAGTGAAGCTCTGGATCTCTTTGCAAATGCTTTGAAGTATTTGGGGGACTCTATGATTTTTCTTACCTAGTCCTGTGATGCTCAGCTTTGTTTATTATGCCCTTGTGACCTTCAAAAAATATGATTGAGATCTGGGGGATGAGCAGTACTATCTTTAGGTTACTGACTGTTAGTTGTAAGACAAATTGTTACTGATACTCAATGCACATTGTCAGGTACCAAGAAACTTTAGTTTCTCTTTCATGGCAACTCAAAAATACAAGTCAGCATTTACCTGTAGATAACTTCTTTATATTAAAACAAACAAACAAACCTCAAAAAATTATCTAATAAAAGAAAAAAAAAAAAGCCCTGTTGCATGTCCGTATTTTTATTTGCAAGCTTTTAACAGGTTTCTTTCAGAAATAATTACAGGTTTTTAAAATAAATATTGACTTACAAAGCCATGTAATAAAAGTTCAACCAAAAAGTTTCTAACAACTATAAGAAAACAACAGGCAGTATGTTTATAAAAACATTATTTCCAAAACCAAAACAGCAACAACAACACACAAAAGCAACAGTGGCAGAGGATATATTTGAATATGCTATTATGCCTTGGCTTTAGCACTCAAGCTCAGGTCTAAACAAGGACAAAAAAATCCCATATACAGATAAACACTGTAAATTAAACAGGATGTGGCATATAATACCAATGAGATGCTTAGTAAGAGCACCATGAGAAAACTGCACCAGAGGGTAAAAAAATCATGATTGATAAATATTGAACACAAGAAAGGCTGCATGTAAAAGGGGGAAAACCAAGACTTGTTGACAAGTGAAGAGCAGTGAGAGGAGGTGAGTTGAACATATTTTCTTTTATGAGGTGTTAAGCAGACCAGTTTGAGAGGATGGATAATGACTGTGCTGACGCATTGGCCAAGAGAGTGAAAAAGGATGAACATGACATTTTGGGAAACAGGAGAGCAGTGAAACATGAGATGGGACAACTTATAAGATAAAAGATGAACTACTTGGGGCACTTGGATAACTTTTAGCAATGCCAGCACTCCAAGTACTCAGCATTTCATTAAGGTAACACTCCCTGAGAAAAATTCTGGGAACGCAATTGCTTTGTTGCTCTCCCTATCTTCAGGTCTTGTCTGTGTAGTCAGGCAGTTAAGCAGCTCATCCAAACCATACTGAAGTTAAAGTAGTGCACTGGGTAGTCCTCACAATGAAACAGGGATTCATCTGAAAGAACCCTGGGACTGTGCCAGATGTTCTCAATGCTCCATAGAAGTAGATCACACTAGCAAAGCAATAAACACAGATTATAAGTTCTGACCTTCACTGATTTTTATTTTTCTCCAGACAGTGGAGGATAAGGCATTTAATTAAGCTAGTCCTCTTGTCAGAGGTACCAGCTCCTCAACATGGAAAGATAGGATGTGCTTCTGTGCTTCGTGTCTTGGGTATATGAATACTTTAATTTACCTGTAGTAGTGCCAGGTATCTCCTACCTTTCCCTGCACAGTGCCATTCTACTTTATTTCTGTACCTCTAGTGTCCCTCTGGAGGGACATATGTACCACCAAAGCAGTATCACACTTGTGCATCATGCCAATGAAGAAGAGGGAGAAGAACAAAAAAAAAAGAGGCAGGATTTGTTTCATCAAGTATCGGAACTTAAAAAAAGGAAATAGAAATCTAACTCAGCCTGTGGGAACACTTGAATGGGAAATAGAGTGAGCAGAAACATTGTCAGTTTGTGCAAAAATAAATTTAAAAATATGTCTAAAAAGAGTCTAAAATAGCTAGCAGTTGTTTGAAGGAACTTGATAATGACAAAGGCAAAGGAAGTCTGTGGTAGGTGTTCAGGGATGGCAAGGAACAGGATACGTTTATGTGCAGAGGCGCTAAATATAAACTCTAAGGTGCAGCAATGATGAAACACAGCTCAACACTATCTGTAGGTCAGGATGTAGTATAAAAGCTGGGGAAAAGACATAGGCCACTATTCACACAGGAGATAGCAGACAGATATTAAATGCAATTACCTGCAGTTTTGCTACGCCATACAAAAAAGCTACCCTTACAAACAGAATTTCTACAATATAAGTTTTTCATTTTCACTTCAACTAGAAATACTCAATGTTTTCCCAGGAAGCATGTCGTTATGTGCTACAGAAAAACAAAACAACTCTCCCCTCATTATAAAACAACAACAAATCTATGTGGGTAGAGGAGACTGAAGCATGAAGTAGATAATGAGGTCCACTAGTCTAGTAATACTCAAGAGTTTTAGGGGGATATTTTTTCTATTCCTCTTAATCAGAACACAGAAACCAGCAGATGGGCCAGTTGTGATGAAAGACAAGTAGAAAATGGGAGCTTGCCATTGTTCTTAAAACTGTTATTGCACATATCTGACAGCAGTTAACTGAGATCAAAGCAGAGTACACAGGGGATCAGAAAGCAACAGCCACCAAGGCAGGAAAAGATGTGAAAAGAGCTACAAGCTAAGTAACCACAGGGACATAAAATTGGTATTGACCAAAGCCACAAAGCAGTGTTCCCCAGCAGTATCAAAGACATTGTTTTATTTCAGAGCTACACAAGAAATAGAAACATTAAGGCGTGCCATGAAAGAAAGGGTTGCAATAAAGTATAAAGATCTATATTGAGAACCTTTGAGCACAACTGGAGCTGTAAACAGCCAACAGAGAAGATACTTCCTGTGTTTTTGCCTACATAGCATAAACAAACAGATTTTGGCACAACATAAAACAATCATACATGTCATGTGTGTAAAGGAGTACAAGTAGAACTCAAATATCCTTTTGCTTCCCATAGGTTACTGCTTTGCACTTCAGGGACTGTGAAATAATAGAAACAAGCATCCTCAAGCAGTTTTGGTTTTCCCACACCTGGCTGCTGTCATCATAGTGGATCCATATATAGGAAATTATATGCATCGTTAGTTGTATGCCAGTCATACTCACTCACCACAGGCCAGACAACCCTGTTTTATAGAGAGCCAGTAATCACAAAAACCTTCTCTTGGATATTCCTTAACATTGATCCCTCCATCAGTGGAAAAGTCATTGAAGCCAAAGGGCTGTCCTCAAACCACTAAACTCAGGCCTGGACAAAACACTGTGCATATGCCATCTACATGGTCTCCACCAGGGAAACTTTAAGGAATTCGCCTTTTTTTTTTTTTTTTTCCTGAACAGTAAGCTAGTTTCAGTCTGGGCTTTAATCCAGCTAGGACAATTGGTTTTCATCTTCTAAACTAAATTATTTAGCCATGTTAAAACTAGAAAGTAGTACACACAGTCACATGTCAATAGCAAAACATCAAAGAAAGAAGAGCCCTTATTTCTGATACTAAACTATAAACTCTACTAGATCAAATGGGGGTAAAAAGATTTTTAAATTACAGTAACATATTCTACTCATCTCTATTTCTTTTCTTCAATCTATAAATGCTCTAGCCTCCTCCTGTCTCACTTCCTGCTATCGACTTAGAGAAACTGCTTGCAGTTCTTCAAGGCAAGAGGCTCACAGCATCATCTACCTGCCCCAACACATGGCAGAAACATCATCAGCTGGCTCCTTCGCCTTCTGTGCAGCTGAAACAGCAATGAGGTGGCAGCTGAACAGCAAAGAAGATGGATGGGAAATGGTTCTGTGCTGAAATCTGCAGTGCTATGTCAGAAAAAGTTCAAGCATGTCAGGGATGTCAGGGTCAAGGTCTGCTTCTTCCCAGAGACCTGCCCTTCCAAGGGGACAATTTGTAGTGGGTAGCTGTGTACATGTGTAATGATTAGAAAAAAGTAAAGTAATTTGGTTCTTTTCTGTTAGATTAATTGATGTGTGCTTTATTTAGGAGGAATTTAATCACGGAGAGCATCAAATAACTGTGTGTTCAGCAGCTCAATGTATTACAAGGAGCTGTTCAGCCCGCTGTGAGGCTACAGTTTCGATCATGAGGTGTGTTTCTTCTCAACAGATAAATTTGCCAGACATTCAGTGGAAAGAAAACTTCCATAACACGACATAGCCATTTGCTGAGAACTTGGCATTTGTTAACACTGGTTTAATTGAATTCAGGGGCATGGATCCCAACTTTATCAGTTCTTTTAAGTCTCCAATTTTCCATTGGATTTGAGGATGCATTTGCTAAGTAAGTCTGAAGTTGAGAAAGAAATAGGAAGCCAGGTGCTTGCAGTTAAAAAGAGACATAAAATAAAAGTGATAGGGCTTTTAAAAAGAATCTTACTGAAATTCTTCCTTTTGCATCATGGGTTGGGGGCAGGGAAGAAAAGAAAAGAAGAGAAAATAAAAGAAGAGGGAAGGGCAGGGAAGGGCAGGGAAAGGGAAAGGGAAAGGGAAAGGGAAAGGGAAAGGGAAAGGGAAAGGGAAAGGGAAAGGGAAAGGGAAAGGGAACAAACAAAGCCCACAACACCTCAGGCTCCTCTCCTGTATGTGAATGTGAAATATGCAATAACAGTTCTCATTAATTTACATGCTAAGCATGAAACAATTCCTGCACATTGAAAGAATGCATGTGTGACAAGAATTTTGAAAACTGGTACCAAATGATTGCTTTACTAGTCAATCAGTAAACTTGAAGCCTTCCAGCTGAGAGCTGGAAATTACTTCATCTTTTAATTCATCCAGAATAGAACTGTATTGGAAATACAGTTCTGATAGAAATACCCCTGTGTTTCTATCAGAAGCTGGTGATGCACTGTTGTGAATTATGCAAAATTAATAATTTATATTAATTTTGATATCCAGGTGAAGATTGTTAATAACTGTGAAAATTGTTTATTAACATTAAATTTCACCAGAAAAATTATTTATAGTGTTTGAAATGCATGGTTTGGGTACTTATACACACAGGGAACATGTAAGACTAGAACACTTTAAGAAATAACTAGCAAATGCAAACATTAAACTTAAAACTTGAAAGAGATTCTTAGTTTTAATTATACCTCTTGCCCACCAGGGGACTTGAGAGGCTCCTTTCTGCTGCTGAGGCAGAAAGGCACAACAGAATCTAGTTACACAATTTTTTAGAGAGAGGCTTTGAAATATTTACTCAAAAAATATTATCAGGCAGTAAGCAAAACTCAAACGNACTTAAAACTTGAAAGAGATTCTTAGTTTTAATTATACCTCTTGCCCACCAGGGGACTTGAGAGGCTCCTTTCTGCTGCTGAGGCAGAAAGGCACAACAGAATCTAGTTACACAATTTTTTAGAGAGAGGCTTTGAAATATTTACTCAAAAAATATTATCAGGCAGTAAGCAAAACTCAAACGGAATTCTGTCGGTGTCTTGAAACTCATTGCAGGCAAAGCAGGGCATAATGTGACAGGGCAGAGCAGGCAAAGCAAAAGTGAAAGCATGCATGTGCCAGAAGCCTATTTATTGTTCTGCCTGACTGTAATGACTGCCTTGGCCACACAAATTCGCCAATCAGAGTGGCACATTGCCAAACCAGACTATATTAGGTGAAGTCAGGAACAAGCCTGAGCAAGTCTCGGACCCTCAAAGTAGGTGTCTCCAAGCCTTTTGTCTTCTCCCTGTACTCTACTTTCCCCTGGCCAACAGTGGGAAAGGAACCATGGGATCATGCCTAGGCAAGCCAGGACATGTATCTTCCACTACATGCATGTTGAAAGCTTTTGTGCAAAAATAGATAGCACTTCAAAGATAAGCCAATATAACAGTCATATAAAAACAGTATTAGTATTAGTATTAGTATTGTTGTTTCCCTGTTTTATTATTTTTACCTTATGTCACTGTAGAGTTGTACCACAGAAGTACAGGAATTTTGCTACTATTAATTTTATTAATAACTTAAAAAATATGTATGTTACAGATTTCAGGCAAAAGAAAAAAACATTTATCAAAAAGTAAAGGTCCTGTCTTAGGAGAATAATAGATTCGCCTCATACAAGCATCAGGAGGACAAAGCCAGGCTCATCTCAGTGAAGTCCAGTGGCAAGAGTCATTGCTGAAAGCTGCCCAAAACCACAGCCAGCCTTAGCATGAACCACCCTGCTGGAAGGTAGCAGCAACCAAGAGCACGCAGAAGGGGTCAGAGCAGGAGAGTCAAGTGCCCTCAAGCAAGCTGCATTACTGCCACTAGCAGTTAAGCTATTGAAAGCAAGTAAGTCGCTCCCAGCCTGAGTGCCTGCTTACACAGATCTCACCACACTTTGCATTGTGAGAGAGAACAAGTTACTGCCTAGCAGCAAGACACTGTGCTTGCCTCCACACTGAGCCCGGAGCCCTGGAAGGACACCATCTGCCTGAGAACAGAATAAGATCAGGTCAGAGGACCATGCAAGCCCCAGCATCCTGCGAGAGTTCTGGGGAACTCTAAAAGCTTTGCTGGTTACCATACTGATGACAGCACCCCTCCAAGGGTTTTGTATGGACTACAATGCAGCCCCGGAAACCTGGAGATACTGATTTGCAAGTAAACACTCTAGAAAGCCTCTCTGTAATTAAAGCTCTTTGCTTTGGTTCTGCTTATTCTGCAGTTGTGCCTTCTGTTTCAGCAGGAAGGAGCCTCTCATGTCCTCCTAGAGGGGCAAGTGGCATAATGCACAGCAAGAATCTCTTTCCAAAGTTCATTGTCTCATATTTTGCTAGTTTTGCTTAATTGTTTGATACTGCCCTATGTACTGTACACATTCAGTAATCTATTTGCACAACCAAGCACAAAAGATCATGTAAATAACTGAGGAACAATATTTTTAATTAATTAAGGGATTCTCTGCCCTCCAACTCCAAACCATTAGCTCTCATATCCTAGCATCAAAGTGGCCAGGTGACAATGAACTCGTTCAGGTGGCAGCCATAGTTCTTTCATCTATCACATAACTCGTCTGATGACAAAGATTGAGAAATTATCTCTGGCATCTCTGGAATCTCTGGATCTTCTTGTTCTCCTGATGACCCTGGGTCATCCTCATCTTTTGCAGCATGGGCAGTTTTCCTTGAGTACTGCTTTTTCTGTATAGGAGTAGCATTTCTCTGATGCTACTGCCATGTCTCTTGGTCTGTTTTCAGGCCTAGAGACCTCTTCTTTCTCTTCCTCTGCATGCTGAACAGCACCGTAAAGAGCTTGAGATGCATGGGTCAGACTCTATCACATTGCAGTGATTTGTCTCCCAGGCTGACAACATCCTTCTTTCAAACATTTCACCAGTTCACTGATGCAGCACTCTCCTGCCAGCAAAAATGCCGTTCAGGTATTGAAACATGCAAGAACACAGCCACGTGCTCAAGACCCAGAAAAGCTACAAAGCAATTGAGAACCTCCTGTCCAAGATGGTAACACCCTACAGTCGCAAAATGTCCTAAATTTATAATTCTGATAGTGTGGAATATTAGTTTGTAGTGTTTGTAGTGTTTCAAACCACTACAAACAGGTTAGAAAGATGACTGCTATTACTAACTTCTGCTGTGAGCAATATTTCTATTGTTAAGGAGTGATGTAAATGTGTTTTGATGTAAAATATGCAATATATTGGTTATTGTTTAAGAAGTATTAGTAAGAGAAGCTGAGAACAGTGGGTTGTTTTTTCTTTTATTTCTCCTATAAAACACTGGATTGAAAGTGAAATTAAAGTTTGGTTTGTAAAGACTTCAACAATAGAAGGGATACTAAAGGAGAGAAGTTGCTAGCAAACTCTACTGTGGGAGAGCTGATGGATGAAATGAAGACAGGAAGGTAAGAGATGAAGGCAAAACAAAATCTGCAGATGGAAAGACACAACCTGGTTTAATATTGATGGAATGAAAAGAGAAGGATTAGCATGCAGATGCAAACAAACACAGCAAATTAAAATGATGGGTAGTTTCTCTACAGAAAATATTAGCTGTCATGTTACACCTAGACAGAGTTATGAAGCTTTCATTATGATGGCTTCTCTTTCCTGATCATTGTTTATAAAGTATCCTGGAGATTAAACCTGTGGCCCAGTTGTACAAGAACTTAAATATCACAAGACATTCAAGATTTATATAAAGAGATGTCAAAGACAGACAGAAGATGCTGATAGAAGAAGCAAGAGAGTTTTTTCCACTGCCTCTGCTCAATGAGAAGCGAGAAGAGATAAAATAAGCTGTGGCCCTCTGGAATATGAAATATTGTTCACATACTTTATACTTAGTTTGATTCAGTTCAGTCAAGTTTCCACAAGCACTCTAAAGGATATGTTTCAACACAAACTTAGCTGAATTTTTGAGTGTGAAAAATAGCACTGAATGTCCATGAAGAAAAATAAAATTGTGATTTTAGGATTTCCTTATTTGCTTGAAGAACTAAATACATCAAAATGTTTTTGTTGTTTTGTTTTGTTTTGGAGGGGGTTTTGGGTTTTATTTTTTGGGGTTTTTTTTTTGGTCCACTCTCTTCTTTGACTCCAAATATGGGGAAAAAAGAAGAGGGGGAAAAAAGTATTCATTTGAATGTCAGAAGATACTATTCTCAGGATGCGGCAATTTGCATTTTATCTGAGCAGGTTTGCCTATTCCTGAAGAATATGTCTAAACATGAAACAGAAGAGTGAGACTAAGAATAAAATAACAGGAACCATATACACAACAGAGCCTGTAGTAGTATGTCAATCACCCTTACATGCTGCCACATCTCCAGTTCTCCCATCACTTCTAGTAAAAAAATCAGTTCAGATATATTTTATTTATATATACTGTAAGAGTATAAATTTCAGCCAAATGAGAAAAGTGCAGTATGACTTCCAATAGGCAAATGAAAGCTTGGAACTGTTGGAAAGAGTCCAGAGGAGGGCCACAAAGATGATCAGAGGGCTGGAGCACCTCTGCTATGAGGACAGGCTGAGAGAGTTGGGGCTTTTCAGCCTGGAGAAGAAAAGGCTTCCAGGACACCTTATAGTAGCCTTCCAATATCTGAAGGGGGACTACAGAAGGGCTGAAGAGGGACTATTCACAAGGACTTGTAATGACAGGACGAGGGGGAATGGGTTTAAACTTGCAGAGGGGAGATTTAAACTAGGTGTTAGGAGGAAGTTCTTTATAGTGAAGGTGGTGAGACACTGGCACAGGTTGCCCAGGGAGGTTGTGGCTGCTGCCTCCCTGGAGGTGTTCAAGGCCAGGTTGGATGAGGTTCTATGGTGGGGGGTTGGAACTGGATGATCTTTGAGGTCTCTTCCAACCTAAACCATTCTATGATTCAAAGCCAGAATGTTTTGTTCCCACACCTGAAAGCTGAGTGAAAAATCTTTTACAGTACAGTTGATCCACTTCTGCTCAAGGGACCTTAAGTGAAAAGAAGCCCAGCATTAAAGACACACCTGTTGGCATTCTTTTAAGTTTCTTGTTGAAATTCTGACACAAGTCTGAATATGTTAAATGCGTTATCAAAATATAACCAAGTGGCAAATCAGAATACTCTGCTTAATAATCCCTTATATTAATTCCACATTTATGTTAACCACCAACAAAACAACCCTCTCCCCACACACGGAATGAAGACTGAAGTTAATTATTAAACAATCAAACCATTTTGAAGGGCAGATGTGCTGCACATTAAGGCCACACATTTAAAGAACTAGATAGCTTATAAATCCAAAGCAATAAACACCAAATTAATCTCAGAACTTGTGCTGAAGTAGCTACTATTGCCGGCTGCTATTTCATCTTAGAATTGTAGAATCACAGAATCAGTCAGGGTTGGAAGGGACCACAAGGATCATCTAGTTCCAACGCCCCTGCCATGGGTAGGGACACCCTACCCTAGATCAGGCTGCCCACAGCCTCTGCCAGCCTGGTCTTAAACACCTCCAGGGATGTGGCCCCAACTACCCCCTGGGCAATCCATTCCAGGCTCTCACCACTCTCATAGTGAAGAACTTCCTCCTCACATCCAATCTGAATCTCTCCCCACCTCCATCTTTGCTCCATTCTCCCTAGTCCTGTCACTACCTGATAGTTCTGTGTATTTGGGTGCTGTGGAGTTTTCTGGGTACAGAATCAACACTAAATTTTGAACTGTTTAGTGCTCCTGGATTTCCAGTTTCTTCTTCCTCAGGTAACCATTTAACACATTACAGTTGAACACTCTCTTTACAATGGACAGTCTCATTTCTGCTGCTACTCCTGTGTCACCACACATCAAGAATGTGAAATTGAAGTTGCACTTACCAAAAAAAAAAAAAAAAGTCCTAAAGGGACTTCACTGCATAAACAGAGGAGGACAGTAATAGAAGTCAGGAATAGGCATGCTGATAGCCAGCAATGCTCTCACATATGTAGGAATTTGAATACATAGGGATTTAGTTAAACTCCTGAGAATTCCAAGCTAGTCAGCATAATGCCAGCTGTATAACTTTTATTTAGTACCATCTTGTAGCCTATTAGTTTTAACTGATGCTGAATAATTGTAGGGGAAAAAAATTAATTACCACTCTCAGCACTTTCTACTTCATCCCAATTTAGAACAAAGAATTAATTATGAACTTACAAATGATCCTATGAAACGATTTTACAGAGCTGTTTGAAATTATTTCATAGTCATCCTAGTAACAATATGAGAAAATACTCATTCTTCCAGACATTTGGCTTTTCTGCTTCTAGATCTTGCTGTAATGCATAGAGTAATTTTTTATATTAATATATGTTTTCTGTCATTTTGTGTTTTTGCATATTTTAACTTGTATTAGATAGACCTTTGAAGTATGACATGAGTTTGCATTTTCTTGCTGCAAACCAATCAAGTTACCCTTACAGAGTCCTTATTCAATTCCTACTTGGACTTTAAATGGTATTCAAGACATAGAGAAAATTTAAAAACATAGTACTTAAAGCACAGGGCAAAGATTTGTGTGTACATTATGCATGCATTTAGATATAAAAAACTCTTGCCACTTTTCTGAACTAACACAAAAGTGAGAGATTGTCACTAAACCAGACAGGCAGTGATACACTTTCCTAAGCATTTTCAGCCTATTAACTTCATTAAATTTTGTACTTTTCTCTATTGATGCTGAAGATATGAAAATACATAGTGCATGCCGGATAAAGCAAACTTTCAGCTTTCACACTTCATTAATTAATTCTTCACCTAAAAGCTAACTATTGATTTTTTAATGGCTCTCCAAATCTGTTTAAGCTACTATGATGTAATTAAGAGGATGTGTGTTTACTGTAAATTACCTAACAAACACAAGGTCTGTGCATTCAACAATAACAAAAATTTTAGCTCAGAGCAGACACCAGTGTAAATAACTGTTTGAGAATCTGTTTCCATTAATTGTATAAACCACTATGATTACTGTCAAGCTGGACTGTTAAGAGCCTCCTATAGCACATTTCTCGCATTGAAATCAACAAGAGACCTTGTACAAGTTCAACAGTGGGGAGTCAGCTACTCAACATAGGGGTTCACAGGTGTGGTGAATCAGAAACCTCAAGCTGAGCCTTACAAAAAAGTTGCTACAGTGCAGGGAATCCCTATATTTCTTATCCAAAATACTAGCAAAAAGAACAAAACCACATTCCTTGCATTGAAATCAACAAGAGACCTATACAAGTTCAACAGCAGGGAGTCAGCTACTCAAGGTAGGGGTTCACAGGTGTGGTGAATCAGAAACCTCAAGCTGAGCCTTACAGAAAAGTTGCTACAGAGCAGGGAATCCCTATATTACCTATCCAAAATACTAGCAAAAAGAACAAAACAAGAACAAAAGTTGGCATTCAATTATCCACTGTCCATCATATTTGAAAGGTCACAGCAGACTGGTAAAGTTCCTGATGACTACAAAAGGGCAAACATTATGCCTATCTTCAAGAAGAAAAAAAAAAGGAAAACTCCAGGAACTACAGACCACCTCCCTGGAGGTGTTCAAGAGTAGGTTGGATGAGTGTTTTAGCAACCTGCTCTGGAGGGAGATGTCCCTGCCTATGATGGGGGGGTTGCAACTAGATGATCTTTGTGGTGCCTTCCAAGCTAAACCATTCCATGATTTTATAAAATCATCCTCAAGGACATTAAACTAACACATTATATTGGCATTAACTTCTTCCATTAGAATCATGACAATTTATGGTTAAGTGCAACATACATCTTACATGTGATGAGAGAAGCCACATTCAAGCCAAACACTGACATGTAGACTGTATAAACAATAATAGAGGAGCAAGCCAATAAAGATGTTGCAAACACAAGATTTCTTACCTTGTATTTACACTGCATCAATGAAGTATGCAGAGTTTTATCACTTTCACTATCAAAGGTTTAAAAAAGGAAGATGAACCATGGAAAGAGGGGGAGTTGTGAGCACAAATAAAAGATTTAATGCTTGAGGATTCAGGATTGGGGAAATGGGTTGGACAGACAGGAATTATACAATATACTTCTCTTCTTGATACATTAAGAAACCAGTATGGAAAAGTCCATGAGATCTTGACCTCTGACCAACGTCTGCAACTCCCTTCAACCTGAGAAGACATCCTACATCTATCTTTGCCTGCAAATCCCTAGCTTTTCAATTACTGTGGAAAAAAAATCTATGTATACCTCTAAGTCTGAAATGTGGAATGCATATTTTTTTGTACAGAAGCCTCCAGAGGGCTTCAGCAGTTCTGAGAATAGTTACTGTTATTACTTGGTTTTCAAATGACATCCAACAGTTAATGGGAGAAGGGAGGATATTTAAAGGTACTTAGCATGCAGAGATAAAATGAGACAAGAATAATCTAGCTATATCTTTTGATAACATGAATTAGCAGTAGAAAAAGCTTAGTTATATTTTTAAAACAAAAGAAAAAAAGCATTGGAATTTTATTCTTAGCAGTAAAAATGCATAAATTTCTAAATATTTCATAACAAAAGCATGAACATCATTTTTTTGATGTCATATTTTAGCTGAAGGAAGGATTTTCCCAATGGTGTACTTGTACTTTTTTTTTTTTCCACTTTGCTTTGCAACTGTAAAGAAATTTTGCATAATCAGCCTTTTTCACCAACCCAATGTTCTATGTTTACTGAGCAAGAGGAGATTTTTCTTTTTTTTGTTTTTGCACCAATAGGGCTCACAGGGAACAGAAATATCAGTATTCAGAGTTCATTCTCTTGAAGGCTTGGGAAAATCACTGGGTAGCTAAAAGCAGCTCCAATCTGCGACAACAGATTAGGAGAAAACAGTGGCACAACCTGTAAATCAATAATTGAAGAGTTAATTATCTCACCAGTTATGGTACAGGCTGGGGATTAATCCCTGAGAACAGGCCGAGAAACAATTATGCTCCCTGCATGCAGTGCAAGATAACCAGACCTTTCTCTGGATGTACAGATGGGGATTCACAAAAGGTGCTATCCTCCCATGGGGTAAATAATTTGGAAGTGATCCGCGGCAACACACTGCAATAACCAATGGCAAAGCAGTAATATACTACACTTCTGTTATGTCCAGATTGAGAACGCTTTAGCAGTGGTAACAACATAATGTTAACACATCCTTTTGCAGAAAATTAGTGCCACTAAGTGAATCATAATGGCTGCTAAGACAATTAATTCATTCTTTCGTCATTGTTGTATGCTAAGAGCCTTTCTTTGTGCTATGAAAGGTGAGACATGGATTTAATTAAAATCGTAATAGATGATCTGGAAATTGAGCGATTTTTAAGTACTTCGGAGTTCCTGCCAGAACATATTTGTCTGCCAGTTTTCCCTGTGTAAAATCTCGGTGCAAAAGCAGCAGATACGAAAGGGAAAATAGACACACGCTGTAGTGGAAATGCACCTCAAGAGAACAGCAACAGAATTAGTTAATTGATGGCTTTAACTTTTTAATCCTTTGCCTGGTTTTGACAACTTCATGTATATAGTATAGAGAAGCTTTTCTTTTAATGTAATTTAGAAAGAAATTATATATATGTGTTTGTATGTATATATATATGTAGATATATATATATGTGCGTGTGTGTGTGTATGTATATATATATATATATATGCACACATATATAAGTACATATATATATATATGTGTATATATGGCCAGCATCTCTCCCAAATGTTTTCAAATTATTAGCCAATTTCACTTATACCTGAAAAGGAGAGAAACCTCAAAGATGATGACCTCAAAGAGGACTGACAGAAACAGCTCACTGATTTCACGGCTTACAGAAATACTTAATTAAGGAGAGGGTGTAGCTGTTGAGATTCAAGCTCTTTTTATCAAAGCCATAGGCCTGGACTGTCAAAGACATTTCTTACAACAGCAAGCTAGAGCACACAGCAGATTTTAGTTTTGGCATCATATAAATCTTGAATTAAAAAAAAAAAAAAAAAGTTAAATACAAGCTGGTTTTGCTTTGTATGTGCATTACTCACTATTGTCAACCTCAAACTCTTGAAAATTGTTGAGCCAAGCCACAAAACATCATAAGATAAGCTGTAACATGAGTTACTGAAAAACAAACAAATCCAATTTGTGTGGTTTATTTGCCTTTTAATGCAGGGTGAGTTCAGGTCTTGGTTTAGAAGCTTTTCTTCAAAAACACCAAAGTTAAAGACTTTTTTTTTTTTTTTTTTTAAGTGGATTTAAGTTGAGAAACCATAAGACTTGGTAACACTAACAGTTTTAAAATATCCCAGGTAGCTACACCAGTCTTATACTGGCATTTCTTGCTGCCCTGAGCTGAGCTGTCATGTGTTTACAAACATGAGCTTCAAAATGTCTCCTAGATATTGCATTAGCACATACAGAAGTGATGCCATAGTATGAAACTGTACAGCCCAGGGAAACACAGAGAGTAGACTAAGGCAAAAATTCTCTGTGGCTTTGCTACAGCTTCTCCTGTTTGGTTCAAAGCCTTTGGTTTGCTCCAACTTGCTATGTGCATTTTCATGCAACTTTACTTCTTTCGGTGCCCTCTTCAGATAAATATTTCTTGGCTTGCTGATGATTTATAGTAACTTCTCAAAATAAACACATTTGTTTACCTTCTTTGCCACTATATTATACTGCTGCAATGAACTCTATATTGTTCAGCTTCAACTAATTCTTTTTTATTTGTCCATTTGACTGCCACAACACTGCTGGATAGATTTCCCATGACTAGCTAAAACGCATTTCCCTCATTCATCACAGACATCTGAAATTAGCTGAATTAATATGGCTGATTTAGCCTTCCCTAAAGGAAATGTATAATACTTTACAGAAATAGTGTGGCTTTTTATATTAAAAAAAACCCACTATAAATAATAGAAAACAAAGGTGGATATCCTGCTTACCCATGAAAAACAACTAACTTAGAATAGCTTTACTCATAAGCCATGGGCTTCTTTCTCTTTTCTTCACCTGTTTCTGCATGAAAATAGAGTTCGTGGGAAGTGCTGAAAAGGCAAAGGAAGCACATATCCTGATTTTATCTACACAGGCAACAGAACAGAGACTTCCATAACCATGTCCTTGCTGAATGAGCTCAATGAACAAACAGGCAGTCCCATCTTCAAGCCCTCTGCTCCCCACCAAGCCCTCTCCAAACCACCCAGAGTCCATTGCAAGGGTAGGTATTCACAACCTTGCCTCCAGATGCAGAGTCAGGCTAACTGACTCTTGTGTTCTGATAGCAATTTTTGAGTGCTGTTACCTTAAGATTAATCTCCTGGGAGGCACATGAATCTCCTTTTCTTGAGCATTCCCTCTCACATTACCCAGTTAGTAAATAGCTAAACTGAATCTCAGAGTGCTCAAAACACAGCTTTTCATCTTGAGCCCCCAATGCCTCCCATTAGGTTTAAAATCATGTCAGTGTCTACTTCACAGAATCAGAATGGTTTGGGCTGGAAGGGACCTCCAAGTTTCGTCTAGTCCAAGCTCCCTGCAGTGAGCAGGGACAGCCTCTATCAGTCACTTCTTTGGGAACTGAATTATCTTGTGCTGCCCTTTGCATATAAGCAACTTTTTGTCAACACCAACAGCACTTATGCACTATCTATTTTCAAATCTTGCCTTGAAAATATTCTTTGCTATGATGCGCAAAGCAAAACCAAAACAAAACAAGAAAAAGAAATCAGAAGTGAGACAATTTCAGAGACAGGAAAGTAAAAATTCAGTGAATGCAACATAGAAATGTTTAAAAACAGATAGTGCCTCTTTCTATTAAAAAAAACCCAAACCACCAAAAAACCATAAAAACAACAACCAAAAAAACCCCCACCAAACAAACAAGTTGGATGGGCTTAGTAGAAAAGTATGAGGAAAAGAGAAATCTTGTTGATTTATCTTGTCAGCTTCAAAAATCTCGACTCAGACTTCTCCATCTCCTCTTTGTTCATCACAAAATGCTTACAATTAGGTTGTATCCTCAATCTCAGTTTGAAATCTTGAATCTCATGTCTTCCAGTCCTCCTGTACTATGATAAAGGCTAAGAATTTAATTTATTTTTCAATCAAAAGCAACATCACAGGACTCCAGGAGGGAAAACTTTAACAAAGGCATCAAATACCACAAACCTTATGATGCTAATAATGTGATTCACTACTGCAGAAGAATTGGAATAGGGTCTGTCTCACACCAATGCCTGAGGTAGTTGCTTGCCTCAGCTCATAGGCTCTTTAAAACAGTTTGACCTACATATTCCCCTTCTTCTTTCTAGCCCTCACTGTGAAGACAGAATTTTCAGTGCTATTGTGGAGTTCACTGGGAGGTTAAAAACATGGATAGCTATTTATAAGCATAGAAGAGCAAAGTTTATTGTGTAAACATTTACATTGTGCGCTGACCTTCTGACTTCAACTGCTAAAGTGACCCTAGAGGAGGGGGAGAAATGTTTTGGGGCAGGCGTCCAGCAAGATGAGTGAAGTGGGAAGATACGGAGTGGGCCACGGTTAAATGGGGCAGTGGGGAGAGATAAGCAGTGT
>VWZI01010423.1:650425-714777 GCA_013396835.1 Psilopogon haemacephalus
ACATAATGGATGTGAAAATTCGTTGTGAATCAGGCCCTAAGAATCTGTCAGCAAATTCCATGTCGAAATCCGAGAAGCAGAGTGGAAAAGATTTCTGGAGAATTGCTGGAATTCTGCCAAGAATTTTTAAGAGCTTGGATGTTTGGGAGTAATGTATACAAACAACCCCTGATTCAGCTAATTTGAGGGGTAAAACAACTTTCTAAGTTGTTTCTAAGGGTGAGGATCAGCACTTTGAATATATTTGGATGCTCCCTTTAATTCCTGTATTTTTTTTCTAAGTCTTCTGTCCTTTTCTCAGTTCCTTTCTACTTTGAATTGCAGAAGGTAGACTTTAGAAGTTACTTTTCCTTCTCACCCAGCCAACAGGGAAGGGTCATAAGTAGGGCAGCCAGTTCCATCTTCTTTGAAAGCTGTATGACTGCTCTACTTTAGATACACATCCTCCTGCCTAAGCCCCTGCACAGTGTGAGACCTATCACAAATTTATAAGCTCCAGTTCTGTCCTGTATACTACCTAGTCCAGACATGTAGCAGTCATCTTAATTATAACTCAAATGTAGAAAGTGTACCCTCATCATCTCTCATGGTTAAAACACAGCAAAGCTTCTATAACAGTGTCATAAAATGGTCTTTAATTTCCAGCACAAAAAAGACCACTAGTACACTATTTAAAAATGCTTGTATACTTTGTCTGTTCTGGAAGCAGAATCTCCCTGATTTGAAGAAGCCTCTCTGACCCCCATGAATAATGAACTATTTAAGAACTTCAAGAAGAATCCTCAAAGAGATCAATCAAGTGAGACCAAAGGGAATGACAAGAATACAAGATTAAAGAAGTCTCTCTGATATAATCTTGACGAAGTTGATCTGAGCACCTAAAAGTTTAATAGATTTAACTGACAGTGGCTAAAGCTAATTCACACTTTATGGCTTGCTTGATCATTGTTGGAAGCACTTTAGATATAGGTGAGCAGTCTCAAATTATTTGGACTCTCTAAAGTATGCCGTATTTAGCTATTAGCTGGGAAAATATCACAGCTATTAGAATCTTAATGGTTCTCAGAGGAATTAGGGTAATATCATGAGTTAATCAACAAAAGAAGAACTTCTAAGAACAAGAAAGCTTCAGTCATCAGCTCTCTCTATGTTAGAAAGTGATATGAGAAAGCAGGTAATGGACCGAAGCAATCTTCCCCTCTACTCTGCTTTTGTGGGACCTGACATAGAATACTGCGTCCAGTTCTGGTACCTCCAGCATAAGAGGGACATCAAACTGATGAAGCAAGAAAAGAAGGGTCCAGGGAGACCTTATAGCAGCCTTCCAACACCCACAGGGAAACTGGATCTACTTGAGAGAGTCCAACAGAGGGCTACAAGAATGATTAAGGGATTGGGCTACAAGGATGATTAAGGGATTGGGGCACTGCCTTATGAGGAAAGGCTGAGAGACCTGGGGCTTTTTAGTCTGGAGAAGACTGAGAGAGGATCTAATAAATGCATATAAATATCTGAGGGCTGGGGGTCAAGAAGGAAGGGACAGGCTCTTCTCACTTGTACCCTGTGATAGGATAAGAGGCAATGGATGTAAACTACAGCCCAGGAAGTTCCTCCTTAACATGAGGAAGAACTTCTTTACTGTAAGGGTCACAGAGCACTGGAACAGGCTTCCCAGAGAGGGTGTGGAGTCTCTTTTTCATGAGACTTTCAAGCCCTGTCTGTATGCATTCCTGTGCAACCTGCACTACTTTATGTGGTCCTGCTGTGGCAGGGGGGTAGGACTCCAAGACCTCCACAGGTTCCTTCCAACCACTAACAGCCTGTGATCCTATGACATTTTACAAGGGCTTCTGGTGATAGGACAAGAAAGAATTGATTTAAGTTTGAGGAGGGTAGATTTAGACTGGATACTAGGAAGAAATTTATGGTGAGAGTGATGAGACTCTGAAACAGGTTGTCCAGGGACATTGTGGATACCTCCTCTCCCGAGGTGTTCCTGATCAGATTGCACAGGGTCTTGAGCAACTTGGTCTAGTGAAAGGTGTCCCTGCCCATGGCTGGGGAGTTAGAACTACATGATATTTAAGGTTGGGAGATAACTATTCCATGATTCCATGAATCCAGCACTTTGAGGAAACCCAAAAGCTCAGCATCTGATAATGCCACCAGCTTAATGATGCTCCCATGAAATGAGAGAATTCTTGAGGGAATCAAGGAGATTTAAAATAATTACATCATCTGTGTGCACATGTTAAGCTTATGAACAGCAGGAAGTATACTACTGGGCTTTGCATCCCAAATCTCCATTTCATTTTAAATTTGTATTTGGCACTTCATCTCTAGCACTCCAAAAATTCCAAGACAGGAGCCAAGAATGGAATTTAACATTCTACCAGATGTATCCATGACTCAGTGTCTGCAGACTAAGTATTTTTGAGTCCCAAGAACCAACAAATATAAGCAAAGTGTTCAACCAGTGATGTGATGGGCTCAGTGCACAGCAAGTTGTAAATTGAAGAAGTAAAGTAAAGCATGTGAAAACTGTGCCACCACACTAGAGATATTGCTTCCACTGAATAGAACAGAAAATTACTATGCAACAAACCCTGGAAGGAAGGGAAGCCAAAGAAAGCTGGTCAATGTTCAAGGATCACCTTCTCCAGGCTCAGAAGCAATGCCTCCCAAAAAAGAGGAAGGCAGGTAAGAACAACAGGAGGCTTTCATGGATGAATAGAGGGCTTCTGGACACACTTAGATAGAAGAAGAAAGCCTACAGGGAGTGGAAGCAAGGACAGGTAATCCAGGACAAATTACAAAGAAATTGTTTGTGCAATCAGAGATCAGGTTAGGAAAGCCAAAGGACAGCTAGAATTAAATCTGGCTAGGGACATTAAAGGGAACAAGAATTTCTTCAGGTATATTAGTGAGAAAAGGAGGACAAGGGAGAATGTGAGACTCTTCCAGAAAGGAAAAAGAGAGCCAGTGACAAAGGATATGGATAAGGCTGAGGTGCTCAATGACTTTTTGCCTCAGGGCTCCAATTACAATGTCCAAGTCCCAGAGAGCAAAAGTAAGGCCCACTATAATTGAAGACCATATTTATGAGAACATAAAGAATCTGAATGTGCACAAGTCCATGGGGCCTGCTGAGATCCACCCATGGGTCCCAAGGGAACTGGCAGATGAAGTTGCTAAATAACTGTCCATCATATTTAAAAGATTATCTTCAAGAAGGGAAAAAAAGGATGACCCCTGGTAACTACAGAGCAGCCAGTCTCACCTTTGTGCCTGACAAGATCATGGAGCAGATCCTCTTGAAGGCACTGCTAAGGCAAATAGAAAACAAAGCAGAGGTAATTGGTGGTAACCAGCATGGCTTCACCAAGGCCAAATCATGCCTGAAAAAGTTCATAGCTTTTTATGATGAAGTCACAGCAACAGTGCATGCAATTATTAATAACAACATAGAAGAACAGTCAGTACAAGATTGTAATACAATCATAGGACAGTTTTTTTGGAAAAGACCTTTAAAGTTGTCAAGTAGCACCATTATCTAACTGCCAAGTGTGATGCTAAAACCATGTCCTTCAGCAACTCACCTATGAATCTTCTAAGCACCTCCAGGGATAGGAATTCAACCATCCCCCATGGGGAGTCTATTCCAGTGTTTTATAAGCCCTTCAGTGAAGGAGTTATTATTTCTTCTAATATCCAGTCTAAACATCCCCCAGTGCAATTTGGCAATGAACTTCTATGTAAACAAATCTAGTGAGCCCCAAGCCACATCATGTAAAAAAACAACACTTTTCTGCAATATTTAGTACCTATGTTTTGTACTTTCATAGGCCCATCTAAGTGTCTTAAATTTTTCAGCTGTTAATTCAAAGAGAAGAAAGGAAACATTAAGCAGGGGCAGAATACTCTCTCTCCCTCTAGTGACATGAAATTTTGGCTGGTTTTAGCACATCCAAACTAAAGTCTTCTTAATTGTCTTATCCAGTAGAGGGCCCTTCCCTTCGAGTTCTTGCATAAATGGGATTGTCAGTGTCATCAACAGGATCTCCTTATCTGGTATTCTGACATATTTACATCTCCAACCCTACCAAAAATTCTTGAAGAGACACCAAGAGTTAGACCTTTCAAGAATGCTGGTGAGTGACTGGATCAAGTTGAGCAACGAATTCAAGCTAGGTGTTTGTCAATCTAGCATTGCTGAAAGAATGCAAACAAAATTATCAATGCCCAACAGTATTCCAAATGTTAAATAACGTGCATTTATATACTGAGACGCTAAACTTGGTTCTGCTAACAGAGAGAGACACTGCACGACCTCTGAAACTACTTTTTCAATGTTGGCAATGACGCTACTGAGGTATTCATGTTAGTAATGAAAGACTTCTGTAGTACAGACACACATCCTTCAGCGACAAACAGATCAATAAGATTTGAAGGACTTCAACAGTCAAAAGACCTATCTCCAAAAATGTCTGTGAAAATCCACAGATTTTGCCTTTAGAAAGACCTTTGACAATCTCTTTACTAAACTCCTTGAAGTGCACTAGAGAACACAACCTAAATGAAATTAGTCTGAGATGGGTGCACAGTTGGCTGGAAGATGGATCTAAAATGTGGTTATCAGCACTCACAGTTGAACAGGACATACTTATTAAATATGACCTCCTGAAGATTGTGATATTAAATAGTTTCATTAACAAATGGAGTAAAGAAGATCTTTTTGACCTTTGAAAACAACATCAAACAGGCACTTCTGAGAATAAGACTAGACGAGAAAAGATCTTTGTCCACTGGAGCACTCTGAAATACAGACAGGGTCAAAAATGAGTAGTGTAAAGTCCTGCCGTTAAATCAGAATTAACAACTCTATAAATATAATAAGGGGAAAATCCAGCTGATCAGAAGTTTTGCAGAAAAGGCCCTGGGGGGTTCCAAACTGCATATGAGTCAGTTGTCATTAAATATATACCATACACCAGCTAAAGATGTCAAAATAGGAGCATTATAAGAAAGGCAACAAAAAGAGTCCTCTTACTTGCCCTATTCTCACAGCTGGGCATTGTGTAAGCTGTAGGAGTGCTCTTCATGCAGGATGGCAGTCACTGAATGTCCATGCAGTATAAAAAAGAATGGGATTCTTGAGTCTGAAGAAGAGGATCCTGAGACATTATTGTCTTAAAATATGTTAAAAATTGTCACAAAGGAAGCAGTTGTTCGCTTTTACCCAACAAGACTAAGACAGAAGTATAATTTTTTAATTCTAGTTATGAAGACGCAGAATAAACTTTAAGATAATGTCTCTAATAATAGGGTGAAGTTTTGGGTTGGGTTTGGGATTTTTTTATAATGTGAGGGAAATAATGTTGAGAACACTTCCTTGTTATTTGGGATAAACAAGTAAGATCTTACAGTCTTTTTCCACTGTTGTGTTCTTGCATCTATGGAGAACAGAATTGTTCTCTATCTACTTCTCCTAGGCAACCAGCAACAGAACAAGGGGACACAGTCTCAAGTTGTGCTGGGGGAGGTATAGGCTGGATATTAGGAGGAATTTCTTCACAGAGAGAGTGATTTGTCATTGGAATGCGCCGTCCAGGAAGGTGGTGGAGTTTCCATCCCTGGGGGTGTTCAAGAAAAGACTGGATGGGGCGCTTAGTGCTATTGGCTAGGGCTGGGTGATAGGTCGGACTGCATGATCTTGGAGGTCTCTTCCAACCTGGCCTATTCTATTCTATTCTATTCTATTCTATTCTATTCTATTCTATTCTATTCTATTCTATTCTATTCTATTCTATTCTATTCTATTCTATTCTAGTCTAGTCTAGTCTAGTCTAGTCTATTCTATTCTATTCTATTCTATTCTATTCTATTCTAAAATAGTGCGCTTCTGCTAATCTTAAAAGGAGGTAAGATAAAAACTGTCAGACAGGTAGCTTCATACATGTCTGCATGTACAGGTACAAGGCCATGTTTTAAACACACTTGTGTGTATAAACTACCTGAAATTTAGTTTTAAAAACACTTAACAAACATTTCTCAGCACTGAGTCTCAATGGCAGAAAGACAATGTAGGGTGCTCAGTATCCAGGGATGCTTTAATGCTCGTATTTTTGCCCATCTTTATCTGCCAGAAGATGGTAAGTTAAAAAAAAAAAGTTTTTTTTAATTTTTGAAAGGCAGTTGGCATATTTCTTGTCTCATTTACATCCAGATGTATCACTGAATGCAGCAAAATGACAGCAATACAAAAGTGGCTTGAAGAGAGAAACAGATATTTGTATGATTATAGTGATATATGAAGACCTATTGATTTGAAGATTTTTTCCACAAACGTGAGTAAAGATACTCAGCAAGCATGGCCAATGAGACTTACATATAATAGCCTACAGGTAGTACCAGAATATGATACAAAATAAACATCCAAGCAATGCAGACTCTCTCTAAACCTGGTGAATGAAGGAGACAATTAGCCCACTACTCAGGCCAAATGGTTTTCATTTACACTTGGCAGCTCCTGTGCTCCTTTGGAATATATAGGCAAAGTTTTCCTCAGTATTGCTTTCCCAGTCTATAGTTTCAGTGCTCTGGGTGGCTGCCCAATGCAAAACTAATCAACTATGTGCATTTCACTTAATCATACCTATGCATCGCCTCTAGTCATGACCATGCAGACCAAAATGTTGCAGCACAAAAGAAACCTGAGAGCATGCTGAAGTTACATGGGAGAACATGAAGGAAGCTAGGCAATTTTAATACGAGAAGAAAGTTACTTAATTAAATCCCTTTAAAAGTTTATGAGATGGTGTGACAAGGTCAGGAGCTAAAGCTTTCCCTAGATGGAATGCAGCAGAGGCCAGACATGTTACCTACAGGAAGGAGGGAATGGGAACTTATCCTAAAAAAAAAAACAAATCGAACTAAACTGAATCAAAGCAAACCAAACCAACCAAAGAACAAAAAACAATAAACCAAATAAACCACAACACCCACACAAAACAAAACACCAAACAAAAAAAACAAACCACCAAAACCCAAACAAACACACAAACAAAAATACCAAACACCAAAACCAAAACTGAATAGTTGCTTCCGGAAATAAAGAAAACTATTTGCAATATTTAAAAATCCTGGGGTTATGTTTTTCGGTTTTTGGTTTTTTATTTTGTTTTGTTGTTTATTTTTTCCACTAACTGGAATAGTGATGTGCCTTCTGTTGTTGCTTCAACAAAGATACAAGCCTGGAGATGGACGAGGCAAAACACTGTCTTACAGAAGGTCATTAGAAACTTTAGATTCTCTCAGCTAAAAGTCCCTGAGGAACTTCTCTGCATTGAATGTGCCTGAGGCTCTCAATTTTCCTAGCAAGAGCTGCTTCCTAAGCTGAGCACGTGCCTCCCTGCAAGGGTGAGTGAATGTTCCATTCCCTCAGAGCTCCCAAGGCTCACTGGGATGCTCATGTGCAACCTGAATATGCTCCCACCCAGGGCTGCTGCAGCTGGCAGAGTCAGAATTTCACTGTAATGGCTGGAACTGTGACCAAGAACCTGTCTCTCCACCCCTCCCAGTAATCCCCTTGCCAGCAGTATATGGCAGGAAATGATCTTCTTGTAATGCAGGAAGGATAAGAGGAAAAACTGAATAGTAAAACCAGGAGTGGGGCACAAAAAAACCCCACTAAACACCCCAAGCCAGGAATAAAGAAATGTCTAGGCAAATATATTATTAACTGGAAGATTGTGGGGAAGCAAGATATGGAGAAAATTATTGCCATGAGCTAAAAGTGGCGAGGCCCTGGAATGGGTTGCCCAGGGAGGTGGTTGGGGCCACATCCCTGGAGGTGTTTAAGGCCAGACTGGATGAGGCTCTGGCCAGCCTAGTCTAGGGTAGGGTGTCCATGCCCATGGCAGGGGATTGGAACTAGATGATCCTTGTGGTCCCTTCCAACCCTGACTGATTCTATGATTCTAAAAGACCTCGAGGTTGGAGAAGATGCCAACCACAGCATTGGAGACATGACAGAAACAGTGTAAGGAGAGGGAAAAAAGGGATCAAGCTGGGAAGGGAGTAGCTAGACATTTTTGTGCCCTGCAGAGAATTTGCCCCTGCAGAGCCTGAAATGAAGCAAAGTATCCTACCTTGTTCAACCACTGCAAGTGCTATTATCAAAATCTCATGCTCATCTAACGATGATCATTCACACAGGACAAATTACAATCAATTAACTCAAGCAGCAGAGACATGAGCAGTTCACCTAAAACAATGTGATTAGCCGCTCTAGAAGATCAATTGGTCTCATTTGAAAAGGAGAAATGACATATGTACCTCAACAATACCCAACGAATTTTGCCAAATTTACGAAGTCAGACACGTGAGAAAACCAAAAATCTAGAATTTAGGGTATATCTATCTTGTATAAGCCTCTCACACAGATGTGTGAGGATAAACACAACGTTGGCAGACTGTATTAGTCAAGAATCAGGATGCATCAGATCTGAATACTGCACTTCAATAGTTTTTTGGTTTGGTTTTTTTTTGTTGGTGGTTTTGTTTGGTTGTTTGGTTTTTTGTGCTTGGGGGTTTTTTTTGTTTGTTCATTTTGGGGATTTTTTTTGGTTGGTTGGGGGGTTTTTTTGTTTGTTTGTGGGGTTTTTTTCCCCCTGGATTTCTTATTTCCTGCAGTTGACTGCTTTGTCTTAATTTTTTTCCCTTTTATTTGTCTTTTTTAAAATCTTTTCTTTTTTTTCTTTTTACTTTCTACTCTTGCAGGAAATGCAAAGGACCAGAAGCAGCATTCTGTGAACAAATTCCTTTTCACACATTTGTCCACACTACAGGGGAACAGGCACTGTTCTTTGGCTGAGAGCAAGTGACAGCACAGCCCCCATCTACATGGCTAAACTCTTCTGCTCACCTTCAAAACAGAGTGGCTGTATCTAAACTACATATTAGAAAATTACCTGGATCTCCAGCTTGTGTTGAGGCAGGCATTTTTCAGCTCGAATAAAATTATATACCAAGGAGATCATTCTAAAATTATGTATTTAATTCATTAATAGCACTGTAGTCCCATGCTTAAGCTTTCCCTGTTTCATTTAGTAGAATAAGGGTGGCCAATAAGACTAGAATTCCATTTGAAAACTTTATGTTAAGTAAAAACCATCATCATGTATACATAGGGCAGTATCTTCAGATCTGGTGTTTCCAAGTAAATGTACTTGCGTTTGAATCTTAAAAATGTGCTCTTAGTATCTTTTGGCTCTTTTCTGTAATTAATACAGGGACAGCAAATCCTGCATAAGTCACTCGTTGGCAAAGTCAGAAGGAGAACCCAAAAAATCTGAAGAAATAGAACACAAGAAGCTGGTGCTCTAAGGCCTCCTGTTAGATGTCAGGTTTTATGCCTTAGCACAGGAGAAAATGCATACATTATGCATATGTGTCACCAATTCCTGAAACTGTATGTGCAGCACAGCATATCATTCTGCAGACAGGTGACTGGCAGGTAGTTTTTACAATAGCAGGATGAATTCACAGTATGGGATGTGTTGATTGCTCATGTCAGTCCCTTTGAAATTTTAAAGCGATAGTAATCAGAGCTATAAATCTCTCCTAAGTATAATTAGATTACTATTTATACCTACTGTTGTTAAAACCAGCCTAAGAAATTACTTCTAGAGCACCATTACTGGAGAAATAATCTCTTTAAAACAATAATCACTGAGTTAAGTACAATTCATACACCTACTTTCTATAATGAGGATGCATAATTCAAGTATTTAAGAACACTAAATGTCTTTTCCTATGTAAAACTTTGATAATAGCATTTTCAGATCTCCAAGCTTTTTTTGGATTATAGTGCAGATCTGGCAGCAATCCCCAGTGCTGTAGTACACTGAGATGAAGGATTAGGTAGAGTGTCACCTGTGCACAGACACCCATTGAGGGATGTAAGTGTGTTACAGAAAGAGTAGGTTATGCCTACTATAGGGTCCTGTAAGGTGTATAATGATAATGAGACAATTAGGATCAACTGACTACAACTAGAGTTACCTTCATAGTTATACCTGCTATAGGGTCTTGTAGGGAGTATAATGATAGTGAGACAACTGAGATCAATTGACTAGAACTGAAGTCGCCTACATAGACTTTTTATCTTTTAGGAAAATATCAGGAATTCCAAAAGATGGTAAATGTCTATAATCTGGCCTAGTGGTTCACTCTTTCTAATTTATATCTTAGATCATCTTTTTTTTTTTTTTTTTTCTTTCAGAAAAAGAAAGAAGGCATAGCAACATGCAGTTGTGAAAATCCAGAAATGTCTATCACCATCCTCTGATTGAACACAACTCAATAAAGATATGCACATGATTCTAAAATAAGAATACTCTTTTTTTTGTCTTTTTCTTTTTAAAAACCATCTCCAGGTAAAAGCATAGCATTCCAGAGGAACAGAGGATTTTTTTTTTTTAATTATTTTTCTGAATGCTCCAAGATGGAAGTGTTCATGTGCATGCTTCAGTCAGAGAAACTGACACGGCTTAAGGCTTGCTGGCTTTCCACAGTGAGTATCCTCATCAACCATCAGCAATTTACATGCAGGATTCTGAAAACAGGCTACTTCCCAGTCCATGGCTGGAATAACCAAGGCAGATAGAAGACCAAGGCAGATAGAAGACCAAGGCATTATAGTACTAAAATACAAATTATATTAGTACACATTGTTACAGGATCTAGCAGCAAAGGAAAGCCTACAATGCCTCTCTTGATGCCTACAAACCTCAGCAGACTTTCTTCCTCCTTTTTCTAGTGAAGGTTTATGACCCTGTAGTTGGCTTCATGCAAAGCAGATTCCTGAACTCAGCAGCCCTCAGAGAAGCTTTGGCCATGACCTACTCAAGTGAAGTCAGGGGCAAAACTGCCCCCAAGGTCTCACAGCATTGTAAAGTTAGTTCTCATATGGAATGTCCTCCATTTCTCTCAAGGACTCGCTTCATTCCCTCATTAATATTTTATTACATGAATCTCAGAAATGGAAAAAGCATATGTTTGGAATGATATGTAGTAATAAGAGTAAGACCCCACTTTTATGCAGTTTTCCATTGAATGATCCAGCTCATTTATTTAAAACAGTTTTTGGTTCCATTCTCTTCCAATTTTACTTTTCTCTTAAACTGTTCAGCTGAAGGATTTTCTAAGAGATGTATTTTATCTTAATTGTTAAGAGACCTCTATTTCAGTCTCTAAATGTTACAAAATATTGCAAAACTGTCTGAATGGTTGGATTCAGAGAGTTGGAGGCCAGTTGTAACTGGTGTCCCCACGGCTCAGTATTGGGGCCAGTTCTGCTTAACATCTTTATCTGCAATCTGAATAAGGGAATTGAGTGCACCCTCAGCAAATTTGCAGATCACACTAAATTGGGTAGGAGTGTTGATCTGATTGAGGTTAGAAAGGTCCTGCAAAGAAATTCACACAGACTGGTTTGATGGGCCAAGGTCAATTGTACAAGGTTTAAGAAGGCCAAGTGCTGGGTCCTCCACTCAGGTTACAGCAAGCCCATGCAATGCTACAGTCTTGGGGCAGAGTGGATGAAAATTTGCCCAGTGGAAAAGGAGGTGGTTGACAGTTGTCTGAATATGAGCTAGCAGTGTGCTCAGGTGGCCAAAAATGCCAACAGCATCCTGGATCAACAACAGTGTGGCCAGCATGAGTAGGGAAGATCAGGGTTAAAGAATAATTCTTCAGGTAATGTTACTCTCCTACCAGGTACAATCTATTTGTCCAGTGCTATTACATTTTCTATTTACTCAGCATTAGTCATAAAGTAATGGATGTATGCTGGGATTTTGATTCAGTTCACATGGTTGCAGATTACTGACACTTAAGCAAATGTTTCAGTTCATCCGTTTCTCTCAATCAGATTTCATTAAAACACCTACATCACCTATTCACAGATAGTTTTCAAGGAGTTTTTAAGGACTGACAGCAAAGAGGTCCTTCCCAGTATTAGCCCTATTCTCATACCACACTGTGATGATAAAATATTCCTGCTGTCATGGATCGTAGTGCTGTTGACTTCAATGTCAGAAGAAGAGGTATGAAGGCATGGAAGACTTTCTTTGTGATCCTCGTGGCCTTTTCTTTTTCGGTTGTTGTTTTCTTCTGCTTAAGAATAGAAGTGGTCTCCTTTATGACAATGCCTACAAATATTGACTGCAGTCATCAAGCACACTTTAACAGAGGTAACTTCTCCACCAGGTGCAAAGCTCCATTCAAAACCACATTAATTATAATAACCTATATACATTGTGTTCTATTTTCTAGACACTACGATTTTCTAGACACCACGGGGTGGAGATTCACCAGTTCCTGAGTTTGCTATGCACAGGCCACATAATGCTCAGAAGAATTAAGTCCAGGAGTATAAATAGGAAGAACCAGGAAAATTTTAAGATGTTTCAGCCTGGAGAAGAGGAGGCTTCAAGGAGACCTTATAGTAGCCTTCCAATATCTGAAGGGGACCTACAGGAGGGCTGGGGAGGGACTATTCACAAAGTATTATAATGACAGGACAAGGGGTAATGGGTTTAAACTGGCAGAGGGGAGATTTAAACGGGATGTTAGGAGGAAGTTCTTCACAGTGAGAGTGGTGAGACACTGGAACAGGTTGCCCAGGGAGGTTGTAGCTGCTCTCTCCCTGGAGGTATTAAAGGCCAGGCTGGATGAAGTCTTGAGCGTCCTGATCTAGTGGGAGATGTCCCTGCCTATGGCAGGGGGTTAGAATTGCATGATCTTTGAGGTCTCTTCCAACCTAAACCATTCTATGATTCTATGATTTTTCAGATTTGGTTAGACTCAGATGCATGTATCTTTTCTGGCCATTTATTAGCAGCTAGCAGCAAGCAATTAGGTCCAAAGGGAAAATGTATTCCAGTTAAAGATTGGCTTGTGGCCTCATCAACCAGGTTTTACAGCTTTTAAAGCACAGTAAAAGAAATATTTATACTGAACTTGTTGCATAGGGACTTCAGATAGCAGGACACTAATTTCTTGCGTAAGTATTATATTTAGCTGGAGACAGCAGAGTTATGTTAAGAGGGAAGCAGGGACTTCCAAAAATAAAATTGCTAGAATATAAGATGAAAACAGAGAAATGCTTCACTCTCAATATGAAGTAACTCATTTTTTAAGAGAAAATGTTCCCAAGACTACAAAATGTTTTATGTGTCCTTTGCGTTTTGAACACCCTAAGTACAGTAGCATATGTCTGTGATGTTTAACCATATCCTCCAATGACTGGGACCACTTCTATTATTTTTGTCTGTGTATGTATAGAAGGAACTATTATTTATAACCATCTAAGGACTGGCATAGCATTTTTGAACCAATGCCATTCAACACATCAATGTTACAGTTGTTCTATATTAATCTAATTGTTTTAATAACATTACAAAGTTTGTTTTTAACTAACATGTATATTTACATGATCTACAGTTCTAGCCTGTTCAGCATTGAGATCTTAAAGAGGAATGCTTCAGCACTACCTTTTACAATATATATTTTTAATCACCACCTATTCAAGGAATCCCTAGCATTATTGAAGTGCCCAGGAAGTCTCAGTCTAGCTAAAGTGATGTAGGATTTGAAGCGGTAACATGAAAGGATGAGATTTCTTCAAAGAGATTGGTAGAGAAGAAAGTATTTTATTGAATTCAAAAACAACACAACCAAAAATGTTAGAGTAGGTACTTAAAAATATAATAGTTAAGCCAGCAGGAACTGGGACAGAGAGTTTACACTGTGTTTCTATTCTGGAAGGCTAGTGTCCTTGTGTCTGGTAGTACTTGCTTGTATCTCATTAAGAATATGCTACATCATACCCAATGATAATTTCTGGTAGTGGCTTTTTAAAATAGCAGGAAAAACTAAGCCAAGACACTAGCTGATCAGTTTAATTCCAGAAAGAGAAAAGCACTTTTTTCAATGAAGTCATATTCACCAAATGTGAAGTTAGTCCTATTCTAAGAATGCACCCTAGTACTGTACTCATAAGAAAGTTGCACTATTAGGTACAGAGAGTGTAACCTTATGATTTACTTTGTACATGTGTGGGTGTGTATGGATATATACATATACATGTGTTTGTGTGTGTCTATGTGTGCTTCTCTCCTTTCCTCATTTATTCCATAGCAAAATAATAAATATTTCCATATTGATATTTCCATAATTATATTTTTGGTCTAAATTTTAGATCCAAATAGATGGGCAGCCTTCTGACCATCCCCTGGGCTAACATTACTGACTTTGGCAGACAAAAGGCAAATAGGAGTGGCAGGAAACAATAATATTAGAAGACATCAACAATGCCCATCCAGACAGAGGAAAAGTCACATCAGGACCTGATGCCAATGAAGTTTTTAGACACCATTCATGGAACATCTAAAGATGAAACCCATGAGAGGGAGCCAAAAAGAGGAAACCCTTGAACCTGCTCATTGCTTCAGATACTTAAAAAATATCATTCTTTCTAGTAATCTACAGCTGCAATTGTAAAGTTTGCGGTTAAAACCAGTTGCCACTGGGATTTCAGCACCCTTTTTCACAGAAATCTGAACAGTAAGATCAAAATCCTGCATCCATCTTCTCAAAACTTTCAGGATATAAATTTAAGTTAAATACCAATAATTTCCACAAAGGTAAAGAGATGATTGCCTCACAGTGAGAGTTAGATCATCATTAAAGCAAGTGCAAGATGCTCTCACAGACAAATATCTGAATTCTACTCTGGGATCTAATCATCATCCATCTATGAGAAAAGCAATAAAGGAAGTACAAAATGGGCCATGAATTTGGACCATTTTCCCTGCCTATGGTGGGGGTTGGAACTGAATGATCTTTGAGGCCCCTTCCAACCTAAACCATTCTATGATTCTAAGGTTTAAACATAGAGGCTTCATACTGGTTGCAAAACTCTAGTAGTTAAGCCTAGCTGTTGGCTGGAGGTTAAGGATTTCAAACCAACAGACCTCACCAAAGTTTGAAAGCAATTGGTTTTATGCATGTGTTTACAAAACAGCAATGGCTATTTCAGTTCTCTTTATACTTCTGACTACTTTGCTTTCAATGCACATATATTTTTAATTGCTTCTCTGTGTAATCTTTTACTATTCTTATCCAGGATAAGCTTTATGGCTTTAATTGTTCTAATCTAATATTTTGCGTTTTAGGAGAAAACCTAATTTGAAATGGCAAAGGGTTAATTATGGAATTTTCCAAGGGAACGTGGGCTAAAACCAGTGGAATGCTAATTTTAGAATATATTTTCTACTTCTAATTTTCTTTATATGGCACTTTTATATTAACCCTACATATGAAGAAACAGGTAAAATAAATGTGTGCTTTTAATGTTCTGATTGCCACTCCACAAGCGAGCAAAACAGAGCATGTGTTAAAAACTCTAACTAAGCTGTTATTTAATTCAATATATTTACACACCTGATTAAACATGAATATCTAAAAACTTCCATGTGTCATTTTAATTATAAATAGATGTAATTATATGTAACAAGCCCAGATTCATTTTATCTTTCATAAACTCGAGCTTCTGAACTCTTCAATTTAAATATGTCTATTTATTTAGTATTTATTTGCTGGATTCTAGTTCTTTCAGAGATTTTACATTAATAGGTGAAATAGGATAGTTTCAGGCAAACTAACATCACACAAGATACAACCCAAATCTCTGTCGCTCAGCAAACATGCATACAGGTACAAGCACTGATCCCTGCTGGGAAATCAGACCCAATCACAAAATAAAAAGCTTTTGCATATAAAATATGAACCTGAGACTCTGAATTTTGGAGAGATGCAGACATAGTTCCATCTGTAGAGATCTGTTTTGAAGAAAACTGCATTTAGAAAGGATACTATTTCAAAGAAGGGCCTTCATCTCCCAAACGAACCAAAATCCTGTTCCTGTGCTGACATGCCTGGTAACTGCTGAGGTTTAGGCTGAAGATCCTCTCCAGCCACTGATCCTTTCAGAGGTATTCACGGAACCCACAATAGCACACAACCTAAAAGTGCTTAGGAGAGTACCTGTGGCCATTTGAGACAGATTTCTAGCTCGGACACAGGAAAAAGTAGTGAAGATGTGAACATTCTAGGGATAGACTATATGACAGCAACAATGGATAAGTTAATGTAATTTCACTGGAGCATCAAGAGCCTTATGTCTGGAAGTACAGCTTCTTCTCCCCTTTTTTGCTGCTTACTGATGCGCCTGCTGCTATCTTCCCCTGCCGCTGTATTGGCTGCTGCTGCTTCTTCTGCTGCTTTTGCCGCTGCTTGACCCCTTCCCCATCCTCCTTAAGGTTATATATGTTATTTTGGGGTTTTTTCCCTTCCTCTCTTGTAGTAGTATATTCTTTTCATACTACCTGTCTGAGCTAGAAATCTGGCTCAAACAGCCACAGTACTTCAGCTAGTCTGCCACTTTCCTACCTGATTCCTCATAGCTGCTAATTGCTCACGGGTTGCTATCTCAGCTGGCCTATTTCATTTGTTCAGAGTGAAAAAGGAAAAGCCCATCTTCTCAGCAGATTGCCAGTGCAATGGAACAATCTGCAGCATCATCTTCTCATGAGATTTTCTGATTTGAGCCAGATGCTATGTCCCAGAAAGAAACATTTGCTTTAAAGGGCAGGAAATCTGTACAGCAGTCCAGAACTCCTACATCTGTATTCCTAGTTTCATATACATCTGTAGGCAATTAATTTGGTAAGTCATATCAACGTTTCTCTTAGAGGGGCCTTACTCAGTGCACGGGAATAAGACACGAGGGAAGTAGCTTCATTTTGACATGGCCTTTTCACCATATCAGTTTGAGTGAATCACTTGAATAAATCACCGAACTGCTCACTTTCCAGTCCTGCAAAGTGGAAATGACATCACTTTCTGACATATTTATAAGGCACTCTCAGTCACTTGAACAAAGAGAGACTGGATTTCAATATTTGATTTTAAACAAATTTTAAATGAGCCGCAGGAAAATCCCTCAGATCCCATTGCATGGCAGTGAAAGTTGAACACCTAAATACATCACCTTTGTTCAAGTCACTTTTCCTTCCCACATTTCATACACACACTTCTGATAAACTGCCCAAACCTATGCACTTTGCTGGGAAGAATTTCTGATAAAACTCTCAGACAGGCCATTTATACACTGACTATTAAATACATTTAGAAAAAGACAAAGTTTACTGTTACTAAATGGAAATGGGGAAGTTCATGCTCCATATAGTAGGAGTCAGTAGCTGCTACACAAACTGAATCTGTCACATGCTGCAGCTATGGAACAGGGAGCATGTACTTGTCTCTTCAAGCTGTCAGCTGCCCATCAAATCTGCAAATAGATGGAACTCAGACTATGAAGTATTCTACCACCTTTGATTACTTATTTTCACATCTTCACATCTGGGGAGAAAATGCAAATTCATCCAGTCACAGCTACTAACACATAGTATATGTGCTTATGCACTCTAATTCTACTGTTTCACTGGGAAATATCTATTTTNTAAAAATCCATCTGTGTATTCTACTTGAAAGACTAACAATGCACTGTAGTTTATGTCTGGCCTCTAGATGATGCTACAATGCTTTTAATTCTGGCATTTAGTAGTATGTTACATGCAAGCAACTTTGAACTACACTCAAACCATTTGACACAGCAGCTTAAAAGCAACAGAAAAGTGACTGTTTACAGGAACTAGAAGGACGAACACCTTTTTCTCTATACAAGTGGCTTGATGCAAAGTAAAAATGTTATTAAAATTTATGTGCTGCATTTTTGTAATCAAGACCCTGTGACATCAAGAGCAAAACAAATTTAACTTCTGCAATCTATAGCAATGGCTCTCGAAATCTTCGTCCTGCATCCTCAGATTTCCCCACTACCGTAAAGTGCCCTTCATTCCACTTTGATCTGCCTGGTGATAAATGCATGTGGCTCACTGGCAGATGCACACTGGTAAAATGTGATGATTATTGACAATTTTCTGAGTTGCTGAATGTACTTTGCTGGTGACTCAGCCTCATTGCACAGCACATTTGCTGCCGTGACATTGTCCAGATGATCCTACTAAGAAACAAGCTCTTTTCACTTTTGGGAACACTTGTAGTTGCTCTTAAATGATGCCTGAGTAAATGGCCGTTTCCTTCTGTTTCCCATTCCTCAGTGATGACTTCCTGTCCACCTGCTGCCCAGAACCATGAAAGCATGCAGGAAGTCCACATTTATGGTTCCAACAGTAAAACATTGAAAACAAGAGTTGCAGACAGGTCATCAAGAGAGCAGAGGGGGAAAAAAGGAAAAAAAAAAGGTTGTTTGTTTTGCTGCTGGTTTGTTTTGTTCCTTTTTTTTTTTTTGGTAGTGTTTTGATTAGTTTTGTTTGTTGTTGTTTGGGTTTTGATTAGTTTTGTTTGTTGTTGTTTGGGTTTTGGCTTTTTTTTTTTTTAATATATATAAAATCAAACGGTGTAATGCAAACTAGTGAATTTTATTTCCGTTGCTCCACCGTTTGGCATCTTGGGAAAAGTCTCAATGTTGTGGAAAGGATGTGATGATGTTCTGACAGGTCCTAGGACTTTACACTTAAAAAGTTTCTACTTCACTATCAAAACTTCATGTTCCATGTTAAGCCCCTCCGGGGTGGAGGAGTCTGGAAACCTGACCCCCAGGTGGGCAGGGAAAACTTGAACCCAGATGAGAAAGGAAACCTGAATGTTCCTGGGTGACTGACCCCTCAGATCAAAGTTTATCCCATTCCCTCTTTCTGTCCACAGCCCTATTAAAGGGGCAGTTGAGTTCCTGCTCACTCTCTTGCTCCTTCCTTCGCCTTTGCAACATCTTGCTGCTGCTGTTCCTGATAACCATGTGGCTGGCCTAACACATGGCTAACCCTGCTACCTCCTGCAGCCAAGGATAATCCCTCTCAATCCAGAGAATCCACTGCCATCCAAACTGGTGTTGTATATATACATGTATCTATTCCCTTCTCTTATATCTCTGTAACCTTCCTTTATGTTAAATATCTTCTCTTTATTGCTAAAGTTGCCTTTTAACTTCCAAGCTGGTGTTTTCTTTGGTTGTGTTACCCCTTTTACTTCTCTGCCTGATCTTTCCATATAGGCAGAAGCGGGGAAGTATCCTAAATTCTGTTCTGTTGGGCTTGTGGGCTCTGGGAAAGCTTAAATGGCAACACTTCAGTAGAGCAAATGAAATCTGTAGTGTATTATTTGGTATAATCTTTAGAAGAAAGTGACATTATCTGTAGGAAGAAAAAGTTACATTTTTCAAATTGATGTTCTTCACCTGATGATTGCTATTAATTACAAAGCAGTGACTGGCCAATGATAGCCACCCTGCTATACCCATACCACTACACTGTCACCCAGTAAATCCCAGCTAAGCAGTTTGGCAATAAGTGCCATTGGAAATACGGTATCTTTAGGGCATCAATATATTGAAAATTCAGATGCTGTAACCCCAGTAATGGTGATGAACTGATGGACCCATTCATCAGTCTTGTTGATTTTGCAAGTGATATTGTCTCCTCACAACCTTGGTAGGAAGTCCAAATAACTGGTCTGTTGGAAAGGCTGATTTTTAACCTCACATTCAGGGTATTGGTTGTAAGTATACCTATGGAACTGTTCCTACTTTGCCATCTAGTCTGTTTCTTACCCTAAAGGCTGAGCGAATCTCTTGGCTTACACCCTTGGACACTTTGTGGTGAGCTGATCTTTGTGTAGCACATTTCTTGGTTAGACTACCTGTCAAATATGCAAACTGGGGCCACTATAGCCTGGAGAAGACAGTAAATTAAGGAATTTATGGTGTGCCCAGATGTGACTGTAGTTCACTTATATGAAAGAATCTATTTTCTCAGCATCATTCAGTGGTCAGCAACCAGCAAGTCCCCCTAAACTGGGGAAATGGAAAGGAAATTTGCATCTCTCTTTTCTCTTCAGTTTTTCACTCCTAGCTACTGCCAAAGACCTCTCAGCCTTCGTGGCCAACAGATAAATATGTCAGTGTCTACAGTTGCATAGAAGATTATTTATGGGAGATGTGGGGGAGGGAGTTCACATTTGCTTTGCATGAGGTAATCGGTTCCTGTATATATCTCAGGAAGCTGTTACATGGCTTTAAAAAAAATTAAGGAGATTATCTTCTGCTTTCAGGGTCTATCTAAAGTGCTGGACAACAGTTTTTCCGAGCATATGGATCTGTAGTTACACACAGTGGTTCATAGATCAGCAAGACAGCAATTTCTTTTGAAAAGGAGGTGTGGAAAAAAATAAAAGTACCAGCAGCTGAAAAATAATCATGGCTACAGCTTCTGACAGCTCTTCAGGCTGGACAGAGTCTTTTTCCTGACAGCCCCTTTAACATTAACCACTGCCATGTCTTGATTAGATGGCAATGGCACATCAAGCAAGGGGAGAATTCTAGCAGGCAGCACTGAAGCAGATGGCACTGCCACATCACACCTCCTGCCAGCTGCCTGGGAAGAAACTCTCTCTACCCTGTAATAAAAATGGTATCTGTCCAGGCGGATTCCTATACCACTCATTCTTTGCATTAGAGAAGAAACATCTCAGGATGGAGTATGGCACAGGAACAAGGAAACCCACAAGGGAGAGGCTTATGAATGTCCAGATTGTAGCAAGCATTAAATCCCACATGCTTACCGGAAACCCACAACATTTAGGTTTATTTCCTGTTGGAAATAGTAAAGGAAAACATAGCAAATTATGGCATATATGTGCACGATTATAATCTTGTTTGGAATTGAAAGACACTCTGATTTACTTGTTCTCTTTTATATTCTAAGTATTTATTTTACATATTGACTTATATTTTTTGAGATACCCTGTGAAAAAAACAGCCCTTCCATACCAGGACAGGAAAGGTTTGTGAAACAATACTATCTGTCCACTTACAAGTATTTTTTTTTTCTTCAACATCTTTATGCTTCTTTTCCTACTCAGATACATTTATTTTGCTGATGTTATAATATAATAAGGCACAGCATAAGTTAATACAGGCTATAAGACTGATCACATAATGTAGGTGTCTGGGGTGATCACTTGATCCTTGCCATTTTCCCCAGTTGTCAGAAGACACATGAAGAGTATCTTTGGGGTTTTCCATGTAATATCTCCAGCAGAGCCAACTCCCACGCAGTAGTTACAGGAAAGCAGGTGTTAATGAAACACACATTACTACACGTGGAAAACAGAGGAGTGAAAATTTACCAAATGTAAAATAATAAGATGTGTGACTCTAGTAAAGGCTTTTTCCTGCAAGCAAATAGGGCTAGATAATGAACACAGATTTTTTTTTTTTTTCCCTTTTTTTCAGCCTGTTGCAAATGTTTGCTTCACAGAGTTCTTCTCTTCCATTAAAAAAAAAAAAAATTGTTCTACAATCAAAGCTCTAAACAACAGTTTTTTATAATAGGTTAGCAAAATATTTTAATATATTGAGGAACAGTGACATTTCATTTCTAAGAGTGGGTAAGCCAAGATATACATGGTAGGGAGGTGATTTACTTCACATATCTGCCAGCATCATTCATTTATCTACTCCAGATCCCTAACATAGAATAAACTTCTGAAAGAAACAAAACAAAAAAAAAACTGTCCTGTAATGATTTAATCCCAGCTAGCAACTGAGCACCACAGAGCAGTTTACTCGTTATCCCTAGGTCAGGGTGGGGCCAAGAATAAGATGGGTGAGATCGAGACAGCATCACAAGAAGGACGTGGAACTGTTGGAGAGAGTCCAGAGAAGGGCCACAAAGATGATCAGAGGGCTGCAGCAGCTCTGCTATGAGGACAGGCTGAGAGAGTTGGGGCTTTTCAGCCTGGAGAAGAGAAGGCTTCCAGGAGAACTTATAGTAGCCTTCCAATATCTGAAGGGGGCCTACAGGAGGGCTGGGGACTATTCACAAGGTCTTGTAATGACAAGACGAGGGGTATTGGGTTTAAACGGGCAGAGGGGAGATTTAAACAGGATGTTAAGAGAAAGTTCTTTACAGTGAGAGTGGTGAGATACTGGAGCAGGTTGCTCAGGGAGGTTGTGACTGCTCCCTCCCTGGAGGTTGGATGACACCTTGAGCAACCTGTTCTAGTGGGAGGTGTCCCTGCCTATGGCAGGGGGTTGGAACAGGATGATCTTTGAGGTCCCTTCCAACCGAAACCATTCTATGATTGATTCTATGTTGAGACAAAGACAGGTAAAACAAAAGCTGCACACACAAGAAAACTGAATCAAGGAATTCATTCACCACTTCCCATTGGCAGGTAGGTGTTCAGTCATCTACAAGAAAGCAGGGCTTCATAAAGTGTTACTAGGGATGTCACCCCTTTCCTTCTTCTTGCCCCAGCTTTTTATTGCTGAGCATAACATCTTTTTGGTCAGCTGGGGCTGTGTCCCCTTGAACTTCTTATGCACCCACAGCCTACTCACTGGCAGGCTGGTGTGAGGAGCAGGAAGGCCTTGACTCTGTGTAAGCACTGCTCAGCAGTAGGGAAACATCTCTGCATTATCAAGACTTACTTCAACACAAACCCAAAACAGAGCCTCATACTAGCTTCTGTGAAGAAAATTAACTCTCTCTCAGCCAAAACCAGCATAAGTCCTTAGAGGGCTGTAGCAATCTGTGTACCCATGGCTACAGTGCTCAGCCTCCACATCGTATGTTCACTGGAAGTTTTCTAAGGAGACTATGCTGCTTGCAGCCAGTCGAAAAAGGGAACAGAGTTAACATTTCAATTGTGCAAACCAGAGAGACAGTGCTTTGTGCCCTTCTTTACCGTGTTCAGCTCTGAGTGGAACTGACCACAACCACGACTTCATGCCTTAGTAGATTTTCCACTGCAGTAAACACTTGAGGCTTAATCAGATGGTGGTAGAGGCACAAGAGGACAACAAGGTCTGCTTGAACATAATTCAGCTGAAAAATGGTTTTGAGCAACTTCGATTCAGCAACAGGAGGTTAAACAGGAGGTTAAAATTGCATTTTAAGATTTTAATCGGGGATGAGACACCCTAGAGTTTGTTTCTTGTATTGCAGAATCATGGTCCAGTCAGCAATAAAGTTGAAGGTCAAAGCAGAACGTGCGGTGTGTCAAATGAGTCAGAGAATAAACAGACTCAGGAAGGGCAAATACACAGGCTCCAGAGGCAACACAATGGGCTGACCTTCTCAACTTTCCTTCTTCAGCCTACCACGTCACCAGACGTAAATGCAGGCAAGAAGATAAAATAAATGAAAGATGAATCTCAGCAAGTGGTCAGGTTTTCAGCTACTGCCTGCTCAAGCCGCCTTGTGTAACAGAGCACAGGGATAAAGACAAAAACAAGCTGAATGTTTCTAGCCAGCTGTTCCAGCTTTAGTACCACCCCGAAAAATATTAGCAGATGTATTTTCAAATAGCTCCAAAAAAAAAAAAAAAAAAGAGGGCAAGGAAGAGGAAAGTTTTCTGTTGCAGCAAACATTCTGTTGCAGGTACAGATTTGATGCCATTTCTTAGAGAAGACAAGAGGCAATGGATTTATTCGAAAGTACTGCACAATGTTAAAGAGCAATTAGAGCTAAAGAAGGCATTTCAGCTGACTCTTGTCTGCCAACAAAATGTAAATTTAGCTTACTCAAACTAATCAGAAATACACATCAAGCCCATCAGTTTCTAACAGCCAAAATACTCTTTTTTTCTAAAGAGCAAAACATTTAATTTAAAGATTTTCAGAACAGAATAGTAAGATTTTAGTTTCAAGAGATCTTGAAAACATTTTACTTTTTATTCCACAACAAATTAAAATGAAACCAAATGTTTAACCTGGAACAGTCCCCCATACCCTTGATTAGACCAGCAAAACAAACAAACAATAATAAAAAAAAAATCTCTAACACAAAAATCACAAAAGTCAATTATTTGCACAGCTGGACTACTAATTAGGAAATTAAGGCAACACAATTGATGTCTGGCTAGTAACTACCACATCCTACTCCAAAGTGCTCTTTGAATAAAATAAAAGCAAGAAAGACTAAAGCAGCTTTGAACAACAGCTCTTTAGTTAAAGGCTGCATCTCCTAACGCAGCCCCATGTTAGCTGGAAGCTTATATCACTAAAATTCTGCAATAAAAGCTCTATGAACACAAGAGAATTTCTGTAGGTGAAATCACCACTAAGAAGTTAATAACTGTCTTTCCCTTGATGGAATAAATTCAAGCCAAGCACACAAACAAAAGAAGTTTCCTTTATAGATTTGAAATCCAAAGCCAAGAGGTGCTGCATGAGGGTTTCACTAACCTTGAAAACATTCTCCAGCAATAAAAACGGACCACAAACTAAAAGGAAATAAAACAAGAGGAAGGAGCTCCTCTGCCCTTATGCTAAGCTGACCCTGGACTGATGACAGCTTCATTTTCCATTTGGCAGAGGATGATTTTGGAATGCCCCCAACTGTACGAGAAGTGCTCCCAAAAATCCTGTGGCCCACTTGTGACCTGAAGCAGAGTCCAGCAGAGTGGGTGAATCAGATCAGTTAACACCTTGTCAGAATGGGAATAAAATAATATAATTTAAAATAATATAATATTAATATAAAATTAAATTTTAGTATAAAATCAAATAAAAATAAAACAATACAAAAATACAAAACAAAACAAAACCACGCAAAACAAAACAATACAAAATAAAATTGATTGGATGTGAAGAGGAAGTTCTTCACTGTGAGAGTGGTGAGAGCCTGGAACAGGTTGCCCAGGGAGGTGGTTGGGGCCCCATTCCTGGAGGTGTTAAAGGCCAGGCTGGATGAGGCTGTGGGCAGACTGATCTAGGGTAGGGAGTTCCTGCCCTTGGCAGGGGTGTCAGAACTAGATGATCCTTGTGGTCCCTTCCAACCCTGACTGATTCCATGATTCTATGATTAAGAGCCCATTACAAATAACTGGATACACGGATATATACTGAACACTAAAATCACAGCATCATCTGCAGCAAGCACACTTGGTGCCTGACACCAAACAGTACCTGAAGCTCTGGCTCCATTGAAATTTTTGCACTGAGTTCAATATCTTCAATGCCTTTTTGCAGACTGGCCTCAACCATGGTTAATAAACAGCCCTATAGAAAGCTGGTAATCTAAGGATGGTATTTAGCAGCTGAGACACAGGCATCAAATGCCACTTATGCATCCAAGATACTTGTATAGATCTGGTAGATAAAGCACAAGAGTCCCTACCATGATGAGTGTCAGCCAGAGACTGGACAAGGTGTTTAATGGCATCTGAAAAATGCACTCAGCCCTACTTTCAGGCCCATGTCTGAAAGGCCCATGCCATTCTTACACACCTCATGGGCTATTATGGTCATTTAGGCTGGCCTTCTCCCATTAAACTTCAGTGAGCAACTCCTAACGCACCTGAGCTAAAAAGATGACCAGGTCTACTCTAAAGGCTTCTGAGCTACCACAGAATGATTCTATAGATAATCTTGGGGGGAAAGGGCGGGGAGAAAATCACAGAATTACAGTCACTAACTGTTCAGAAAAGACCTTTAAAATCATCAAAATACTACACCATATCCTTCAGCACCATATCTGGATGGCTTCTAAGAACATCAAGAGATGGTCATTCTCCCACTTCCCTGAACTGCCTGTTCCAGTCTCTGATAACTCTTTTGGCATACAAGTCTTGTTCCCCTAAATCTTGTCCTAAAAGACTTGGGTTTTTTTTTTGTTTTGTTTTGTTTTTGGGGTTTTTTTTGCAGTGGAATTCACCATCTCCAAGGAGATACATCACTTAAATGCATCGGGTGAAATATTAGATAAAGGTTGTAATTTAGTTTTCTCAATTCGTGTGTGCAGCCTGAATAGCTTTAAGATGTTACAGCAGTCAGTGTCAATTTATTCCAAGGGATTATAATCACACACTACAAGTCACAGAGATGCCACACTAAAGCCATGTTGCTGTGGGCTTCAGAATATTTTGGGCTGGGGATTTACGGGTTTAGTAGCTCTTTTGTTCATTCTAAAACTGCTGTCATATTTTGAGTCTTATGGAGTACTGGCTTTACACAGTTATGTTCCCTCATAAATTAAACTGCTTAGCAAAAGTGCTTAGTAATGATTTTACATTTTGGCTTAAGCACAAGTCTTTTTAATTCATTGTATTACAGCCTGTACTCCTTGTGGAGCTATTAACTAATTTAATAGCCTGCTTTTCCAGCTTCCCTTTCAGTTGAGACTTTCATATAGGACTTCAACAGTTTTGATTCACAGAAAAAAAAAAAGGTCATTTTCCTCTCTCAGGGGAAGAAAAAAAAAGTGACTTTTAAAACAAATAAAAAGCAGCGTCTGCGTAGATTTTGTCAGATCCCAATCAAAAGGGGCTTTAAAAATACAGTGTGGCTCATATATGAATTTAATATAATGCCCCAAATGACAAGAATACTTCTCAGAGGACTTGTGAGAACAAAATTCATTAGTGTTTGCACAATGCTTTCAGAACAGCCGTTCTCTTTTGCCTTGTTTTGCTGGTTATCTAAAAAGAAGGCTCAGTATGAAAGCATAGGCTTGATCCCTTGGGAATGCAGTACATGTTGTATAAACAAGTGATTTTATGTGCTCAAAACTTAAGACACATTTTAGGAGCTTCAGGCCAGCTTTACAAATCCAGTGGTTTAAACCTGTGTTGTGGTCTGTACTAATGCATGGATTAAACAAAAGAAAGAAGGGGAGGATGACCCAGGGTAGGGTGGAGGGGGTGGAGAAATGATTTCATTTAAACCACGTATTTGCAGAAAGCTAAATTCTCCGAAAACTTTGCCATACCAAAGTGTTCCTATTCTGAGTACACATATGAAAAACAGCCCAGGGCGGTTCGTAGTGTGGGTGCTACATTACTAATCTGCTGGGAGTGAGTAAAAGTGATGTATGGCTGTCCTAACTCAAATTGTCCTTATTTTTATTGGATTGCACCTGCACTTTACCATCAACTCTATTTTTAGCATTGAAGGTGACATTAATACAAATAAATCATGTAAGACTTGCTCTTAATGGATTTGCAGCATGCATACATATCGCACACCATAATGCATTTCCAATTCACATTAATCATAGGAGGATAATACACTGGACAGAAAACTACATTTTTGTCAGGTTTGTGCAAGTTTTGATTTGCTCAGCCCAAATCTCCTTTTCCTAGAAACATTCTCTACCTGATTTATGTTTCAGCACTTTCCTAAGACATCCCTCAAGCCTGTAAGATTGTTAAGTACATTGCTGCAATCCAGCTTACTATTCCAAATGACTGCATGTCTGAACCAAATATTAAACTCCATTTTAGGGCAATTTATGTTCCCAGAAAGCTATATTAAAGCTTTCACTTTTTTTTTTCTTTCTTAATAAATATGCCCTGTGACTCATGCCATTTTATGCCATTTAAACAAAACACAAAATGGAAGCTACTCACACAAATTGTATAATATCTGTCAACACCCCTCTCCCACCCAAAACCCAACACCCCCACATCATCTCCCTCCATCAAATCAACTACCTTATTGTTACAGATACCTTCCTTTTAGTCAAATTCTGTATACCCCACAAGAACTAATTTGTGATGGACCTGATGTAGCATATTCAAAAGCAAAATCCACACTTCTAATGACTGGTTTCAGATTTTCCCCTGCTCATCTGCTATCCAGTCCATGGACATTTGTGGAATTCAATGGCTGCTGCTGTACTGTACTTCTGCCCACAAGGTGCAGAGACCCAGCCTGGTGAGAACAATGCACTTCACAGAGGGGTGCTGGCCTGAGCCCTTCAATAAAATAAAGACATCTATAGGCGTAACGTGAGATATGTTTTTTCTCCTCTTCAAAGCATCCATATTTGTAAGTAGTTTATTGTTGCCTGTGTAACTGGGGTTCCATCTCAGTCTTCTGTTTTATTTCTCTTGTATCTGTGAGCATTAAAAATCACAAATACCATGAAGAATACTGCAAAGTGTCACCTGCTGGATGTGTAGGCAACTTCATGTGTGCTTGGATAAATCCAAACGGGTTGGCTGACACAGCAGCAAGAGGTTGGATACCAGCCAAGAAAAGCCTGCCCTAGCATCTGCAAGGTTTCCTCTCACAATACCTGACCTAGTAGAATTGCTGCTTGTGGATGATAAGGCTTTTGACTATCAAACAGTGTATTTGAAATGCAGTGGGAAATTTTTTAACTGAATGTTTGACTGGGCTCTATCTTAACAGAGACAATGACTATTTTGAATTATCATTATTAGGGAGATAACCCTGCCTATGATTCTGAACCCGAATGGCTCTGCACAGGCTACTAAATTTCCATGTTGACCTACTGCCAGACTGATAGCCTATTCTTGGAAATGTGGAGGCTGAATATACTGCTTGAGTTCCAGGTTTTGTGGCCTAGGATTAAGGTTTCTAATAACCATCTCTAAATAAAGTTGAAATCCCAGACATGCGAAGTCTTTGAAGTCAGATGACCCAAGCTAAGTACCACATGGATTCACTAATCAGTAATTGTCGAGAAACCTTGGCCACATTTACATCAACAGGAGAACTCAAACCATAACTTTCAGCCTCACTTTTTATACTTTAGGGTTATATAGAGGCATGGCAGTTCAGTATGTCTAGCACAGGTTTGTAACAGGCATCAGAGTGCAAAGCCCAGGTCTCATCCTTAATGTAAAGAATATTTTCATTTAGAAGTATTTGTTGGTTTTTTTTCTTTATTTTAAAAAGCTTCAAGTCACTCATATAGTACTGTGGTCAGTGAAACATCATCACTGGATGTCAAGTGTACTGATTTAGGCATTTAGTGAACAAAACAGGCAAGATAGTAGCCACGTATCTTTTTTTGCAGCAGTTATTTCATTAGGAAGGAGGAGCACAGCAGAACCAATTGTCAATCAATGTCTTCCAAACCAAAGTTTTAAAAAATAATAAAAAAAAAGACCCAGCCACAAAAACTGAGCATATTTCAAGTTTACTGAAATAGTCACACAGACCAAGACAGAGAAGGTTCTCAGTGCCCTGAAACAATGTTTATAGAAATTAGTTTGTCATCCATACTACTCAGCTGTATCATTTTATTTTATTGAACACATTAATGTGAAATAAAGACCCATATGTTCATTGTACATTGCCTGAAAGCTCTTTCAGCAGAGGAGAAATAAAAAGTAATTAGAAGAATAGCTGACTAAAAGGATTTAAAATTTTATTGAGACCTCTGGCTTGTATAAAGCCTGCACTAAATGTTATTCATGTGAATGTTTTGTTCACCTTGTTCCTTTTTTTTTTTTTTTAAGATAGAAACAGAATGAATCTAACAGATTTTAAAGGACAATTAACCCTATATTAACATCCAAAAGAAAGGCAAAAAGAACTGCAAAGCCTATGACAGAAAATAGCCAATCATAAAAGACAGCCCCAGGACTACATCACCCCAATCTAAGTCAGTCAACAGCAAACAAGAAAGTATGCCTTGGATATTTGATCTATCCTTTTCTAATTAAGATGGAGGTGACCTCATTCTTGTTTCCACACACTCACAAAATGATTCTAATTTCGGAGTCAAGCAATGGTCTCACAAGAGCCAAGAAATGATTGCTTAGGCTTGATATATCCAGGTCAATACACTTTAAAGCTACATGCTATGCTACTACATTATTCATTTTTTAAAAAATATATTTAATGTGTCCTTTCATTGATCTTTTGTTATGTCAGCAACGTAACCATATAATAATATTATCCAGCTAAGACATGTAGAATTCCAGAGGTTGGCTGGTTTTGGGGTTTGGGGGTTTTCTGTTATTTTGTTAGGGTTTTGTTTGGTTTTGTTTTCTTTGTTCGTTTGGTTAAAAAAAAAAAAAAAAAAAAAAAAAAAAAATTTTTTNATTCTGTCTTCCTGACACACAAAGCTTGAAAGCTTTGGGGCAAATTTCACCAAATGTTCTGTGGCACCATTGGACATAGTGGAGCTTCACCAGTTCATATCAGTAACTCTGTTAAGAATTTGGAAAGAATACCACCCCTTAAAAATAATGTCCATCTTGGAATTTACAGAATATCTTTGGTTGGAAGACACCTCCAAGATCATGTAGTCTGGCAAAGTCACCACTAAACCACGTCCCTAAGCACCAGGTCCACAAGTCATTTAAATACCTCCAGGGGTGGTGATTCCACTGTTGCTTTGGGCAGCATATTCTAATGTTTGACAACCCTTTCAGTGAAGAGTTATTTCCAGATATCCAGCCAAAACTTCCCCTGGTACAGCTTGCATCCATTTCGTCTAGTCCTGTTGCTTGCCACCAAGTAGCTGTCCCCCTCCTTGCTGTAGCCTCCCTTCAGGTAGTTGTAGAGAATGATAAGGTCTCACTCAGCCTCTTTTTCTTTAGATGGAACAACTGCAGCTCCCTTGGACACTTCTCATAGGACTTGTGCTCTAGGCCCTTCATGAGCCTTGTTGCCCTTCTCTGGACATGCTCCAGCACTTCTATATCCTTCCTATAGTTAGTGGCCCAGAATTCAACACAATATTTGAGATGTGGCCTTGCCAGTGCCTAGTACAGGGAGTTCATCATCTCAGGATCATCCTTCCCTTTTAGTTGATGGACGTCACATTTCCTGGTCTCCAGACAACTGGTATGTCCCCAGAGAGCCAGAATTGTTGATAAACAGTGGAGAGTGGTGTGGTGAGCACTTCTGCCAGCTCCTTTAGTACCCTTGGGTGGATCCCATCAGATCTCATAGACTTTCGTATATCTAAGTGGCACAATAGGTCACTGGTAATTTCCTCCCAGTGGCTGCACTCTGATCCCCATCCATTTCTTCCAGGGAGCTGAACCCTCAGGGAGCAACTGGTATTGCTGGCAAAGACAGGCAAAGTAGGCATTCAGCAGCTCAGCCTTTTCCTTGTCCTTGGTCACCAAGTTCCTTCCCGCACCCAGCAGAGGGTGGAAATTCTCCTTAGCTCTTCTTTTACTGTTAACATATTCAGAGAAACACTTCTATTATCTTTAATGACTCTGATCACATTAAGTTCTAGCTCAGCTTTGGCCATTTAATTTTCTCCTGCATGTCATTGCAACAGCCTTGTAGTCTTTCTGAGTTGCCTGCCCCATTCTTCCATAACCAGTAGATGTTCTTCCTCTTCCTGAGTTCCATCCAAAGCTCTCTGTTTATCCAGGCTGTTCTTTTACCCCACCAGCTCATTTTACAGTGTACGTGGACAACTTGTTCCTGTGCTTTGAAGTTTTGGTTCTTGAGGAATGTCCAGCCTTCTGGACTCCTTTGTCCTTCAGGACTACCTCCCAAGGGAAACCACCAACCATTCTCCCAAGCGTGTCAAATCTGCCCTCCAGAACTCCAAGGATGTAGTTCTGTTGACCCCTCTCCTAACTTCACTAAGAACTGAAAACAGCACCATCTCATAGTTGCTTTGCCCAAGGCAGCCACCAGCCTTCACATTTGCCTCTAGACCTTCTCTGTTCACAATCAGCAGGTCCAGTAGAAAGCTTTCCCTAGCTGGCTCTCTCCCTCACCAGCTGTGTTAGGATGTTATCTCCACACAGTCCAAGAACCTCCAAGACTGCTTCCTGTTTCCTATATGTATTTCCAACAGACATCCTGTAAGTTGAAGTCCCCCACAAGAACAAGGGCTAGCAATTCTGAGACCTTACTTAGCCACTTGCAAGATACTTTGTCAAGATTTTCATCCTGATTGAGTGGTCTATAGTACTTCTATCACTGAAGAATAGACAAGGAATATCTTGTCTCCATCACTGGTAAGAAACCCACATCATGGACTGCAAACGTTTTTTGACTAATAGTCCAAATTTTCTCATTTCAGTTTGAATCAGTTATTATGCCACCAAGAAGGCAAATTCACATAGCTGTTACTTGCAGTAGGAAGCCCCACCCCAAAAAGAAAAACAAAACAAAACAAAACAAACCTTGCACAATGAAAGATTTTGAAATGCCATTTTCCATAGTCTTGTTCAGTCTATTTCAGAGTCAACAGTATCAGAAAGATTTAGAGAGCTGAAGAAACAGGGAGAAATAGGTGCTGCTTTAAAAGTCTATTTCAAGCACAGCCATGTAATTGGAATCAACAGTATAGTCCAGCAATCCTGTCTCGCTGATAAAAAACATGTGTGGAAATATCCTTCTCCAGGAGGACCAGATGTGCAAGGCAGTCAAGGATTTGCAAAAAAAATTGCCCACCTCTGCCTCCATATCTCAATTTGCCTCACCTGTGGTGGAACAGCCATTCTCCAGCATAGCTTTAGCACCCAGAGGAGGTCTGCAGCAATTTTTCCTAAGGCTTCCTCATGGCTGATGTGGACAGTGGATGGAGTTTCTTGCTTTCTACATATCCATCTTTTTTTTCTGTATCACTAAGCTTATACAACAACTTCCTCAAAGATACACGGAGGAAACTGTTTATTTTCTATAAATTGGACCATGACAAAATTAGCACCATCCACGCTAATGAATTTGGAGACATAGTTAATTGACAGAGAGGGCTATGATCTTAGTGAGCTCTCCTTTTATGGATCTGTTCTCAATCCTAGTACTCCCCAATTACTGACACCATCCCTGTGCTGACAACTACCATCCACTCAGCCAAAAAAGCATGAATAAGCCAGCAGTGTGCCACAGTTATCCCAGACAGCTTTGTCAGCATGTTTTTTAATAGTGGGATTCTAATAAGAGCTTCAGATAACATTTGCCACTCATTCCAATATCCTATCACTCTCCCTTTTCTACTTGGAGCCTTATTTATGCATGTTGGTGGTAGCATAACCCATGGATGGGACTTTTTCAGCTTGAAAATGAGATACTGTCATATATGTCAGAGAAGATCAAATGAAGCTTTCCAATATACTGCCCCAGAGGTATTAACTTCTTAGAGTGTCTCTCCTTTTCCCAAAGGATTGAAATAATCTGCCCAGAAAACATGAGCCTGGCAGTCAGCTCCAACTGTTTCAGTAGAAGACTGGAGAAGATCTTGGTATAATTTAATAACTGTAGCTTCTGGCAAGGGTTTAATATGCACATTTAAGCACTGTATTTAGCCCCATTTGTCTGCATGCTAGATTGGCATTGTGGGGCACCAAAGTGCAGCATAAAATGTGGTTATGTTTCCTCTGAGATATTCTCACTCCCTCTATGTCCAGCCATAACTAGGAATCATTATTTTTTCACCTGAGGCAGGTTCTCCTTTGCAAAGCTAAGACTTTTGGAGTAGTAAATAAAGATACAGAAGTAATCAATGGTGCAAAAAATACAACTGCATTAGACCCTTTAACTCACAAAATGTCATCTGAAGGCTGCTGTTTTCCCCACTTGTAGCTCCACAGGGCTGTAATTTTACTTCAGAAATTTGGTTACAACAGATGAGTGCAGAGGTTTCTCGAAGCAAGCCAAGTGAATCGTTTTCAAATTGCAATCCTAGATGTTATTCCACCAACCACATGTGGCAAAGAGAACACTCACAAGAAAGATGAAAAATCCAGTAACAAAAGAGTTGCCTGTGTGAAGCAATTCGTCTCTACACTTAATGACTTCAGGTGTGATACAGGCTATGACTTGGAGTTCAGTGGAGTGTAATGTGGTGAAGGAATTTGGCAACACAGCTATTCCTGTGTGGTGATTAGCTGCTTTTACTCTGTGAGCCTTGTGACAAAAAGAAACACTATTATCTTAAAATGTCCCCCAGGGGAATTTTATATCACACCTACGACCCGGTTTAGAAACGCAGAACGATATATTTTCTGCATAAAACAGTGTATCACAAGTCTAGCAGCAAGAATAAACCTGATTCAGATGGTAACTGGACTTGTCAGCAGAAATCCCATTCCTACACAAAGGGCAGAGAAGGTGACTAAAGTCACCTCTCCCTGCTTCTCTCACATGTGCACACGAACATAGAAAAACTGCTTACAAGGGCTGCTTCGGACAGCTATAATAAATCAGCACAAACCCAGCAGTCCTTCCAGCACCACGGAAGCTGATAAACAACTTCTGATCCAGGAGTTTCATGGGCAGTGTTCTGTATAACAGGAACAACAACACAAAGTATGTTTCTATATTGAGTGTAGTCAGTTTGCTGTGCCATGCGTGCTGAATAAGTCAAAATACTCAAATTCTAAGATAGACTCATATAACTGCTTTTGATCTGTAGATGAGTTCATAGTCACTTCACAATAAAGAAGACATCAGTAGAAGGTCTGGGCTAAGGTTTTAAAGAGTGCAAAAAACACATCAGCAACACCAGTCTCAGGTCTAGCCTGCAGTCAGGGAATGAGCTTACTATGTGCAGCCAAATTAAGCATCTCTGCAATCACTCCCTCTACAGAATGCCACAAGGTGAGAGCAGGGTCCTGAGCCTCTTCTCTATGTGAAAGCAACCACAGAAGACCAAACATTTGTTTCGAGACCTCCAAACAAAACAAAACCACCCACAAAAAAATAAGAGAACAAATAAAGCTTCAGCTAAATTCCACACTCAGCTTTGTCATTTTGGATGCTAATGCTAATGAGGAAAGAAAGAAGAAATGAGCTGAATCACGTAAAACAAACAATAGGTGCAATAAATACAGGGAAAATATTTTGTTAACAAGAAATCTGAAGAAGTCTATGGACATTGATATAAGTGAAGAAAAATTCTCACCTTTATGTCAATCATGTGTTTCCTTAATAGCCTTCACACCTGAAAATGACATAAAGAATGCATACCAAAAAAAAAGTATGTCTGAACTAGCCACTTACTGGCAATACTTACAGATACCGTTAAGGCTCATTTCTTTCTCTCCAGGCTTTAAAAACAGCCTTAACTAAAAAGCATGCAGATATTTTTAGAGAAAATTGATCTTATTTACATATAGTTAGTTGCAAATGTGAAAGAAAATAGTCACTCTTTTCTGCATGAACTGAAGACATCTGGATTATTTTATCCTCTTGTCATTGTCTGGCTGTGATATTGTTGAATACATGAGTGTAGGGAGTGCCAGAAATTAATTCAATTCCAGAACTTGCATTATATTAACAAACNCCCACCCCCTGCTTTAATAAGTGAAATCTTGGAGTTATTATTCCTATTTCATTATAGAAGGTTTATGCCTTTCTGGTTAGAAGAATTCTACTAGAGCTTCAATATTTTGTTGTATCCTGAGGCTGGCTGAAAGCAGATGTGTTTGGAAAGGGTTAACTTCTGGACCATACTATAAAAGGCAGCAGTAAAAGCTACAACTCTGTTCAAAGGGAGACTAGCACTTAGAAGGGAGAAAAAATAAATAAACCACTACAGAGTAGAAACACAAGCTGATAGAGGCCTTGAGATAAAGCTGACCTCCTTCCATTCCAGAACATCAGTGTGCTATTCTAATTAAATTACACCCCTATTATTCTTAGGTCTGGTTAGTTTACTTCTTCCCAAATGTATGTTTTATTGATTGATTAGCATCAGTCACAATTCTCTCTGTTTCTCTTTGCAGTTTATACCTCCTGTGCAGTTATCCACCAGCTTGAGCAAAGTGTTGGGGTTTTTTTTTCTAATTAAATGATTATCTCTCAGCTAATTTGAAGCCAACTTTTAAACGTTTAGTTGACAAGACTAATACAAAGCTATATCAGTTGTATTAAAAAAAAAACCAAACCCACAAAACAACAAAACAAATAAAAGAACCCAGACAAAGTGAATTTAAAAAAAAAAAAATTCTTTTTTTTTTCAGACACCAGGAATTAGCCACATTCCATGTTTGCACTTTTCATCCAAACAGTTCCTAGGCAATTTTCCTGGCACAGAACTTTCTTAAAAGTAAAGCACAAATCTGCTCAAGGTCAGGTTTATGGTTAACTTTGCCCATTGTAGTTGCAACTAAAGTGACTTTGCAGGGCTAGTGAAGCAGGAGGTAGCTAGAGTTACTGTGGAGGCAGTTCCAAAATATGGGCAGTTTGACTTTATTTCATCCAGAGCAGATTCCTCTAGGCAGGACTCTTCAAAATAATATGCAGCAAGAAAGTAACATCTTCAAGAGCTTGTGAAAATGATTGGCAGTTTGTGGATGTGGATTGCTCTAAGTTTCCACCTTTTTGTGTGGAAAAGAATGCACAGTTGGGAGTGGACTTTGAGCAAACAGCAGCATTTCTGTGTATGCATCCATATGTCAGGGCAAATTTGGACCATTTAAATATTAGGCACCAAGAAATATTTTGCCCCATGTTGATACTTTATTTTAATTTAATTAAGGAATCATCAAATGGATATCATTCATAAAGCTTGCACACCAGAGACATGAGTTTAGCTGATCAAAGTAACCAGCCTGCCACATGCAAGTCAGTCCCTGCCTTCACTGGTCCCTGACTTTCCCCCTACATGACAGAAATTGGCAACATCTGTCACTAACAGGCATCCACATGAAATCAATGATAGCCACCTTAGTGACTCGCTTTAGACCCCAAAAAAATCCTGCTTCAGTGTTTTTCAGGTCTAACACAATCTGTCTATCTGACATCTTCCACTTAGATCTTCCCACAATCTTTCATACAATCCTACAAGGATCCTGCTGTTGTTCCCTACCCACAGTGGGTGTTGGTACAAACCATTAAGCTATTTTATTTCTCTTAACACTCTGTCTGACCCAGGAAGGGGCAAAGATAGGATGATTCTCTTTCTCAGCAAGTTTCTCTTTACCTGCAATATATGAATCAAGATGAGAATAAGCAAAAGGTGGAAGCTGAGGCTTATACTTCAGATGTTCCAACATATGTGGACATGTGAATTTTATTTCTACTAAAATGAGACTGTCAGAGGTGTTCACTCACTTTGTAACAACCTCCTTCCTAGTTTACTAGACACAAAGTTGGTTTAGTTAATTCTGTAAGCCATGCCAACAGAACAAGATTGTCACATACTAATTACCAGCAAAGAGACAAATAATGAAAGTTCATATATCTCAGACAACACTAGGCAGAGATTGTTTGCAATTCAGAAACACAAGGAACTCAGGGGGAAAAAAAAAAAAAAAAAAAAAGAGAGAGAGAGAGAGACACACACACACAAGGAAATTATGTTCTGGAGACCAAAAGCTATGTCATAGCAATCTGAGAGCAAGCAAGCACGTAAGTCAGAAACAAAACTCTTTGGCTGGATTATTCAAATTCCAGAATTTGTAAGCACAGAAGAAATTATTTTCCTGATATGTTCTGAGCAGAAAGAAATGATAAGTCTGAGAATAAAAACAGTATGACATAACACTGTTAGGAAAAAAACCCAAGGAACTCCAGCTGCCCTGTGTGATCAAAAGATTTTCTTGTTTGCAAATTCTTTCAAGCAAAAAGCAAAACATCTTCTAAGCTCTTTATCACTTTTGGACCTTTGTCTTATTCAAAAGTCAGACAAGAGGACACTCTATAGAAAGATTTTTGCCCAACAACAGAATAGAAACTAAGCACTTGCCGTGAGAGTGGCAATATACCTGGAGCAGTCTGTGCTTTGGTTTTGCAGAGTGTACAGGAAAGTATTGTGTGCCAAAAAGTCCATGAAAAAAAAATAAGGAAAGGCAGAGAATTCTCATAATCTTTTTTAAGGAAAGTATTGTGTCCCAGAAAGTCCATGAAAGAATTAAGAAAAGACAGAGGATTTTCATATATACTTTTTAATATTTCATCCTCATGATTGTAATATTTTTATCCCGTCATTGTAAGGATCTCCAGAGCTGATTGCTAGAAATTAACAAATAAACTCAGTTTTTATAAAGGTAACTGGAATGTTGTCTCAATGTCTGTCAAGCAGTTCTGGACTTCAGAAGGCGCAGTTACTTTATGTCTGCTGAGGATCTGATTTCCTTATTCAAACTTTTCAATTGTTTATTGAAACTTTTCTCTGTGACCTGAAACTTAACATCCCCAAATTGCGCAGGAGTCCCTTTTACACTAGAATTTGTTCCATTCATAGCCTAGAACTGCTAGAAATCTCGTTTTAAAGGTATTTTTCTCACATTACACCTCACCTACTTTTTTTTTTAAATCAATGTTATGGAGAGCATTCAACAAGGCTGTGGACTGGAAATGCGTAGTCACAAAATATACATCTCTAGTTGTGTTTACAGCTTAATTTTGCTCCCCATTTTTAAAAGAATGACAATGTTTCCTTAATGGTTTGCTCAGGGCATTAACACAGAGCATAGGGCATCTCACCCTCCATCTCTGTTGCTCATAAAGTAACAATTTTTCATAGTGACTTAAAAAAAAAAAAAAAGCAGTGAAAGCAGATAACTGCATATTATGGAGTGTTTTGCTAAGCAGTAATGTAATCTGTGCATGCAAATGTAAGTATTTCAGGGAAAGGCAGTATTATGTGCATGTACCCCAGTTCAAAAAGTCAGTGCCCAGTTAAAGCTAAATTGGCCTGATCTGCACGTCAAAACTGTAATTTTTTTTGCGTCACTATGAATTGATGTCTTCACAGGGTGAATGAAGTTGCCTATCTTAGTGTTTAGATGTTGCTTTTGGTAATGGTGACAAGCCAATTCCTCACATTTGGATCAAGTATGGCTTCTTTCAAAGCAGGTTCTGGTCTTCATTTTAGCTAAAGCTGCAGTGAACCTTAGAGCTATGTGCCCTTCAGTTTTGAGTTTAACTTCTAATCAAAAGCTGGAGAGGTATGACTGGCTCCAGGATTTGAATCCAGTCCACATGATTTCAGTGTGTTCTGACTGAAGATTCTGGGGTTTGGTCTATTTTCCTCCTCCTTGTGCCAAAGTTTTGACACATTGACAAATATCAGGGACACACTGAGGCTCTACATATGGATGAAAACCAGGGACAGATGGGAGAAGGAGTTCCAGTACAAATTGCTGAGCAAGAAGTAATGCTTAATAAAATAGAATTCATTTATATATAATACTACTTAAAAAAAATATACTTTCCAAAGAATATGCATTACAAGACGCATTTTGCAATCTTCTCCTCATTCACAGTTTTGTTTCCTTACATTGGTTAGCAAACTAAAAGCAGTTGATGGGTTTTGATTTTTTTTTTAAAGGGAGAATTATTGTTGACTTAGTCACTGATATACACATCCATGAGATATAACACCATAGTAGGTAAGTAAGATATATTATGAGTGTGTGCATATTTCAAACCAATTCTATGAGCATATGGGTGTATGTGTACTTTGTGTACAGAACAAGAAATATCAAGATCTACCCCTTCCAGTCTGATTATAATGGAGCTATTCCAAGGGATAATGAGAGCTCAGAAAAAAACCAACTCTGCTTTTCAGACTTTTTTTTCCAAGATTTTTTCCTCTTTGGTCGGTGAACTGAAATAATTCCCTATCTTTCAGCCTTAATCTAGTGTTTCTATCAAAGGAAGCATATATTTCTGATTGTAAAAAAAAAAAAAAAAAAAAAAAAAAAATAGTTTCCAGTCACATGGAAGAATTTCTCTCTTGCTATGGCCTCCAGAATTACCTAATTCTCTGTTTCCATGATTGAGCAGCCCCCTTAACATCATATCCAAACAAATCAATAAAGGCTGTAACAATCACTAGTTACTCTTTCTCAGTTTATAAAAGGCACAGATTAACTGATTTGTAGTGCAATTGCTTTAATTTGCATGACAGAGTGAGTGTAGCAAGAACCAGAAGGCTGTGCTGCAATTCAACAAGACCTAGAGGAGCTGGAGAGTTGGGCCCAGGTGAACCTCATGAAGTTCAGGAAGGGGAAGTGTAGAGTCCTGTACTTGAGGAGGACATGCATCAGCACTGATTAGGGGCTGAACTGCTGGAAAGCAGGTCTCTGGAGAAGGACCTGGGAGTGCTGGTGGACAAGTTCACTATGAGCCAGCTGTGTGCCCTCATGGCTAAAAAGGCTAACAATATTCTGGAGTGGCAGAGGTTTACCTGCCCCTCTACTCTGCCCTGGTGAGGTATACATGTCATAACTGGGGTATTGTGTTGAGTTCTGGGCTCCACAGTTCAAGAGGGGCAGGAAATTACTGAAGAGTGTCCAGTGGAGGGCTGATGAGGGGACTGAAGCATCTCTTTTATGAGAGAGTGAGAGGCCTTGGGACTTATATGCTGGAAAAGAAACAACTGAGAGGTTATCTTACCAATGCATATACAATATCCAAAGGGTGGAGGTTGTGAAGATGGGGCTGGGCTCTTTTCAGTGGTGGCCGGGGACAGGAAAAGGGGCAGTGGGTACAAACTAGAATACAGAAGGTTTCACTTGAACTTAAGAAGAAACTCATTTACAGTGAGGGTGATGGAGCACTGGAACATGCTGCCCAGAGAGGTTGTGGAATCTTCTCTGGAGACTTTCAGAACTCGCTTGGATGTGTTCCTCTGATCTAGGTGAATCTGCTTTAGCAAGAGGATGGGCCAGATGATATCCAAAGGTTCCTTCCAACCTTTACCATACTGCGATTTGTTGATTATGTGAGGCTGCTCAGAAAATGGAAAAAAGGAGAATAATCTTGTATGGAAGAGCACAGGGAGAAGTGGCTCAGTGAAATTCAAAACATCAAGAGCTGTGATAGCTGCTGCTGTAGCAGTATTGCAAACCCTGGATCACCATGAGGTTATTCTGCATATCTGCACTGAATTTCCTGGGTTACTGTAACATATTACAAGGATGTGCTTTGATGTGTCCCACATAAATGTCTTCAACACCACACCCTCTTCCTTTCCCCCCAACTCTCCACCTACTCCTGGCCCTAGGACCCTGCAGCCCACAGCAATGTCATGCTGCATGCCTTCCTGCTCACGTGAGCAGCAGTTGTCAGAGAAATGAATCCAAAAGAAACAGTCAATAAAAACAGAAACAGCTGTAACAATTTTGCATAGCATGGTTCTGATTTCTGGGTATAGCCTCCACACACATGCTTTGTTTTTGTCTTTTCTTCTACCTTTCGAAGTACCAGGATTTTGTATAAACCTCACGAAAGGGACAATGCAGTGGAGAATTTTCTGCTCATTGATTTTGTCACTTGGAAATTGCTCTTGCTTTGATTTTTTTTTTTTTTAATAATAAGTGACAAAAAGGAAATAGATGGGTAGAGAGAAGAAAAAAAAATTATTATTAGAAAGAATGAAAGGGGACTGCAAGGAAATGATTATTAGAAAGAATAAAAGGAGATTGCAAGTGCAGATTTTTTTTTTTTGCATGTGAAGTCTGACAATGTTTTAAATTAAATCTGCTGTTGCCACATCCTCAATTCTGCCCCACTTATACCCATCAACAGAAGGACAGGTTGGGGTTGTTGGCACTTGGAGTGCACTTTTTTTTTTTTTTGTTTTGGTGCACAAGAAACATCTAAAAAGACTTTAAGGAGAAACCACACCATTTATAGGCAGCCTCAGAGTCATATTCATCATTTACAAGGAGCCTCAGAGTCATACTGCTTAGTTTCAGACAATGAACCATGGCACCTAAGCTAGGACCCAACCTCTGTTGCTGCTCTTACACAAGCTCTGGAGAGCTCACTCTCCACTGAATATAGAAGAAGCCCTGAGCACCTGGGCTTTTAACACAGGGACTTAGCTGAACTTAAGGGATAGAGAGAAATAGGAGTGAAACTGGAGAATTCAGTAAATCTGTTTAGTAAACACCAGACTCGTTGAGAAATGAGTAAGTAGTAGGATTTGAGCTACAAATTAAACCCTTGGCAAATCTTGTGGTTTAAGTGATGCTTTTCAGGCTAGGAAGGCATGATGCTGTCGTGGGAGACAGGGTGAATTCTGGATCAGTTATCACAGGCAGGCCAGACTGTCAGTAGCACAGATTCCAGTTTGCAGCAGCAGCCATATCAGAAAGTACTCAGAATATCTGCTTTTCTCTCTGATTGCACTGCAAACATACCATAAAACTTTATAGCACTCTAGAGCATTTATCTGACACCAGACTGCAAAGGGAACTCACAGGATTTATATAGATCAACTCCTCTGTTCCACTCAGAAATCCATTTTCCTAGTGTAGGGATGTAAAATGAGATTAAAAGATAAATTCAAAGCACCTCTGTTATGTTTTCAGGGTTATAAGTAAAAGTTGTAAAATGTGATTGAAGCTGTGTAGCCAATTTGCTTGAAGGTTTTAGCTGATGGGGGGAAAACAGTGAATAGGGAGTGTTATTATATGTATCTATTTTTTCCTAAATATTAAAATAGTCTCCAGAGAAACAAAAGATCTAAATTCAGTGCCTGACTTCTGAACCCACAATCCCCTGTAGACCTCCCTAAATATGGGGCTTTCACAGATTCACACAGAGATGAGGCTAACAGGTCAGTAATTTCCAAGGTCCTATTTTTTACCCTTTTTAGAAATGGGTGTAATGTTTCCCTTCTTCCAGTCTCCAGGGACTTCACCTGACTGCCAGGACTTTTCAAATGTTGTAGAGAGTGGCTTTGCAACTACATTAGAAGATTCCTTCAGAACTCTGGGATGCATCTCATCAAATCCCATAGATTTATATATGTTGAGGTTCCTCAGGAAGTTCTGAACTGGGAGGCACCTTACCTTAGTGGTCCATCAACTCAGGAGCGTGACAGACCAAGACTGCCAGTGGAGACTGAGGAAACAAAGTTATTGTGCACCTCAGCTTTCTCCAGCTCTCTATTCTCACTCTTCAGAGAGGAAAGCTTCCTTCAGCCTTTCTTTTCTGGTTGATGTAACTGTAGAAGCCTTTCTTGTTATTCTTTGCAGCCCTTGCAAGGTTCACCTCTAGCCTTGCCTTAACCTTCCTGACCTCACTTCTACACAACCAGGCTTCCTTCCAGGATACTGGACTGTCCTGGGTTAACATGGCCTGCTCTCACAAGCCTCTTCCTCTACCTACACAGACAGGAGGGAAAAGGATCTAGAAGACAGAGATGTTAGTTGAGCTAAGGACAATGTAATGCTCTACTGCAGGCATATCAGACTACACAAAAGGAAAGGGGCTGAAAGAAAGAACTGCCCACTGTAAGTGAAGGTCAGGTTCCTGACTATCTGAAGAACTTGAGAGTGTTCAAGCCCATGGGACCTGACTGGATAAACCCATGGGTACTGAGGGAATTGGCAGATGAGGTCCCTAAACCACTTTCTATTATATTCCAAAAGTCATGGCAGTCCAGGGATGTCCCCACTGACTGGAAAAGGGGAAACATAACCCCCATTTTCCAAAAGGAAAAAAAACAAATGATCCAGTCAGTCTCACCTCTGTGCCTGGTAAGATCATGGAGCAGATCCTCCCAGGGGCACTGATGATGCAGAAGAATAATGAAGAGGTGGTTGGATAAAATCAACACAGCTTCACCAAGGGCAAATTGTGACTGACAAACTTGGTGGCCTTCTATGACAAGGTCACAACATCAATAGACAAGGGGAGAACAGTCAGTGTCATTTATCTGGACCTGAGCAAAGCCTTTGACCCTTTCTCACACAGCATCCAGGTCTCCGAGCCTGTAAAATATGGATTTGATGGATGGACCACTAGTTTGATAAAGAACTGGCTTGACAGCCATCCCCAAATAGTGGTTGTCAATGTGTCAATGTCCAAGTGGAGGCCAGTGACAAATGAAGACTCTCAAAGATCAGTACTGGGACCACTCTTGTTTAACATCTTCATCAGAGACATGGAGAGTGGCATTGAGTGTACCCTCAGCAAGTTTGCTGATGATACCAAGCTGTGTGGTGTGGCTGACAGTCTGGAGGGAAGGGATCCCTCCAGAGGGACTTTGACTGGCTGGAGAGGTGGGCCCAGGCCAGTCAGCTTAAACAAATATGCTGTCCCTGCTTCTGCTGTCTGCACAGTGCCCTCTCACTCTTCGTTTTGACCAGCAGGTCTCTAATCAGCCATGCTGGTCTCTTCCCTTCTTTAACCAATTTCTTACACACATTGAGAGATCTTCCATTCCAAACACAATGTCCTTAGAGATATGCCAACTCTGCTCTGCTGCCCTGTCCCTGAGGATCTTTTCCCATGGGGCGCTACAGACTAATTTCTTAAGAAGCTGCAAGTTTGCCTTCCTAAAATTAAGAGTCTTGACTCTTCTCTTGCCTGTCCCATATCTCTTAGGACTGTGAACTCCATCAGTGCATGATTAGTGCAGCCAAGGCTGTCTCCAGTCTTGACATCACTGATGAGTTCATTTGCATTTGGGACAATCAGGTCCAGTAGTGCATTCCAAGACAGATTTTTAAAACAGCCACTAAAATACTAAGCAGCAAGAGTATATCACACCTTCCAGCTAAACACATACATATTATCCCATAAATGAATTTTAACATGGCTAAGCAGCCATACCTTTCAGCCTTAATATTAAGCTATTCTAATAGACAGTCCCTCCTTCCAGTTTGCTTTCTCAACCACTTTCAGAATAGACCTCAACCCAGACCTCCATGATACAACTCGCTCTTTTAATCCCTGTAATTCAGAGGAAAAGAAATGGAAATACCATCTCTTCTTCACTTAAGAAGTCTTTTACTGCTATCCAAAATGCTTAGAAGCAAAATTAAAACCTAAACGTTTAGTAGAAAGTTTAAAATACATACAGAAGTTTGGTTGAAAGACAAAAGCTTAATACAAGGAGAATCAGGTGAAAAGGAAGGATGCTAATATGCCTAAGGACTGACTAGTTCCTTTCTCAGTGAATTTTAAGATCTGTGGAACAGTAAACTGCACACAATGCACTTTAAGGTTGCATAGTACTCCAAAAACCTGCTCTAAACCTTTGTGGCCTGGACTTGTCACCAGAGCAGCTTTTCTTCCAGGTCACACTACACCTTTTCCATTTATTTTTTTTCAGTTAGAATCCAGAGTGCTTGAAAGAGGAGAAGATGAAGAATGAAGCAACTCTTTTGAACTCTTTCATTAGAGTCAAATTAAGCTTTAGACAAACATGGGAAATCTCACTTTACTTGAACTTCCAGCAGTATAATTGAGAACTCTGCCACAGGCTGAAAAAAAAAAAATAAATAAGAGGGCCAGATTCTTCCCATAGATAATTAACTAAGTCACATATGTTTGAATGAAAGGAGAATTTGTTTCAGTATTTCCAAACCCTGCATTTCACATTAGGTATTTTTCAAACCAGAAGTGTCCCTGTTGTGTTTCTTACTTCCAAGATTTTTTCAGCTGTGTCACTGAAGCCAAATAGGGTGCCTCTCAATAAATCAGTGAGATTTCAGGCCCTTATAATTGCATTACATGACTTCATCTTTCCTTTAAAATAATACAAATGTGGACTATTTTCTGTTCAGACCATTTACATGTAACTAATGAGTTCAACATGTCTGCACTTTGCTGCTCTGTCACAGGAATTTAACAATGCAATGTTCAGGAAGCGCAAACTACTGACATGCTAAAACTGCCAGTCCTTTTCGGGTACACAGTGGTCAACCAGCTACCAGTCACAGATCCTCTGGTATTTATAAAAAGAGTGAGGAATAATGCTGACATTTCAGCCAACTATTTCCTTTCTCAGTACATGTCCCAGTTATCAGGCAATATGAAAGCTTAGGCCAGCTTCTGAACCACACCATGCTGGCCTCTGGATGTTGTGATTTGATCATATATCAGATCATCTGATTTGCTGTAGCAAATTATTTATTGACTTATTTACACATTAAGCAATTAAACAGCAATATTGAAGAGAACTGAAAAAAATTTAGGATAAAGTGTAGGAATTACTTAAAATTAACCTGGAATTTTTAACAAAAGTGTTACAACCTCAGATGTTGACAGTGGATTTCTGAGCACATGCAATTTCTTACACTCTTAATCAACAAAGTAATATTCCACAATAAAATATGAATGTGTAGATAAAATCATGTTCTGCAAATGCATTCCCAAGGCCATCAAATGACAGAGGTTGGAAAAACAGCCTGATGGCTCGTGCACATCTGCATAAAGATAGTCTTTTCACATAAGAATAAAATGTGAAGGGCAGCTCTGTGTATATTCCTGCAAAAGCAGCAGTGGTTCTCTCTCAGAGAGGATCCCCTAATCTTTAGGCTGCTTTTAACATTCAGTGACACTTGAAAAGGTGAGATCACTATTGCCACTCTCCCACAGACGGGAACCACCTCAGCCTTGGATGAATGACTCTGTCCTACAGAGTGGTGTTAGTTTGGAAAGATAGTTCAAAGTATTTGAAAAATATTTTAAATGTCTCATTGAAACACCTTGAGGAACTTTAGGAAAGGCCCAGAGACTGGTGTGAGAAAGTCTCCTTTTCAGCTGCATGAGACTTGGCAGGTCTGAGCTCAGCTGCACTTCTACAACTTTCATTGCCGAAGATAATAAATACATAATATTCATTCTGCCTAAAAATGGTAGGGAAATCTACTATTCAACAATGAGATTCCCTTAAAAAATACGGAATGACTCACAGGGAAAGGAGCCTGTAACTATATTTCAAGTCATGCTCAGTTTCTCCAGGATTACTAAATAGTATTCTCTCTCTGACACTGAGATGTCCTGTCTCCCACACAGCCACTGAGAATTTCTAAAGTTCTTTTACTAACTCTCCCCAGATTATCTATGGTTGTGCCCTGCCTTCTGACAGCATTCCCTCCTTTATGCATCACATTAGCCCAAACCTGCTTACCTTAAGGGCAAGGTGTAAGGTTCAGGCTTATTCCAGTGGAATGAATGCAAGGCCTTGACTACAGGTTTGCTTATACAAAAAAAGTAGGGTGTGAATTTACAAGCTATAAGACACAAATAGGGCAACATCCCAGGACAGAGTGGGGAAAAATTGTTCATATTTTGACTTTTTATCACTGTCAGCAAACCCATAAATGATACAGACTTCATCATTGTTTTCTTTTCACGATCAATGACCTAATTTTTCTCATTAAAATATTCCAATTAGCCTCAAAAGCAGCACACCCATATAGATAAGCCTTTGCATTGTGAAATTCCCTATTTCAAGACAAGCCTTTGCATTGTGAAATTCCCTATTCCCAGAAAGCAAAACAGCCAACATTTAAAACAGCCAACTTTCTGTAAAAACTCAACAGGAGGAGTAACAGTTGCCAAAAAAGAAAATATTGCTTCCCTTAATTAACAATTATATTTTTGTTGTTATATGTTATGTAGGTTGCCACTGTTAGAAGTGAAGGCAATGTCCAATCTAAATGAACTTTACTTAACCATTATTTATTCTGGTTTGGCAGTATAAAAATAGCAGTAATTTCTTTTCACTTGCACATCAGTATCTCTCCACCTAAGGAAAGTGCACATTCCCAAGAATTAGCAAGCAAGATGACAGAAAAGATCTCAAACTTACGTTCAGTATTCTTTGAGCTCAGAGCAATTAGTTTGTTGGCATATCTTAAAATGTGCAGGCACCTGTGTATAGCTCTGTGGTCAGATGCCACCTGACATAACTTAACAGAGTTGTATCTGCTTCAAGAAGGGTCTGCCATTTTAGATAAGGAAGTGTATGGGTTTATTTATTTCCCAGAAGGCATAACAAGATAAGACTTGCATGCTTTTCATGACAACATTTTCTTGCTAGAGCCCAAGTTAGAAAGGTCTGTTCTTTAAAACTGACTGCATCAGGAAGAAATCACCTCCCACTCCCAGATAATTCATTCTAAATTCCTAGTAGGTCAACATCCACTTCAGGGTCTTCCAAGTGCATGTTGTCTCATCTATGTTTGTCTTGGAAATTATAAACTCCTCAGGGTATGCTTTGTGCTTATCTGTGTCGTGTTTAGTGATGATCACATCACCAGAGATTAACAAATAATTCTTACTATTAACAATAATAAATCATATGTGGCACGTTGTTCTCACACTTGCTTTTTGCCTGCAAAGCATGGCACAGGAGAAGATGGCTTACAACGACCTGGCGAGAAGCAGACTTTTCAGGCTATTTAAAGGTCAGGTCCCCAGAGAAAGGACACTTCAACATCCAGTCAACACACTAAGGGCAAGCAATTCTCATTGAAGCTGTTCAGTTTGGAAGAGTGATACTCTCCTTTGCTTGGACTCTTCTCCTGCCTGCTATGTATGTTGCAAGCCAGCTGTGGTAACTGAAGTGCAGTGAAGTAAAATAAACAGATCTGCAATGTGCTGAGTCCAGTCATTTTCCCCAGGAGATTCTGCACAGCTCTGAGGCTTTACTGGGGATTGTAATTAACACCTGACTGAACGATGTTTATGAACAAATTTAGGGAAGGAGAGAGAGTGATGTTGCAGCCTTGAACTGAATGATTTTGACTTGGTTCAGCTTTATGGCCTATTACTGCAGTGGCCATGATTGAGTACAACCCTGAAAGGAAAAGTAGCTTGGGGCTTTTTGCTACCTCCTCCCACTGTGCTTTAGATTCTCATATAAAGCATGTGTTTCCATTTAATACTGGGTAAGAATCAATTGACATCTGAATTCTAATTCAATTGTTTATCCTCCTGTGGAATTATTTTGCAGTTAGGTATACCTTACTTCTACCTCAGATTTATAAAATCAGTTCCTTATTTTTGATGATCACATTGCAGCCTGAGATTCTTCAGAAATTTTCTATCATCTTCTAAATTCTAATCCTAATTTGAATTCCTCCTCTTTGTTTATAGACCAAAACCTCCAAGTTCTTTCAGAATTGAAAAGAAAAATCTCCTACTGGCATTAACAATGAGTTCAACAACAGAAAGTGAGAGCATCATGGACTTAATCCTTCACTGATTTCCATAATTTTTCATAGCAGAAAGGCTCCATGATGACATCTACTGCATTCTCTCTGTCTCCCAAGAAGTGCTTATGTTTGTATTTCCCTCTTTATTTTTGACTGACCTTAACTCAGCTATGAAAACTTAGTTTACATCAGGATCTACTTCTAGATTAGCCTTAGGACAGACTTTGGATTTTTGCTTCAAAACTTCCCAAGATGAAGTTGGAGTCTAGACTTCAGAGCATTCCTATAGTATTTAAAATAACAAAGTCTTGCTATGGTGAGCAGGTTGATTTCCACCATCTTCAGTAACTTGCAAAACATGCCTGTTCCATATATACCATGCTTTTAAGGAGTTCCACTTAAGAAATTCAGTCTGAGCTCCCTTAATATTCCATGAAGACCAATCAAGTATTCTGTAGTAAGACATCTGCATTGTCTGTTCAATTACAGCATGTAGTAAATAGACAACGAACATACAGGATCACAGAATTAAACAGGTTGGAAAATACCTCTGAGATCGTTGAGTCCAACCTACCACCTAACCCTTCTAATTAATTAAACCATGGCAATAAGTGCCGAGCCCAGCTTCATCTTAAACACCTCCAAGGATAGTGATACTGGTGTCAATATTGCTGTGGCAGCAGGAACTCCTAAAACCCTGGCTTTAGAGCTGTACTACACAGGACTCACAGTTCTTTCTCTATGTTACCAGGAAAACCAAAAACTTCAAAAGAAGCAGGATGCACCACTCAAGTAACACCTGAGCCTTTCTGCTTTCGGTTGACAGTACGTCCCAAGTACACTGCATAGTTTTGGTAGCATCCTGTTTGTCCCACAATGTGTTGTTTTACTTCCTTTCCTGCAGCAACTTTGGTGAACTCTGTTTTGTGTCAGACATCCTAAACTATTCATTACCTGTAATTTTAATCCAGTTCTGTCTTATTACAAACGACAAAGTATTTTCTGAATAAAATATGCTAAAGGGCAGTGAAAGTACATAAATTCTCTGCCCTTTTGCTCAGCAATTTTTAATCCTGGTACATATAGCACAGCTAAACGAGTCACGATGTCAAATGGATCCAAATTGTTATCTTCCTACAGTAGAGACAGAGTGCAAAGCATTATCTGTGTACACAGCACTAATGAAACCTAAACCAATAAGAAAAGAAAATATCCTAATAATTTGATCAGGTGATCATTTTGCTTAGCATTTCTCCAAGTCACTGAGATTTCCAGGCATTTGGTCAAATGCCTGAGAACATAATCAGACTGATGGTAAGCAGGCTGACTATTTTATAAACATCTCTGTGGGCAAACAGTCAAACTAGAGAGTAATGCATCCTGCTTCAAAATACTAAGACAAAATGTGTGTGGCATCTACATATCCATTAGCCAAAGCACATGTCTGAGTTAGGGAACTCCTTTTGTTGAACCCAGTTTAAGGCTACTGATCTACTTTCTATTATTAGTGAGTGCTTCAGTCTGGGAAGATTGGTATCATAAATTCAGCAGAAGTGTGTTAGGCAATTCTACTCTATCATAGCCACACAATGTCAATCAACTATTGCTGTCTCTTCTCTCTAGATGGGTGTTTATCTCACCAGCAGTACTAAAGCAAACACATAGAAGAAGATCAGCTCTTCAGGAGTCTAGCAGTGCACACTCTAAACGAAAACTTGCCGTGAGTAAACTTTCATGAATCTCTCACACCTCCCAAGCCTTTAAAGGTCTCCTTGGGGTTACTTTTGGCCCTGGACTGTATTAGAGAAAGACATGATTATCATTCATTTGGAAAGTACAAAGCTAGGGATCCACAGCTGTGTGCATATTCCCACCACACCACCCACATGAGCATCTATTAGAAGATTGAATTTGATATGTGTATTGCCACCTTAGGTAAGTCTCAAGTCCCACCAAGTACCTGGAACCATTCTCTGGGCCTGCAGTTTCTTCCTGATTCCCCACCATGCAGTTCCTCACCATTCAGTTAAGTTGTCCAGACTTCACTGCCAACGTATTTAACCCTGTGATTCAGTCAAATGACAGTTGGAGTCAAAGTTAAATGGTCCGCATGCAGTTTTGTGCATGTGTGCATGAATTTTTTCAGGCCAATAACCAGCTACCAGGAAGAAGACCACCTCCTTGGTGTTGGGGGTGGGGTTTGTCACTGTTGTTGTTTTGCTTCTTAGTTATTCCTAGGAATAGAAAGATTTTCCAATGAGTCTACTGCCCTCCTCTTCCACAAGTCTCCATAAACACAACCAAAACCACACACTACACTCTACCTCAACACTGCTCCCTATGCAACTTAACCATCCCTTGGAAAGATGAGAAATGGTAGGAAAAGGATGCTTGTTTCAGAAACACCTTCCTGAATGCATCAGCCTTTTGATCAATTCATGTGTTCCTGGTACAACGTCCTGCAGCAGACATTATTTTGCTGGATTGCCTAGAACCTGAGCAGCACAGTGCACCCTCAGCTCTGACTCTCTCTTGGCTAAGGTGACACTTTGAGATGCCAGTTCTGTGGTTCACAGATGAAGACTTAACCTCTGTTGAAGTAACTCACCCTTCTCCTCTTCTTTCTTGGGCACAGTGATTAAAGCCTGTTATGAGAGCTACAGATTTTAGGAATCCAGTTAGGACCTTCATGAGGAAATTTGACTGTGTGGACTGAAATCTGCTTTCACCAACATAGCTCATTAGAACAGTCAAAAGGTCCCTCCTGTTTATGAAGGTAACTTGAGGAACGCTACACAAAGTTATGGCTTTCTCATTCAGAGTTCCTACTCTGCCTTTAAGCCTACAGAAACTGGAACAGCAACAAAAAAACAAAAAAAAAGTAACTAAAAGGTCATATCAGACTATTCAGTGTGGCTTAAGTTCTAGTATACAAACTTATGTGTGTGGCTAATTCTACACATACCAACTTTCTCATTCAAGTTTCTTCACCAAAGTTAAACCAAAGTATACACACTTGACTATTTATGGGACCAAATATAAGTCCACTTCCACTTTACTTTTCCAGCTTCTGCTTTCCTTAGTTAAGGTCTCTGATACTGGACCAGAGGCTTTATTTCTTTATGTGATGGTAGATACCTAGACAACAACAATAGTGCAAATGTCATCAAGTAACTGCTGGGGTTTTTTTTGTTTGTTTGTTTTTTTCAATAAGCAGGATTCAGAAAATAGAGTGAATACTTTCCAGACATTTGGGGGCAAATTCAATTAGCCCTCCAATTCTACTTTTCTGGAAATGAAATGCAAAGACCAAACTGTCCATCTTCTCTGTCTCTCCCAATACTTTAATTTTTGTCCTTTTTAAACTTTTTTTTTTTTTTTGTCATACCAGGTACTTCCTCCGTAGGAAAATGTAGGAAAGGCAGAGGAAGAGGTGGGTGTGCAGATCTGTTAATTTCATATACTGGTAAGTAAAACCAACCAGGCAGGCAGGAAATAGCCTGCTGCATTTCACAGCCAGGGCTCCCACTCATCAGCCTGAGTCATTACAGAGCTCCCTTGAGTGGTGTACTTCTGCCTCACAGCTCAGCTGAAATACAAGTGCCTAGCCACTGGCACAAAGCGAGAGAAAGGAGCACTACCAGCCATTACACACTACAGTCATGAAGCAGATTTGAGTATACCTTTATCATTTAAAGATTAAAACACATGCCACAGTGAACAATTGTATTTTCTCCTTGACATTCATACACAGTCCAGGTGCATCAAAGCTACTACCCTTCTGGGAACAGGAATAAATGAGGTTTACATTAGATTATGTCTGGCTAGTTCAGCTGCCAGAGGTTTGGAGACAAGTGACTAGCAAAGCTCAAAGCTCAAGTATCCTATGGTACCGCATAGAGAAAGGAGGTTTACTCAAAGTCTGTGTTGCCTCTTTACATTTACCTCCCACTTACCTTAAATACGATGTGAGCTGAAGGAACCCTGCACCTTCCACAAGGCACTCAATATGTGAAAAGAGGATGTCCATAGACAGACAGCCCATAAACCACACCTGAGTTTGCAGATCAAAATCAAAGCTTTATGGCCTGAAGCAACTCTGTAAGCCAGGGCAGACTAGAAAATTAGAATAGTATTCTGCCTGTGGCTAGCTCCTCTAAATAAGAAAGCAGCTGCATTTGTGCAAAACCAGCTCTGAGACTTCTGGGTTTCACAGGTAGATGCCATCTTCTGACATCTGGCAATGAAATGTGAATTCCAAGCTTGCCACAAATAGGACCCAGTCAGATGTAAGATTTAGTAGTGATATTTGATTTGAGTTCAATTCATTTGGAGGCTGGGGTTCTTATTTTTTGAAAGGACACAACAGAGTATCAGAGAGAAGCATTACAAGATTAATAGAAATGTATATGTAGGTGAGGACTGGAAGAAAGTATTTTCCCCTGAGACTTTATGGGAGAAAAAAAGTTATTTGCTGTGTATTTACAGAAGCAAAAAGGGACAGAAGAACAGTACCTTTTGGTTAATTGCAACATATATCTGGGAAATAGAAAACAATTACAAGATGTTAATTGCCTTTAAAAAACCAAAGCAATACTTTCTCCAGGTTATAGTTGCCTATAATCCAGGAATCAAGCAAAATAATTAACTCAGACACTACACTACTCTATGATGATCTGCACTGGGTTGAAAATGCCCAATGGAACTTTAAGATGATAGAGAATGCAAACTACAGGGGAGATAGGCAAAAAAGAAAGGGAAGAAGACTTCTGTTACAGAAGTCTTCCAAGTAACTCCTGCACAACCACACTACCATCACCTAGACTGAGCTGCTTTCAGTTGATCCATGCACAGGTTTTTTTTTTTCCATCTAAGTTGTCATTGATCTGAGACTTTTTGTCCACTGTCAGATGGCACATGGAATGTGTCAGAGAGCTATTATTTTTTTTTTTAGACTCAATTAAAACAAACGAGTCTACCCAGGAGCCCCAGCTGCACTTCTGCTCTGATATATGCAGTGTTACAACTCTACAGGAGACAATAAAAGAGCTGAAGATGGAAAGACATTCTCTTTTTTCCTTAATGGAAATCACTTGTACCATGTAAAATACTCAGGACATAAGCAAAAGGGATTTGTGAATATCAGCTGAAACCAGCCTCACAGATCAAGGGCCACTATTTGCATTTCTATTGCTTAGTGTTGTTTGGGTTGGGAATTACAGCAGTTTTCTGATTAACTACCTGCAGGCATGCATCAGTTTGACCTTTTGCATGCTGAATTGCATGCACTTAATTAATTTTTCCTCTCTTTCTAACAGAAATAAACAAGGCCAGTTACATGACTCAGGCTGCCCTTTTCCTCCTGCCATTCCATATGCAAAGTCAATCCTGTCCAGTTAATCCTCTAATCTAAGAGCAGTCTTCTGTATTTTTGTGAGTGATTAGAAGGATTTTGTACCTTTTACGCAGTTGTGGCTCAGTAGTGTTTACTAAGAAATAAGTGCAAGAAGCACCATGCAAGTTTTACTAATACCAAGTTTGTATGAGCACTTCATAAGTGAAGTGAAACTGTACAAGAATTGTTTGTTATCTCATTAGAAACAATATCATCACCTACTATGGCTACTTTTAGCATACTTCTCCAGAGAACAAGGGAGGGAAAAAGGGACAGGAAGAAGAAAAGACCATGGTTAGCAGGTGATCAGTCGACTTTTTGTACAAGAAATAGATTGGAAACTCTTACATCAGTTCCAGCTAGTCACAGTCTTCAAGATTTAGTAATTAATTTGGTAAATATTTGAGTTGCATCATTACTCTGACATTCTCACTGTACTGACAATTGAAATGTTGCAAATCAGGGGCAACTTTTCTGAAATCAGACAGTTATTCTGAGCCCAACCATGCAGACATAGCATAGCTTATTCCCCCAAAAATTCATAAGGACATGTAATCAATTTACAGATTGCATTGCTGAATTTACACAGATGAAGATTGAAGACTGTGAAAGAAAACAAAAGATCCATTCCTTTACCCAGTAGGAACTAGTATAGGAAAGATTTGTATCATTCTAAGAGTGTTATACTTTAGTCTATGGTGAAATAAGAAAATTGATGTTTTGATGAATTTATTATTTTTTTTAGAATTTACTTATATCTTTTTCCTTTATTTTTTCTATCCAAGGGATCAAGGTGGCCTGATTTCACTCTACACTTCATCCACACAGGTTCTCTCAGTGAGGAACAGAATAAGAACCAGCATGATACAACTAAATATTTCTCCTTCAGCTACAAATCACAGTTTGAAAATTTCAGCTCTGTTTACCTGATATAAACAAAGGCAGATGGCAAATTATGTATTTACCATGACTGCATTAGGATTTATAGAACACAACTATTTGTTCATATCTGTCGCTGTTAAATTTTACTATCTCTTTTTATTAGTGTATATCTGAGGGGTTAAAAGGCTTCTGAACTGAGCTAAAGAAATGACTTGCCATGAGAGAGGATGTTTTTAACTCCAAGAGTAGTGTCCATTCTTTGCATGGACCTTCTGCCATTTTTTGTAGAACATAATGTCACTATTAGTTCCTTGTTGAGACAAGATCTATCAGCACAAACCTTCATGATCCCTTACGTAGCACATCTACAGAGATACTGCTCTTCTCTGTATAGTTTTACAAAGACATTCCAAATGTACCTACTGTAAGAAAAAGAAACTTTTTTTTTTAACTTGGCAAATCTGAGAACAAAGCCAAATGAAAATGGCATACTTCTACCATATACTGCAGAAGGATCAGCTGTCCTGAATATGACTTACACTTGCTCGTCCTAGAAAATGGTTGGGCCAAGAGATTCGTGCTTTGTTAGCACAGCCAAGCTAGGTGTTGTAGAGACTATGAAGTCAGAGAGAAACTATTTTTCTTTCTGTTTTCCAGTGTCTGAAGGGGGCATACAGGAGGGCTGGGGAGGGACTGTTCACAAGATCTTATAATGACAGGACGAGGGGGAATGGGTTTAAACTGGCAGAGGGGAGATTTAAATGGGATGTTAGGAGGAAGTTCTTTACAGTGAGGGTGGTGAGACATTGGAACAGATTGCCAAGGGAGGTTGTGGCTGCTCCCTCCCTGGAGGTGCTCAAGGCCAGGTTGGATGAGGTCTTGAGAGACCTGTTCCAGTGGGAGGTGTCCCTATGGCGCTGGAACTGGATGATCTTTGAGGTCCCTTCCAACCTAAACCATTCTATGATTCTATGAAAAAAAGTTATTTTCAAAATTAAAAAAAAAAAAAAAAAATTGATTTGTGTTTTTGACTGTGTACTCTACAGTATATATTCATAGACATATGTTTTTATTAACCAGTGTACATAAACATAAATGTAATTTGCAGAAGCCCATAGACACTGGGATGCACAAAGAGCAACAAAATGAAAACCCAAACACTGCATTTTACATATATATATAAACTAGCAGAGCAAATTTATAGGAGATACCAGTACTGGAAATAAAAGTCACATATCTCAAGGTCACATCCCATGAGCTCAAGTTCAAAGATTCCACAAAGCAGACCCTGCTGGGTCATATATGCATTAGGTAAAGGGTCCAGAAGGGAAAGGAACTAGCTGAGCCTCAATGAAAACCATTTCAAAGTCAAATAATTCAGACAAACTGATGGTAATCGGCATAGCTGTGAGAAAGAGATAAGATTCACTTGGGAAATTCTCCTAGAAACTGATCATAATTTGTTTAGTCCATAGTTCGGTATTCTTGGTGCACTTTCCCATCATTCTCCTTCTCCATTATATCAAGGGACAATGAAATCTGTGTCTTCTGACTTCTCATTTACAAAGTTGTAAGCTCTTTGCTAAGCCCATATAGCAGACTCCTACTGTGCAAAGCTCTGGCTTTTTTTTTTTACATACATCTGTAGATATGCATATCTGTGCAAAAAGTAAAGCCACACACAGTTTCACAATCCATATCAGTCAATTTTGTGTGTAGATACACTACATTACACTCGAATTGTGTTGTCAAATATTTTTCAGTATTCTAATTTCAGTTTGTAACCACTGGAGGACTATTCTCCTTTACATTCTGGTTACATTATTCCTGCAATATGCTATAGTCATGTGGTACACATGTTTCTGTCTGTAGGGTATATGTGTGTATATGTGTGTGTGTGTAAATATATACACACCATGCAGCAGTACAGGTTAGGGAAATTAGCTGGAAATTATCTCCGGAGAGAAGGACCTTGGAGTCCTGGTTGATAAGAAGTTATCCATGGGACAGCAAGTGTCCTGTTGGCCAAGAGGGTGAAGTGCATTAAGAGTGTGTCCAGCTGGTCGAGGGAGGTTCTCTTCACCCTCTATCACACCCAGTTAGAACACATCTGGAATATTGTGTACAGTTGCAGGATCCCCATTACAAGAGGAACAGTAAAGTCCATTTGTTCAATGAAGAGCTATGAGGACAGTAAAGGACTGGAGCATCTTTCTTACAAGGAAAGACTGAGAGACTTGGGGCTGTGTATTCTGGAGAAGAGAAAGATGAGAATGGATCTTATCAATGTGTACAAATGAATACATGAAAAGTGGCTGTCAGGAGGATGAAGCCAGTTCCTTTTCAATGATACCCAGTGATAGGACAAGGGGCAATGGATGTTAACTCAATCACAGGAAATTCCTTCTCAACATGGGAAAAAAAAGTATTGTGAGGATGATGGAGCACTGGAAAGGGCTGCCCAGAGTTGTTCTGGAGCCTTCTTCTCTAGACATCTTCAAAACCTTTCTGGACATATTCCTGTATGACCTGCCCTAAGTGGTCCTGCTTTGCAGGGGGTTTGGTCTTGGTCTCTGGAGATCACTTCCAACCCTTAGCATTCTGTGATTCTGTACCTAAACCACTTCTAGATCTCAGAGAACATCATCTGGGACCTGGGACACATGATTGTTCCAGTAAACTCCTAGGAGTAGCCTTTAAGGGAGTAACAGATGCACACAGATCTTAACACTGAGGCAGGATGCACACATGTTTACATGCCAGATCTCTCCTCCAATTGCTCTTCACACGTGCTTACACTTCTGCTCTGAGCCTCCAGCACTGGTGGGGGTGGGATTTGTACTGCACACCACAATGTGACTGCTTCCCAACAAAGCTATTGCCTGGTGCACCTTTTTTATTTTCCCTATTTTTATTTCTTTTTTAAACTCTTACAGATCTTGAGTTGTGTTTCACTCTGGCTTTGTTCATTAGCCACAGGTGGGGCAAATACCCTTTCACGCCAGTCTCACAGAACTCAGGCTGAAAGTAAAAAGACCTTTAGCCTCTTGAGTGATATCTTGATTACTTAATAGCTCTAGCAGCTGAGAGGTTTGTTTCCACAGTTGGCTCCTGACAGAAGGAAACTGAAACGGAATAAACAGAGGATGATAATTTGGGCCTGTGTAACTGAATGACAAACTGCTCATTGACTCCAAATAGCCAGAAAATTTAACTTGGGTTTCCAGGACAGACCCAAAGGTATAAGCAGTTCCTCCAATACAGAACATTTTTTTCCCTTTCACTTTTCCATTTTCTTCCACTAAGTTATTTAGAATTGATAAGGGTAGAACTATTCCTCTTTGGCACTAAGATTTATATGTGAAAATATTACACCAAAAGCATTTGGAGAATCATAGAACCATTGAATGCACTGGATTGGAAGGGACCTATAGAGGTCATCTAGTCCAACCACCCTGCAGTAAGCAGAGAGATCCTCAACTAGATCAGATTGCTCAGGGTCCCTCAAGCCTAACTTTGAATGTCTCCAGGGAGACAAGTTACAAAACTGAAGGTTTTGCTCATACATCCACATTCTTAAACTAGTCAGCTGTCCTCAAAAGCCAACCTGCTTCACAGAATCACAGAATGTTAGAGGTCAGAAGGGACATCCGAAGATCATCTAGTCCAACCCCTCTGCCAGAGCAGCATCACCCACAGCAGATCACACAGGAATGTGTCCAGGCAGGTTCTGAATGTCTTCAGAGAAGGAGACTCCACAACTTCTCTGGGCAGCACACTCCAGTGTTTTGTCACCCTCACAGTGAAAAAGTTTTTCCATATGTTCAGTTGGAACCTCCTATGCTCCGGCTTGCACCCATTGCCCCATGTCCCATCACTGGACATCATTGAGAAGAGCTTCACCCCATGCTCCTGACACTTGCCCTTCACATATTTATAAACATTAATGAGGTCACCCCTCAGTCTCCTCTTCTCTGAGCTAAAGAGCCCCAGCTCCCTCAGCCTTTCCTCAGAAGGGAGATGTTCCGTTCCCTGAATCATCTTTGTGGCTCTGCACTGAACTCTTTCAAGCAGTTCCCTGTCCTTCTCGAAACAACATTCCAGATGCAGCCTCACCAGGGTGGGGAGGAGAACCTCTCTTGCCCTACTAAACACACCCCAGGATACCGCTGTACCCACAAGGGCACATTGCTGGCTCGTGGTTATCCTTCTACCCACCAGGATCCCCAGGTCCTTGTCTGCTGCAGTGCTTTCCAATAGGTCAGTCCCCAACCTATACTGGTACATGGAGTTGTCCAATTTCTATAAAACTTAGAGAAAAACTAATTGAAGCTCAAATACTTGTTTATGTGCAAATACTTCCACAGCCTATTTTCAAGTATACAATTAAGCCTTAATAACCTGAATTTAACTTTGATTTTGACAGTCAAACACACAGTTCTAGAATAGCATTACTGCTGCTTAAATTATTTCATTGCCAACAAGGGAGCAAAAATGGCCTCACCTGACTCCCAAAGCTAGCCAGCACAATGGAAATTACAAATATTTTTCGTGGAAATGATGTCAAATTAACTCAGAACAAGAATATTCATTCAGGTAATTGACAACTAATTTTGAAATAATGAATGCATTTAAGAGTTACACGGTTTTTAATTGCAGCTGCAAGCAGGGAAAAATAAGCAATGCAATGAATAAAGTCTTCATTCTGAGTGATTCATCCAGATCTAATCACTACCCATCTCTATAAATATTGTCATACAGCATAATCAGCTGCTATGGGACACCAGAAAGAAAGTACTGTTACTGCAATTTCAGTATAGAAGGACAGACTTCACAACTCTCTGGAAACTCTCCCTAGCTACAGATGCCCCTGCAAGAGCAGAGTTTTAACTGTGATTTGTTGCAGTGTGTCACGGCTAAGACCTGCACAGCTCAACTATCTTTTGACTCCTCTAATTTCCACCCACCCCCCACCCCTTCTTTTTGGGAACCCAGAACTAGAGATGTGGGAGGAAGTCTGATCTGAATGGCTGCATGAGCAAAACCTACAGGCTAAACCCCACCAGCTATATATGGACTGGGGAAAAAGATGATGGGCTTGTCTCAAAAGAGCCCCCAACCATCATGTCTGAGAGCTCCTCTCGGGAGTCCTCCGCCTAAACATTTTACAGAGCCAGAGGCCAGAGGTCACCAACTGTCAAAACACAGCACAAGTCACGTTGTGAGCCAGCGAGGAAACTAAGCAGACAGCAAAGGTGGAGTTCAGGGGCTGCACTTCTTAATACGTGCCGCAAACGGCAAAGCCTCCCTTAAAATGTAACAGGCTTTTCACCTAACTCTTTCTGATTTTTACAAGTTGAGCTCAAAGTTAAGGAGGGGTGAGTTTCAAAGGATCAAAGCACATGTGGAATTAGACCACTCTAAACTTTTTTTTTTTTTTTTTTTTTAATGAAGTGAAACAATCTCCAAACTTTTAACTGCCAAAATTAACCAGCAGCAAACTCCAAAGCACCAGGTGGTTTCACAAGTCCAAAGGTTCATAAATCTTTTCTTTTAAGTTTCCAGTTTCAAAAAAGAGCCTGTTTTCTTTGTGGCTATTTTTCAATTTTTCTCCCACCCCCCCTCTTTCTTTCCTGCCTTTGGGCGGGTGACCTGCCAACCTCTGACAGCCTTTTAAGCTCCCAGTGCCGACTCCTGCTGACGCTGCCGGAGACAGGCTGCCCGATTGCGGGGCAGCAGGCTGTGGGCATGACTTCATCTGCTGGGAAAGGGGCTGCACAGGGGAGCCACGGCTTCTATTTTTAAACATAGCCTGTCACATAGCTCAAAAGAGTGAGAAGAGTTCAAGTGTGCAGTGAATCTCTTCTCCTCGGTGTTCAGGCTTTTAAAATAATGCTAGTAATAACAATCAAGGCAGAGAACAGCCATCAGTCTCTTCATTCTGCGGCACACGGATCACATATGGGGCAATCCATCTGTCCTGTGGGGTAACCAGCCTGGACATGTTCCTGTGAAACCTGATTTAGGTGCACTTGCATTTAGCTAGGTACTAGGTGATCTCCAGAGGTCCTTTCAAACCCCTACCATTCTGCCAGGCAGAGGCAAGAGGGTTTGCACTGGATGAGCCACTGGTGGCATTCGTTTGATGCGGGCCTCAGAAAAGATGGCAGCTGGGAATAAACTTCTGCTATAACCAGAGCAAATCACCTGCCCAGTACCTTTACGTCTGTTCTACGGGAATTGCCACTGAGAAAGGCTAGTGTCAGAGGTAGTGTGAGCTCCTTTGTAGCCAGAATCTGCTGGTAGCTGTTCTGTTTGCAGGAGCACACTGGGGTTTACCTGTGTACGTATAGAGTGGAGCATGAGAGCATTACACTTGCAGGAAGTACCAAACCTCCTTTAGCTTCTGTGATGGAAGATGAGCAGCCTGATCATACTCAGTCCTCTCCCAACATTAAAAAAAAAAAAAAGTCAGCCAAAAAAGTGTATATCCACCTCACATACACAAACACACATGTGCTTTGCCAGGAAAATCAGATCAAATGATCGCCTTGTTTTCCAAAGGGAAATAAGAAAAGCTTTCATATTTCTCATGTTTTATGCTGTTGTAACTGCATTTGATACAGTCCCATGAACAGATTCTCCAATAATAATGATTAATTATCCTTTTCTTTTACTTTGTGGGCTATTTAGAAGCTATTTGGAGCCGTAACCACAGTTATCCAGACAGCTCTCACCACATACATGTGGTATTATTTACTCAGCCTCCTGATTCATTAAATGCATTTCCAGCTCCTAATAGATTTATTATTATTCCTCTGTGGGATCTTCATATTGATTATAATTTCAAAATTCTCTGCTGGAGATCAATGACCATCCACCAGATTAGGTGACAGTTGATGGGTGTAAAATTGAAATGCTACAACTATTTGCTGTCTACAACCACCAAAGTAATAAAGAGATTCCATCTTTCCTCACTTGCTCTCCAGAGTTAGCTCTGATTCAGTGTTGAACTGCAGGAAATGGAAGAGTAGACAGTTGGTAGACACCAAGCCTAATGCAACAGCAAACATGATATCTAAAATTTACAGCATAGTGGTCAGCATGTTAAAGAAGTTGTTCTTTTCTGCCATAACTCTTTCAAAATGTGCATCTAGTGTTCCTTACCTAAGCAATGTAAAGTACTGATCCTGTATCTCTAAGAATTATAGACCTTGTTGAGAAGCAGCTCTTGGGTTAAACGAAAGAGTTGATTTTGGGCTGATAAGCAGAAGGCTACCATGAATAAGTTGATACCACAGACTCCTTGGTAATAGAATTTCATAGTGCTGCCTGACCATAAGGTTTCTCTGGATTCGTTACTGCTCACACACAGTTAAAAGCACCTCTCAGATACAGATTTTTCTTTCTTCAACTGGTGAGGTTCCTAAGTGACTGGCAGTAGAGGTCCATGTCTGTGCTAGTATCTTAAACACCTCTACCTCAGGTTGTCCTTAAGAGTCTGAAAAATTCGTGGGTTCCAACTGCATCAAGCCAGTTCCCAAGCTAGAGTCCTCTGGGCAGAACACCACAACAATATTTTGTATTAACTGTTTCTTTTAAGTACATGGAAATATCAGGCCTTACCTTTCCACTCTTAAATAGACTCATCTAGTAATATATGTATGGAGAACCACCATGTGTTGTGATAAAACATCTGAGAAGGCTCTCAGATCTGATAGGATGCAGGGTGGATCTTAGTAAGTCTAGGTGTGGATACAGGACTCACTGTTTCCAGTCATCCAGCAACCCAGTGCTGATGCTCTGAGGGAATATTGCAGATTTCTTTCCTCATCACTCTCTCTGTAACTTCTTTACCAAAGTCTGTCTACCATTTCAAAGGCTTTAAAAGATGTCTCTTTCCTATGGAAATGCTTTAGGAGGAGAGCTGTACCAAGCTGCATCCCACAGGTTCCACTATTACAGAATCATCTCAAGACTTGTCTAGGAAAGATCACAGCATTTTTTTAACATGCCACAGGTCATGTATCCTAAGTGTATCATAACCTAATGGATACCCTAGTCCAAGTTCACTTGACAACAGTCCATGGTCAGCTGCTCTTCTGTCAACAGAAAATACAGTATGAAAGAAACGAGTCCGAGTGATGGGGATAAGAGCAGCTAAATGACTCATTTCATTGTTTGCATAGAACCTTATGCTGTCAGAAGCATTACAAATCAGCATGGAGTGGCCTACTAATTTTTGCTGTACCTTTAATTGAGCCTGACAACTATTATGTGGAGTGAGAGTCTAGACTGAGTTTGCAAGCACACATGCTTGTATCCAATGTTTAATAGGTATACATATAGGTAGATGTGTCCGCGCATCAAATTTCTGGACTGACCTAGACCATGTGTCCAGAAGCAAATAAAGTATGTGTGTAAGTTGCACATTAGTACATGCTTTACTACAGCTAGAGACATGAACACAGGTGGCAGATTAATGGATTTGTGCAGAGCAAACAATCACTGTCTTGTAGCAGAAAGCAGTATGTCTTTCACACGGTGTCACAGTGGGGGAGGACAGAAGGTATGCAGACTCAAGAAAGGAAAACCAAAACCAGTACAAATGAACCAGGGTTGTATGATCTGTGGATTATTTCACAGGATTTAAAAGAGAGATGTAGAATGGAGCATATCTTCCATGTTTATGCACGTGACCTATGCCTTTGAATAAAGTCATCTGTCATTAAGATTACAGACATAGCCTAATTTCCAAAGGTGTTTATAGGCACTTTCTATATTACCCCCAAATTCTATAATAAATTCCACAATACCTTAGATTTATCATAAACCAGAAATATTAGGGCCAGTTCCCTACAGAAAATACAATAGAAACCCTAGCAGTATATTTTTCTGAAGGGACTTATACTATCGACTTTTATCTTCTACTGTCATTTTAAGGCATGTATGTGTAATGTAGTCCTGGATAATGTGAGAGCAGTTGTGTCTGCTTTGATTCAGAGGCTTAGCAGGCCATTCTGACCCGACATTCTTAGGAAAAGGGCCTTCAGACTAATCATATGCCTCTATGGAATCTTCGGTGGAGGGCACTGAACAGGGTCGTAGGTTTGTCAGATAAGTTAGCTGTATCCCCTGCTGATCGATTCCTTTCCTCTTCTTTTTCAAAAACCCCACATTTCACTTCAGAAGGCAAAAGGCAATTTGAAATTCTCTCCAGATATTGGGGATTTTTGTTGCCCTTTTTAACTCCCAGATTCAAGTTGTGAATAAAAGAAAATAGAGACAAAAATAAGACAGCGGCTCTTTTTTTTTTTTTTTTTTT
>VWZI01010423.1:714785-741228 GCA_013396835.1 Psilopogon haemacephalus
AAAAGGCAAAAAAAAAAAAAAAGAAAAAAAAAAAAAAAACGGGGGCTTTTTTTTTTTTTTTTTTTTTTAGCCTTTAAAAGATATGAGAGATCTAAATTAAAAACCTTTGTGAAGTGAAAGGTAGCTGGAGGGAATGTGCAAGAATAGTCAACTATTGCTGGCATGTTTACAAGCTTTGAAGCTTCTTTACATCTAGCTCAGTGAGAACATTTAACAGCAACTCTACCTCCCTTTAAGATTTTATGTGATTAATGAAGTCTTTATTAAACTAAATACCTGCAGTTTCTGTAATTGCCAGTGTAGCTACAAAGCCTTCCCACTTGTCCATACATGGGAGAGAGTGAAATTAGAACAGAGTAAAATGACCAACTGCTTTTCACCTTTCCATTCTTGTCATCATCACTATTTCTAATAAGGAAATGGATCTGTGTCTACTGACACTGCCTGAAACCATAGAATCATAAAATGGTTTAGGTTGTAAGGGACCTCAAAGATCATCTAGTTCCAACCTCCTGCCATAAGTAGGGACACCTCTCATTAGAACAGGTTGCTCAAGGTCTCATCCAACCTGGCCTTGAACACCTCCAGGGAAGGAGCAGCCACAACCTCCCTGGGCAACCTGTGCCAGTAAAGAACTTCCTCCTAACATCCAGTTTAAATCTCCCCTCTGCCAGTTTAAACCCATTACCCCTCATCCTGTCATTGCAAGACCTTGTAAATAGTCCCTCTCCAGCCTTCCTGTAGGCCCCCTTCACAGAATCACTGAATGTTAGGAGCTGGAAGTGACCTCCATAGATCGAATCCAAACACCCTGCCAAAGCAGGATCATTTAGGGCAGGCCACAGCTGTTTGTTTCGGTATTTAAACAGCCATTGAATTATGGCACATATTCAACACTGCTGGAAAGAAGACTTTGTGGCAGATAAACTGAGTACCACAGGAAGAATTTTGCATCAAATTCACCTTCAAATTATTTCTCTCCAGAGCAATTCTGGAGGGAAAAACTTTTTACTACCTGGTCATCCTATTTCAATAATTTGGAATCCTTGTTTCACAGTCACCTGCAAATAGTGGACCCAGGTAGAGGATTCAGGTGTAGACATATATATGAATTCAAGAGCCATAGCAGCAAAATGTGCTGCAACCTGATACCACAGTGTTTCACAAAATTTTGCAAGCCAAAATGCCTTTTTGTTCCACTGTTAGAAAGACAGCAGGAGAAGGGAAGTAATTGTGCCCATGTACTCAGCCCTAGTGAGGCCATAGCTTGAGTATTGTGTCCCATTCTGGGTGCTACAGTATAGGAAAGATATTGAGTTCCTGGAACATGTCCACAGAAGAGCAGTGAGGCTGGTCAGGGGCTTGGAGGGCATCACACAAGGAGTTTCTGAGGGAGATGGAAGTTGTTTAGTCTGGAGGAGTGAATGTTGAGGGGGGACCTTATTGCCCTCTGCAACTCCCTGAAACAGGGCTGGAGTGAGGCTGGTGTTGGTCTTTTCTCCCAAGTAACTAGCAGTAGGATGAGAGCAAATTGGTTTAAGTTGTTCCAGGGGTGGTTTAGACTGGGCATTAGGAAAGATTTCTTCACTGAAAGAGTGGTGAGGCATTGGAACAGTCTGCTCAGGGAGGTGGTGGAGTCATCCCTGAAGGTGTTCAAGAAGCATGTAGATGTGGTGCCTTAGAATATGATTTAATGGTCATGGTAGTTGGGTTATGGTTGAACTTAAAGGTCTTTTCCAGCCTCAGTGATTCTATGATTCTATGAATTTGATTTAACCTATAATGTTTTAAAAAAATAACCATCTCTCTGTAGCATATTCATTTGTATGAACAATTGACCTTTCCCAGTGTCTACAAAGATGGTACTGATTAACATGTTTCACAGGTAAAAAGCCAAACACTCCAGCAATATGCTCCAAGTAAATCACAGAATCATCAAGATTGAAAAAACCCTCTAAGAACAAGTCCAATTGTAAACCCAGCACCACCATGCTCACTGAACCATACCCCATGGTAAAATGTCTACAGATTGAACACCTCCAAGGATAGTGCCTCCACCACTTCCTTGGGCATCCTGTTACAATGCCTGACCACTCTTTAAATAAAGAAAATTTCTCTGATATCTAATTCAAGCCTCCCCTTGTGCAGCTTGAAGACATTTCCTCTTGTCCTAATATGAGTTACTTGGTATATGAGACTGACCCTCACAGCCTCCTCATTGCAGCCTCTTTTCAGGTAGTTCTAGAGCAAATATTAGATCCAAGCTTTGACATTTTGGCCAAACTAGAAAAGCTGTAAGGAGAAAATGATGCAAAGATTGTGCTGGACTCCACTTCCTCTTACTGGTTTGTTGTGGATTTGCTGCTTATTTTGTTTTCCCAAGGAAAACTGTAACAATATCAAAGCACTCAATCCTTCAAAAGAACTAAAGTAAAATACATAGATCACAATGAAAAAACATAAAGGCATCAGGGATAGTCAAATGGAAGCTGCTGAGCAGTGCTGCTTCATGTCTTCAAGTTTACGAACACTGCACTGGATGGCACTGATGAAGGGTCTGGAGTAAAACAGACAACCATTCCTTTACTTCTTCCTGTCTACACAAAATCTATGGCTAATGCAACAAGTCACACAGTATATTTGACACTACTGGCCTTGCTCAATCATGAAACTATACTGCCCCAGCCATTTATGATGACAAAGGTGCTTCCCACAGTGGCAACGTCAGAACATTTCCAATGACAACTTTGGTCACAGCTTTCTAGATCCCACAAGATAAGGTAAATGACCGAGGACATAGGAAATGAGTGAGAAAGGTCTAAAGGAGAAAAGCTGTGATTACATGCAAATATATTCATTAGAGAAGAGGTTGAACAGAAATACACCTTCAATAGTTATTAATGAATTTTTAAACATGTGAATGCGCCACAGGTGTGTGATTTAATTTATTTGACCTTTAAAGGAGTGGCTACCAACGTTTGCTAACCAAAAGTTTTCTTGACTATATTTTTTTTTTTTACATTTCTGTTTAAAAATATTTACTTCAAACTCTTCAGCTATTTTAATTTTTATTAATGATCATTTATTTCTTCTTGGTTTATATTACTGGATATCCAATACTAAGCTAACATTTGCATTTAAGGTATAAGACTGGGTTACATCTCGGGGATAACTCACAGCCCTTGCACAGAACATAACATGGCCTTTGCGTGCTGCTTATATTTTTATGGGATTCCACACATTTTTTCACCTCATAATATGCTTTTTTTTTTTTTTTGTAGCAGAGAATATATAGCTACAAAGACAAATATTTTAGCTTTAGAAATTAGATGAATGCATTTTACTGAAGCGATTTTACATGTCTTTGAAAAAATCAACATGAATATTAATTTCTAGCCTGGGTTTGGCAAATATGGCACACCTAACTAAAATATCTGCAAAAACTGGTAGATTGGAAAAATTGTTCTAGTTAAAGACTAAACAAGATTTAAGGTTTGACATTTCCTGTGGACCAGGAGATGTACAATACACATACAGCTCATGCCTTCAGTATTTTTAATCGTTTGGTTTGATTTACATATCAGGTTCAGAAACAGTAACAAACAAGTTAGGAGGAAAAAAAAGTCTTTGGTTTTGGAATCAGTTAGGAAATCCCCTAACACTGAATGCTTCTTTAAAGACAATCTAAGTAAAGGTTTCATTATGAAATGGAGATCTATGAGCAGCAATATGCATTCCTGTATCTGATAAGTGCATAACTCAAAGTGAGATCCTCCTAAGAAAGCAAGAATGTCAGCACTGACATTACTACATCCTGTTAAAAATTTTCTACTCACCTGTTCTCTCTTCAGTCCCTATGTACATATCAGAAATTGACTGACCAAAGAGAATTCCACATAAAGAATTTTAAATGCACCTTTTCTAAAGCACAAGACAAAACCTCCATTTACCATTTTGGGATGTCATCCATTAGTAGTAGCAAACATTGCATGCTAAACCAGGAGCATATTTACCACAACCTTTGGAAATACCCAGCTATTGAAATAAGCTCAAAATCTAAAATCCTCTTACCGACTCCAGTTCCACAAAGCACTTCAGAAAATGTCCTTCCAGTGATCCATTTATCTATAGAATTAAATATACACAAATATTTAAATCAGGTTGCTATTTCTCCTCACTCGCTGGCAGGAAAATTGCAACCTTCTGATAGTGTTTTTACTGTTTGGAGTCTTTAATAAAAGTGTGCTACACAAATATAACACTTAAAATAATACCAATAATTACCTACTCTAACAGTCAGTCCTAACTGTGCCATGCCTACCCTAAGTAAATTCTTGAAACTTATTCTACTTTATCCTGAAGAATGATTGGATGAAACCAGGATTCTATTGAGAATAACTTGCTGATTGTAGCAGAAGGAAATAAATCAGAGACAAAAGCAAACATATGGGAAAACAGGAAAAATCCACCAAAAAAAAAAAAAATTCAGTCACTAATCCCTTCACTCTTCGGAGTTACAGTGTTCAATATATCTCAGAATTAAGCATATCATATTGTTTCCTGTAGCTAAGACACAGCATTTCAGTGATTTTTTTTTTGTGGTGGTAACTGTATCTTTTAGGTCAAAGTGTGCAAATATTTACACGCTTGTAATACTTCTCAGTTTGGACTGAATTGTGGCTTACAGCTTTGGAAATCAGAACAGCTATGGCCTAGTGCAGAGTTACACCATCACAAAAGTAGAATAAGACTCAAACTCGATAGGCAGAAGGTGTCACAATTGCTAAAAATCCTCAAATGAACAGCATTGCTTCCAGGAATCTATTCTGAAGATAGTTTCAGAGGGTGGCAGATTCCCCTTGTCTTCACTTTTAAAATCACTACTTCTCAAGCTTTGAAAAGGGAAAGCTGGGTTTAAGGTGTAGGATAAATGGTAATGCAGCTACACAAGAAATACAGTACTAGCACTGCCTCACTCTGTCAGTTCAAATATATTAAAAAGTTGTGCAGGATATCTTTGTCCTAGCAGATGTTAGATCATTATCATCCCCTCTCCCACCAGTCAGATAAATCTGGTATCAAGTACCGAGCTGGGATAAGTACCATAACTTGCTCTCTGGATAATTCAGCTGAAGTGCTGTAATGCACTTATGTGTGAGCCAGATCAAATTTATAATGCCAGGTTATTTGATAATACACAGACAGAGCATTAGTGAACACAGAGCCACAGGCTTCAACCAACTACAGGTATCAAGACAAATGCATACTGGCTAGCTTTTGCTCCACTCTTTGCAACTTCCCCTGGTGTGGCACTTACAGGGTTAACACTCCAGTTTCATTGGAAATTTTAAATAAAAACTGTATTGGATGCAGAAGAGCAACAAAAAGGCAAATTATATAATTTCATTTGTTTGCTGGACTAGTATATAATCTGCTGTGTAAATAATTTTCTTCCCTTTCAACTTTCTGCTTCACAGCTCCTTAACTCCTCCATCCTGACTGATTTCTGCACTAACCTTGGCTGAGTAGATAAGTTGGGGACTTCTTGGTTTTCTCACTGGGGCTGGAAGAAGGATGTGGTGGTTGGCCCCCTCTGGGCTCCATCCAGGGGACTGAGGGACAATTCAGGGGGACCACTGTGAGGGTCCGTGTGTCATTTCTAAATTGGAAATAATTGTAAATATTTGTAAGTATATTTTTTACATATGCATTGTATTATATGCGTTAAGATTTTATCTTGCTGTAATTACATAGCTTCATTTGCTTCCAAGTCGTCTGAGCTGGTCTGGTGATTTTATTTGGGGGTAATTTCAACCCACCACACCCATTTTCTTTGCTATCTGGAATTCTGTCTGGGATTCACACTTAATATTTCATGGTGCACTTGGGCGTATGTTATCTTAGTGGCAATGCAGATAAATGATTTTTTAAAGTCTGTTCCTCCATTTTATTTTTATACCTACTTTTGAAATTTCATGGAACCACACTACTATTTAAAACTAAACTTGAAATCTTCTAAAGATTTCCACCTTTCTTTTTTTTTTTTTTCCCTCTCCATATGGAATCATTTTCCCTTATGCTCTTGCAGAGATCACACCAAGTATGCACTCTCCATTTTGCTGTTTTTGCTGAGAGACACATTTGTAGAGAACGCTTTTTAAATTAGCCTATTTCCTATGTGCTCTTCCTTTATGGAATCCTAGAAAATCACTTGAATTTTGCACAAAAATTTCACAGAGATTATAGAGAGTAATCAGAAAAGACAAAATAATTGTCACTTGAAACTGTCTAGATTGAAAAAATTACGCTGTTTATGTTCCTCCTCAAAATGCATTTTCTGTGTTTGATAAGTTGACTGGATAACTTTGGATAATCTATAAAAGGAAGACAAAAGCAACTATATTTTCAGTATTATGCCTCCCATTGTCATATGTAAAACAGGAATTCATAAAACCTTCCATTTCATTATCTAGTTGGAGACTCAGAAAATCAGATGACATATAGGAATATTTTTCTTCACACTCGATTTTGCATGCTCAGCCATCTGCATACATAACTTAGGCATAGCCTTTTTAAAACATAGCTAAAAATTTGGCATTCAAACTTCTTCACTAACTAATGCTCTGTTATTAAACCCAAATACTTGCACTTAAGTAAATGGCAAAATCAAGTTATATTACCCAATCTTAGATTTGCCTATATAAAATAAGGATTTTGCAAGGAGTTTCTATTTGAACAGATCTTTCATTCCTCTGTGGTAGCTATTAATCAGACACAACACTTTTAATATCTCAAAAACTTTAAATAAAATATAATTGAATAGGAATAACTGATCTTACAGTGCTAATCAACAGTTCTTAAACAAGTTGTGACAGTCTAACTCGTGGTCTGCCATTTCATATGAGGTGGTAACATAAGAATATTTGGGAACAAGCACTAAATGCTCTTATCTGTCATAGGCTTATGTCCCATGTAATGTCTGTGAAGCATTAGTAATGAAATAGAAGCTATATTTAAAAGTGTTCATACAGTAAGTCCTTCTTTGGGGCTTACTATGTCCTTTACACTGAGTAATAACGATCCACTGATTTTACTTCCAGAAAATCTCTCAAAAATAAAAGGAATGTGACCATGAAACAATAATAACTAATTAAATTCCTAAGGCAAAATTGAAAGATGGAGATGGAAACATACTGCTAATCACAGCTGTGCTTTGTATTTCCTCAGGTGGTTGCAGGAGCTTCCTACTGAAGACTGCCCAGATATTTACAGTACTATCCTCACCTACTGTCAGAATTAGGATGTTAATAGGGGCTAGGATCACCTTCCTTCACAGAGATTCAGGGAACGGACAGAGAAGATGGAATGCCAAGTTCTATATTACTTCTTTGGAAGATATAAATCCAGGCCACTCTCAAAAGGCAGAGAAGAGCATTTTCAGCTACTGTCAAGTGGGGTTTTTTCCAACTTTTAAATAGAACCCAATTCCTATTTTATAAAAGAAAATTTATATTTGCACATATTTACTTCTGTTTCTTGTAACTTTTCCTCTCTTTTCTCACACCTCTGTTTTCTTTTTGGTACTAATAAGAAACTTTGGTTTTCACTTAAACTACAGGTCTAGGAATCCACAAGCATCTTAGCCTCTGTCAGTTCTCACCACTGATAAAAGAGCTTTATCTTTATATTAATCTGCTTTACAAAGAGCTGCTTCTCTCCTTCTGTCTACAATTTTAAATTGATGACAATTTTAATCCTTTAACTTTTGTAAAGTATTTGAGGATTCCAGGATGAAAGACGTAAGAGAAGAGCAAAGCATATTATTTTGTGGTAGAATGTTCTAATTAAAACGTCACAAAACAATTTCAAATAAACCACTCTTACCTATTATCTACATTTAAGATGTTTGTCTACCCCTATAAAGCAAGAGACAAGTCTGTTCTCAAAGGTAAGCCATATGAAGATCCTGACCTTTGCATATGCTGTCAGGCCTGAGAGAAGTTTCTGTCTCCAATAATGATAAAGGGAGCTTAGAGAGTTTTACATGCTGCTTTTACCAGTACCTTCCTGTGTTATTTAGTCCCTAATATGCATTGTGTGCCTTGTTTTGGCATTACTACCAACCCCTGAAGATGACAAGGAACGCAGTCTAGTAAATGAAAGAACTAATAGAGGGTTCCTTTTATTCATAGGATTCCTCTAATGTTGTGAGATACCAAATTCACCTGTCATCTTATTGGGAAGATTTTCAGATGAAGCTGAATTAAATCAAGTTTGTAAGCCATGTGGCTGTGGTTTAGAAGACAGATGCTTTCTAACATAGATTCTTAAAATGGTTTACATTGGAAGGGATCTTCAAGATCATTGATTTCCAACCTACCCATCCACTAAACCAGACTGGTCAAGGTCTCATCCAACCTGGCCTTGAATACCTCCAGGGGACATACACGACCTGGCTGGACAACCTGCTCCAGTATCTCACCACTCTCCCTGTAAAGAATTTCTTCCTAATATCTGGTCTAAATATACTCTCCCCAGGCTTCAATCTATTCCCTCTTGCACTAGTACTACAAGCCCTTGTATAAAGTCTCTTCCTTGCTTTCTTGTACTCTTTCTTCCAGAAGGTCACCCTGGAGCCTTTTTTTCTGCAAACTGAACAGAAAACTGAACTGCAAACTGAACAGCTCTCACAGCCTTTCCCTATATAATAGGTGCTCCAGCCTACTGATCATCTTCATGGTCCTCCTCTGGACCTGCTCCAGTAGTTTGATGTCCTTCTTATGATGGAGGACACCAGAACTGGATGCAGCACTCTTGGTGGGATACTATGAGAGCAGAGTAGAGGAGGAGAATCACCTCCTTCATCTCGTTGGTCACACTTCTTTTGATGCAGCCATCTATTCTAGAGTTTTGACTGTGGACCTATTCTAATTTTGCTTCCTTTATCAGATCACCACTTTTCTCTGCTGTAGACAACCACGGCTTCATTTACTCATCAGGGCAGCCTGTTGAGCAGAACAAATTGTTCTAGCAATCAGCCTAGAATTTAGCAGATTACTTACTACCAGAAACTTACTACCAATTCTGCTTATTGCTGAAGCATCTCCTTTTATTGCTTCCCAAGGGATGCCTTCTACTCTCTAAACACTCTTTCTTCTCCCTTGTTTATCATCGCTTCCCGAGTCACATCTATAGTTGCGAAATAATGAAGGATTTAGGGTGACATACATACATGCTCCACAAGTACGGAACAACTTGTCTAAAGGGCAAGAAAATTCATTATTGCTGTATGCCTTATTCATTATAATCACATAATTTGGAAAGTCTTTTCATGGGTAAGTGGACTTGGAAAACAGATGAGAGATTAGACATTTGCTAACGTATTCATAAAGATGAGCTTCACACAACAAGAGAACAGTGCCAACCTGCCAAGGTATCACCACGGACACACTGGATCTGGAGGCAAACCTCACTGATTACGGCAGCACATGTTTTGTGTGTGGTGGAAATGGACATCCTCTACGCAGAGAGTTTTCAAATATAGAAGACAGTCTCATGGTTTTGTAATGTATTTTATTAAAAGAAAAAGAAAGCTAATTTACTCATGAAAGGTTAGCAATTGGACAATAAGCAGACAGCTTTTTTCCCTCTTTCATTGCTGCAAATTATGTTTTAACACAAGAACTGCACTCACTTCTCCAAGCATCTCTCAACCTGAGGAAAAGTCATATCATGAAGTACACTTTTTAGCTGTATGGGGCTATATGCTCAGAATGTATTGGATGTAATTCTACAGATGGTGACCTGTGTATTTCATGAGCCTCTATTCCCCTTTTCTGGATAAATTTCAGTGCAGTTTCTCTCGTGGACATTGCAAAATATTGTTTACCTCTAATACATAGCCAGAGTGTTAACATGGGCAAGCTTGGAGGGCTGAGAAAATAAGGATGGATAAGACAGTTGTGAGAAACAGCAGGCTAGAAACATTGAGAATACCTGTCCTGTAATTGACAGCTGAAGCTTTCCAGGATCAATGACAAAATTCAGGCACTCATTCAGGGCAAAATGTTGGCACTCTTTTCATCCAACCATAGTTGGGATCCCACAGCAGAATTTGTTAATGAAATTCCCTCTCACAGTCAAAAATACGAAACCAAAAAACACTGAATATGAATGTGGAAGAAAGGCAATTTGATGTTTGTAATTATCGAGGTAAACTCCACAACCTGTTGAATGTATGCAAAATGTACCTTGGACAGTGTATATAAAGGTGGTGTGTGCAGAGAATAAGAACAAGTATTGAGCCTTCTTTCTGGTAGAGCAACTCATCAGATAGGATCCCTACCATGAGCAACGAGGGGGCTTCACTGAAAGGTAAGACCTTTGCCATTCACTTATTGAAGACTTTATTTTTATTTAAATTTAGATTGAACTAGGAAGAGACTGAAATGTAACAGCTTTAGAAACTAAGTTCTTACAGCCACTTAGTCTTCTAGTAATGGGGAGACTTGCCTCCACCTGAAATATTTGGTTTGCAAAGGTTGGAATTAGAAAACAGCTTAGTCTCTTTTTGGCTCAGTCTTCTGTCTACTAAGACTACTTTTGCATTGGGCAGTCTCACAGAAAATCAGCTTAAGTGATGCACATGAACTATAACTACCACACACTGGATACAGACTGCTCTGCTACACCACTCAGAAGGCAATGACTAGAACTCATTATCCACAACTCTAGAAGTGATGTAGTTTTGTACTGAAAGTTTTCATAGCCATCTTCAACTCTGTTGCCATCTTCAACCTGAGCCAACAAGGCTCAGGTTTTCTTATTCATAATTTTTTTTTTTTCAGAGTATTTTCCTAACTGCAGCATGCACTCAGACCTTGGAGTAGGGCTTACTTCAACATTGTGTGCATGTACTGTTCTAGGCTTTAGACCTAGAAGGAGCTTATCACATGATAACATTAGAGACAGCTCTGCTGATTTCTGGAGAAAACTTTAATTTAGCATTTAAGATAAGGTCTGGTGACCCAATACAGGTAGTAGACCAATTTTCAGAACTAAAACTCTCAAAGCACAGAACAGTGTCATTTGAATAAGCACACGCATTTACCAAATATTTCCTTTTAATTTTTTTCCAGTACTTTTCCTATGCATATTTTATTTCACTGACTAGAAAACTTGATTCTGCTAAGTTAATATAATAATTTTTGAACAGATTAGGCTTTGTGTTTTAGATAATGAGAAGTTCTCTCTATAAGCTTCTAAAGCTCAGGAGAAAAGACAAAATTTCTGTCTGATTTCTTAGCAGTAGGCAATTCAGGGTTAAACTCTAAACAGCAAAGCAGCACAGCTGCTGGAAATCTTCTGAAGGAACTCCCAGGACAATCAAAACCTTAAGAGAGTGACCTAACCACCCTCCCACAAAATTAATTTAAACTCCAAATGTTTGCAAAGAAGAAAAGGACCTGTGGGAAGGGAAGAAGAATAAAGAAAAAAATCCAACCTAACAACCAAAAAAACCCACCCCAACCAATCTATTTTCCAAACTTATATAACTGCACAAATATAATTATCTCTATATATTTATACTGTGAAGAAGTTTGATTTTTTTTTTCCCCTTCCATTTAGCACTATGTAATAAAGTCTGGCTCAATAGTGAGAGACTTTGGAATATGGTGTATGCTGCAAACCAGGTTACTTTGTCTCCTCAAACTGCATAGCTGGCTTAACTGTAAAGTCATGATGACATGATGGAGGGGAGAAGGATAACAGAATTACAGTGCTTCCCTCCTCCACTGACTTTCAACAGCTAGTACACATACCCTGAGCCAAAATTACCCAGCATCGAGCCCTGAAAGCTACTAAATGCACATACCAGTCAGTGTGACTCCAATTTTGTTTGTTTTAAACCCAAACAGGTTTGTTGCTGGCGGTCCTTCTGGTGTCCAACATGCTCCTAACAAAGGAAGGAGTTACCTCCTTGCCCATCTGCCCTGATGCATCTGTCACTTGCCAAGTTTCCCTTGGGGAACTTTTTGACCGAGCAGTTAAACTTTCACACTACATCCACTTCCTCTCTTCAGAAATATTCAATGAATTTGTAAGTACTCTGCCTTTTCCTGAGAGTGAGAAAATCACAACTTAATACTTTTTAAGCACCAACATGTGTTAGTATTCTTCAATAGGTAAACAAGTACAACCGCTGCACAGTGATGGTCCCAGTGGTGACTAAATCTGTGTGCAGTACTCTCCACTGCTAAGATCTACTACGAGACACTATTTCCCCATCATTCTTTATCTGTGGGACAAGTCTGTTCAAGATGCCAGTTTCACTCTAGAGGCTTACCCCAGATTTTTCACTTTTGCAGCATAAAAGCAGAGATAAAATCAATGGAACAACAATTAACATAGTATTTGAACTGAAGCTCTTCTTACTTAATCTGTTTCAATAATACCTGTCCTTGCTGATCTGCAGGATGAACGCTATGGCCAGGGCCGGGGTTTTATTACAAAAGCTGTTAATGGCTGCCACACTTCCTCTTTAACCACTCCTGAAGATAAGGAGCAAGCTCAGCAGATTCATGTAAGTCCCACTTCTAATGTCATTCAGTGTAAGACAGAGCAAGGGGAGGTGGGATAGAGGGAGAGTTAAGGAATAGAGAAGCAGCAGAGAGGGAAATCAACTCCATCAAAGTAAAAAAAGTCCATGAAGAGGAAAGCACAAAACACCCCAATAAACGTGGATTCAGCATTTGCAAACTATACAGAATATATAAATACTAGCAACTTTCATCTTGCCTTCATTGTCCTATATATTACACTATCATTGCAACTTATTTACAATATAACCCCATGGAGCAATGCTGGTTGCCATGCTTCTACAGTACTGAGAACACTCCACCTTGGAGCATTATCTCTAAAAATCTTATAGACAATTATCATATTAACAAACATTTTTTAAATTGCATTGGCTATGTAGGCAGAGTTTTCCAGTAATTGAAAACACTGACTTTAAAAAAAATGCTAAACATATTTTTGTTGTTGCCAGCAGGCAAAAGTGTTCACAAAATAAAGAGAAACTTGCTACATGCGCCAATTTAATAATTATAAACCTAAGGGAAGATGTAGATAGTCTTGCTCAGCCTATGCTCACAGGTACAATTTGAGAATACTCTGGAGAACAAATAGGCACAGCTGTATAAATGGGGATGTGCCAGGGTGAATTTTTAATCAGTTTCATGCTGGTGATATCTTTGCAATTTCAGTATGGCCACCTTCTTGGTATGTCATTCAGAAATTCTGTTGGGAGCAACAGAATTCACAGCCTTGGGTACATAACAAGTCTGGTTGTATTCGGAGCCAACGCACCTAGTAAAGAAGAAATAGTTGAATACTACCATAACCATAACCATAACCTTTATTAATTTCTATTCCCTACAAAGACAAAGTTTAAAATCTGAGGCTTGGAAGCACTGTAGTTCAAAGGAGAGGACAGAAGTGAGTTATGCAGAAGCAGTAAATGCTATTTACTGGCTTACCATAGTGTCTAAACCTTAAAAAAAAAAATTTAAAAAAATCAGTTTTTAAAATGTTCATTGAAAATCAGATAAGGAGTTCTGGTTTGTGGTTTTTTGGTTTTGTTTTTTTTTTTTTCCCAGAGGTGAAACACAGTTCTGCTTGCTAGGTTTTAACATGGAGAGGGTTTAATGATGGTTTCCACTACAATGCTGTAAATGTTTGTACTTATATGGTGACAACAATGATAAACTTTAAAAAAGCAATTGCACAGAGGTGATCTAAGAGAGGACTACAGGGCATATTCAGGGATAGATCCTGGAAAAATTTCCCAAATCACTACATCTGAGGACATCTCTCTAAACGCCTCCTAATGCTGCCAGCATTTATCCTTCTTATTTTAACTGCCTTTTCTTAATGTGGGTGAGCAGCATGAAGAGCTGGTGAATGTAGTAGTGGGAGTGCTGCGCTCCTGGAATGATCCCCTGGTCCATCTGGTTTCTGAAGTGCAAAGAATCAAAGAAGCTCCAGACACCATCCTCTGGAAAGCTGTAGAGATTGAAGAACAAAACAAGCGGCTTCTAGAAGGAATGGAAAAAATAGTTGGACGGGTACGTATCATGTCCTTCACATCCATCCTTTCCAGCCTGTAAGTGTGAGGAAGTAAACACATGCAGCTCCCTATCTGGAATAAGGTGCTCCCTATCTGGAATAAGAAAAGAAACAATATATATGAAAGAAAAAAAGGGGAGTTGAATCAAGATAGCTTTTCTCCCACTGTCTTACCCTTCCAAAAGAGACAATGTGATGTGACTGGCACAGCATAAGCCAGGGTATTCTCAGTCCTGCTTCAAGAGAAGGTGTAACCGTCAGGACTGGTAATCGTCATTCTGTATTTCAGTTTTTTGAATCTGCAATCCTGGTTTTTAAGGAATGTGCCTGTATTTTTTCACATGCACATATGTATATGTACATTTCAGCATATTTATAGACGTCCATATATAGATAGGTATTGTGTACAGTTTTCAGAAGTAGATATTGTGCTTAAAAGTTCTACTGGAAGTATTGCATAAATGTGGCATACAGTGAAGTACTCATGATAACTCTCATTTCTCTTTCCATGCCATACTGCTTCCTCTGAACTCTGGCTCTGATTTGGTTCTCCCTAGGCCTGTAAGGGAGAAAGCTGACGTGTGACAAAACCCATACCTGAGAACTCCTTATTATCAGTAATTGTTTGAAAGCTTTCCTGAATAGAATCAGCTCTAGCTTGCTAATTTTTAGAGAGGCCTCTGCTAGTCTCTGAATACATCATTCTGTCAGTGAGCTAGATGCTAAGAAGAGGTTCTGCCTTTACTGGCTTTTGCTTAGACTCTGAACAGTTGAACAGCATTAAGAGTGACACCATCACTACATCCACCAATTTCCCCTGGCTCACTCATAGTGTCTCTCTCTCTCTTTCAGCTAAGTGTCCCTTTACTCAGAAACATTTCTGTCCCACACCCTCATGTAAAAGGGTGTAGGCAAGGTTCTGAGATAATGGTAGCAGTCAGGTGCTGCTACAGTTACCCTGTCACCACTTTCTCATTCATATATAGAGAAGGAGACTGAAGACAAGACTGGCAAATTCATTAGTGTCAAAGCCTGTGTTCAGGTGATAGTAGGTTTATCTCGTGTTTGCCTGTTGCTTATGCTCAGTAATACAGTGTCTGCAGATAGCTCCCTATGTGCTTTTACAAAGTACAACTGGTGGGAAATATGGAAGGTGCACAAGTACCCATAGGCACAGACTTCTATGCAGACTGCTATGAAAGGTAGCTTTCTGTGACAGGAGAAAATTAACCGTTGTCTCTTTCAAACAAGGAGACCTAAACCAATCTTTATCTCAGACAGTAACTTACTACATTAATTCCTACATATAGCACTGTAACATTAGAGGTCACTGCATCACTCAGCATTTTTCTTTTTTAATGGAATCTGGGGTAAAATACATCTGAAAAGCTACCTGTGAGAGATTTGTCTGGTAACATATTCTTGAAGCTGCCTGTACCAAAATGACCACCTATGAGCTAGGCTGAGACACAGCTGGGGATGCACAAGAAGAAGTTTTACAAACAAGTGCTAACAATGACTTCAAGATGAAGGGAACTAAAAAGAAATGTCACCAATGAATCCATGCACCAAAGCAGGTTTGGTATCTTTGCAAAGCCAGATTCCATTGGACAGTGGTTAACCCACTAGTTCTTATCAAGCACTATTAGCACAGTTAAGCTTTTAACATAGTGAAATAAAATGAAAAAAAATTTACAAATTTGTTCAGAATCCACATAAAGATATAGAACATTATGCAGAATAGTGGAAACCAGAACACGAAATGCTCTCCAGACTGTATTCTAGCAGCCAGCATCCCTCAAGGCCAATGTTTAAATTTTCTGCCCTTTATCCAGTGGGGTTCACTATTGTTTGCCAGAGTACCATTTTGTGCTTTTAGATTCACTCTGGTGAGATTGGAAACGAAGTTTACTCTCAGTGGGAAGGCCTTCCATCCCTGCAACTTGCTGACGAGGACTCCAGACTCTTTGCCTTTTACAACCTGCTGCACTGCTTCCGCCGAGATTCCCACAAGATCGACAACTATCTCAAGCTTCTGAAGTGCCGCCTCATCCACGACAGCAACTGCTAAGGACCCATGGGCCTAATCACTGACATAACTCATCATGGTGTTCATGTTGCTTTGCTGCTTTTAACTGGAAACTTTCTGAAAAGCCACACTATACAGCATCAGCATCATCAGTAACTTTCAGGCATGTTTGTGTGAATTTTGGCTGCAGCTATTAACAGCATTTATCTTGGCGTTTTAACATGCGATAAACTACTTGTATGACAAGAGTTCACTTTTATGTCTACTGTCCTCACCTAGAAGCACTTCAATGATTACCAGATCATGCAGATACAAATAAAAATGTTATTAAATCAAAAGGCACACAACATTGAGTGATATCAGTGAATGAAACAGTTGGTATGGTTTATACCTTTAGCAGTTGTTTCTCCTTTTAGGAGCTCAGCCTCCAGCTCCTGATGACAGGGTATGTTAATTCTATTGCTCTATACCCTTCCTTTCTTAAAAGAGCAGCAAAAAAAAGAGAGGAGGAAAAAAAAAGATTAAAAAATAAAAGAGGAAGGTCAAAAAGTATTACACTACACTGCCTTAAACTAAAAGTACAGTCTCAATCCAATCTACTTGGATTGATGCTCTACAAAAACTGCCTGTGTCCAGGTCCCACTGAATGCCATCCTGTCCCTCTGACACATCAACAGCACCACTCAGCTTGGTGTCAGCTGCAAACTTGCTGATGGTGCACTCAATGCCACTGTCTATATCATTGATAAAAACATTAAACAGCACATGTCCCTGTACTGACCCCTGAGGGATACCACTTGTCACTGCTGTCTATCTGGACTTCAAGCCATTGAGCACCATGCTCTGGATATGACCATCCAGCCAATTCCTTATCTACTGAGCAGTCCATCCATCAAATCCATACCTCTTCAACTTGGAGAGCAGGATATTGTGAGGGACCATGACAAAGGCCTTGCAGCAGTCCAGACGGATCACATCCATAGGTCATTCCTTGTCTGCTGACACGGTCACTTTATCATAGAAAGCCACTAGGCTGGTCAGGCAGGATTTGCCCCTAGCAAAGCCATGCTAGCTGTCTTGAATCACCTCCCTGTCCTCCACATGCTTAGCATGGCATCTAGGATGATCTGTTCCCTGATCTTCCCAGGCACAGAAGTGAGGCTGACAGGCTGGTTGTTCCCAAGGTCCTTGGTTCTATCCTTTTAAAAAATAGGTGTAATGTTTCCTTTCTTCCAGTCCCCAGGGACTGCACTGACTTTTCAAATGTCATGGAGAGTGGCTTGGCAACTACATCAGCCAATTCCCTCAGGACTCTGATTCATTTCATCAGGTCCTGCTATGGCAGGGGCATTGGACTCAATTATCTCTTTGGGTCCCTTCCAACTCCTGACATCCTGTGATCCTGTGAGGTGCCATGGACTCCAGGTTCCTCAAATGATCACACACCCTCTCTGTGCTTACAGTGGGAGGGACTTTGTCTCCCTGGTCTCCATCTTGTGGGCCATCAACAGGAGAGCTATGAGAAGAGAGGTTGCCAGTGAAGACTGAGGCAAAAAAAGCTGTTGAGAATCTCAGCCTTCTCTTCGTCCATTGATACAAGTTCCCCACTGCTGCTCATCAGGGGATTGTGCTTCCTTTAACATTCCTTTTCTACTTAACATACCTGTAGCATAGGAGGTTTCAACTAAACATAAGGAAAAACTTTTTTACTGAGAGTGTGACAAGGAGGCTGGAAGGAGGATCCAGAAAACTACAGACCATCAGTTTGACCTCAGTGCCAGGAAATGTCATGGAACAAATCATCTTGAGTGCCATAACACACCATTTACAGGACAATCAGGTGATCAGACCCAGTCAGCAGAGGTTCATGAAGCCTAGGTCCTGCCTAATGAACCTCATGTCTTTTTATGACAAATGGACAAACCTGGGGGGTGAGGAAAAGGCTGTTGTTTACCTGGACTTCAGTAAAACCTTTGAGATTGTTGCCCACAGCATCCTCATTAAAAAAACCTGACTGCCCTAGGCCTGGATAGGCATTCATTCTGCTGAATCAAACACTAATGGCTGGGCCCAGAGCGTGGCAGCGAATGGAGTTAAATCCAGTTGGCAGCTGGTCACAAGTGGTGTTCCCCAGAGCTCAGTGCTGGGGCCACTCCTCTTTAGCAATTATCGTAATGCGGAGATTGAGAGCACTCTAAGTAATTCTGCAGATGGCATCAAGTTAGGTGAGAGTGCTGATCTGTTGGAGAGTGGGAAGTCTCTTTAGAGGGGTCTGTAAAGGCTGGCTCGGTGGGCTGAGACCAGTTATATGGGCTTCAACAAGGCCAAGTGCTCACTCCTGCACTTGGGACACAATAACCCTATGCAATGCTACAGGCTTGGGGCTGCTGAGTGGCTGAAAATCTGCTCGGCAGAAGAGGATCTGAGGTGCTGATCAACAGACAGCTGAACACAGGCCAGTAGTGTGCCCAGGTGGTCAAGAAGGCAAGTAACATCCTGGCCTGCATCAAGAATAGAATAGCCAGCAGGTGTAGAGAAGAGAATGTCTCACTGTATTTGGCACTTGTAAGGCTGCCCCTTAAGTACTGTGTCCAGGTTTGGGTGCCGTAGTGTAACAGAGACATCAAGGTGTTGGAACGTGAGAAAGGCAACAAAGGTAGTGAAGGATCTTGAGAATAAATCTTTGGAGGAGTGTCTGAGAGAGCTGGCATTTTTTAGTCTGACGAAAAGGAGGCTGAGGGGAGATGTTATTGCTCTCTACAGCTACCTGAAAAGTGGTTTTAGAGGAGTGGATGTTGGTCTTTTCTCACAAGTTACAGCTGGAAGGACAAGAGGAAATGGCCCCAAGTGGGAAGGTTAAATATTAGAAAAAACTCCTGTAGCAAAAGATTTTCAAAGACTAGATTAGGCATCTCAGGGAATTGGTTGAATCATTGTCCCTGGATGTATTTAAAAGCTGTCTAGATATGGTGCTGAAGGATATGGTGTAGTAGTGGTCCTGGTTGAGTTAGATAATGGTTGGACTTGATGGTCTTGAAGGTCTTTTCCAATCATAGTAATTTGTCATACAGCTTCAGCAAAAAGAAGTTTGAATTCAAATCAGCTCCTCACAGGTTTGGCTTCCTAGTAGACAAGCTGGCTGCATTGCTCCAGAGTTGAGCCAGCCTGGAAGAAGAGTGAAACACCAGAGAAGATGGGTTTGAGGGCTTAAGCCTCTCATTACCATAACACAATAAGCACGGCCATAATAGGTATTTACATAAGAGATGAGATAATACCAACTGCTAGAAAGGTCTCATTTTAGCCATCTCTATAAGGACATAATGATGCTTGCATTTCTAATTATGTGTNCAGTCATAAGTGGCATCTTTCTTAAGCTCTGAAAAGCACAAAACATGGTGCATATGCAAGAGCAGTTTAACAACACACAGCTGCACAACACCACAGTTAAGCAGAAAAATGGATAAAATTTGCCAGGCAAAATGCAAGTGCCCAGACTAGAATTTAATCTGTTCATAACATTCTATTTTCTGTTAAATGCCAATAGGAAAGAAAAGCATTTTAAGGGGGGGGGTGGGGGGATATCCTTTGTAATTATCACAAGTGCTTAGAATTACAGTGTGAGTTCTTATTCAAAAGAAAACATGAATAATGAGACTACTCTGAATTGAGCTGGGAAAACGATTATGTCTCACTGAGTAAACTCCTACCTCAGAATCTCTTTAGAATTCAAAAGGAACTTGATTAATAGGGCAGACATTCATAATTTTACACTTACATGACTAGATGTAAAACAATGACTTTCATTAACCGCTTTAAAATTACAGTGCTACAACAATTGTTCAAAACTTGCATGCACTGGCTTATTGTAGCCTGTTTTAGTACAATTATGAGTTTTTAATTTCATAAAGAAAAATAGAAGAGAACAGGAAAAAAAAAAAAAAGAAGATTCTAAACAACTGAAAAGCTATCTGTTTTGCAGCTGTTTAGCTAAAGCAGTATTTAAAAGTGATCTGGTTAATATTCCAAGTCATCACAGCTGTCGCAGAGACAGAAAGAAGTCGAACCCCATGAACGTATTCAAAGCTACACTTTCATTGTCAAGTGCCCTGGCGCGGACAATGCCTTCAGGCTCTGAATGTCCAAGCCACAATACAGTCCAACTGGCAATTCTCTCTCTCTGTCTCTTTTTTTTTTCTTCCCCTAGTTGCTCATAGAAACAATAGTTTCTATCACACTAATACTATGTTAATTAGTGTGGCTTCGTAAAACCTGAGCAAGTGTTGTCTTTCATCCAATAATGATAATAGTCACATAGTCGATCTCCGATTTTATACAAAACTGAGTCTAGAACAAGCATGTTCTCCCTAAATGAAAGAAACTGATTTAAAGGTTTTTCTCTAAGAATATTAACTTCTGGCTACTTCAGGTTTCCATCACTCGAAATGGCCAGTTTCTAAACTATTTCTTCAGTACCCAAATCTGCTGGTTTTGAGTCACTGCTTGCCTCTTTACTGCTGCTCATTTAAGATTCCTTAGTGATAGGAATGGAAAGGAAATGTCCACGTGCTGGAATACAGATTCAGTCCTGTGTCCTTTGACAATAGTATTCAGATTTCTGTAGACTGCACTAAATTTAAGATAAGATCTTGTGGCATCAAATCTGAACAGTATGAAGTTCAAAGCAATTCATCACTGAGAGGGTGTATCATGGAACAAAACAGAGCAATAGAGATAGGAAGGATTGCAATCTAACTTGCTGTTTGTCACTTCTGCTTGGACTCTAGGACGACATCCAACTGGGGCAAACAGAAATAATTTTGAGGATGATTTTAAAGCCAGCAAGGGAAGGTTTTACTGACAGTATATGTCATTTGTAATCCACTTAGTAGTAATGTGATGATCTCTCTAATATAGCTTAACTTACACTATACTTAAATTCAGAAACTCATCTGTACAGCACAGTTTACCGTCACAATATTATTTCAAAGATGATCCACAATTCCAATAACAAAGGATGCAGTGTAGAAACCATACCTGTCAGCCAAGTTTTATTTCTGAACAACTGATATTCTCCGAGGACTACATTTTAAGATGATTCTGATTATCATAAATTAAATATATAAACCAAACAAATTATGAAAACCCAGTAATCATACTTTTATATATATCCATACAGTATAGAAATGAAATACTACACTCATGCATGGAATAGCATCACAGGCATATACCTTCCCATTGAATTTACAGGGTTTACTGGACTGTGAAGCTATTAACACATGTGGCTGTGTCTATCTCTAGCTCTTAATGAATTGTACCTGGGATTTGCTTTGCTAAATGTTGAAGGCTGAAGCTGGGCCTCAGTATTCAATTGAAATTTAAGTCTGACTATACATAGGTTTTATATTAAGTGTTTAAAAGACATGTAAAACTAGTTTCAAAACTTAATAGTATCTTTTTTGGAAGTTTCTTGTGCTTGTATCAAGCTCTAGGAATAAAGTTCAAGTGAAATCAATAGCCAGCCAAAGTTTTCCAACTTATTTTCTGCAAACTGCTCAACTACCAGGTTACATTTCAACAGTATCTACTATTATTTGGATTTTTAAGGTTCTATTCAACTATATCTCCCCAAAATTAAATATTAAAGACTGTATATTTTCTCATGGCCATTTTTCATTTCTTTTCATATATTCAGCGATCAGGAGGAAATGAGAACAGATGAGTAATGATGCTTAATGTCCTCCAAACTACGTATTTTTTTTCTATATAAGTGAAAGCATTACAAACTGTCCTTATCTTTGGTTAGAAAAAGGTTCAGAGACTTCTCCCATTTACATTTTTTAAGGTTCCACAGACACATTCTGTGGAACATCAATAAAATACAATGTCATTTTAAATGAGAATACAGAGCACACCTTTCAATCTATAATTATATTGTCCATTGAGGGGGAAAAAAGCCACTGTTGCATATTTTGTCACTAATTCTTCCTCATATCACCATGTTTATGGCCTTTAATCATCCAAAAAGCACTAGAATCTCATGCCAACATTCTGGATTTGGGGGAGGAAGAAGTTGTTCTGCCGTCTAATTTGTGCATCCAAAACAGAACTGCAGGATATAATAATTTTTTGTCCTTTTTCTCATGAAAGACTTCTGACGTTCCTTCATTAAGCAACAATATTTATATCAGTTTCAGCCAGTTTTCATCACCTTATTTCTCTTCCTCAGTACAACAGTGCAAGTGGTAACAAAGACAGAGAAAGGACGTTACTTTCAAAGTCACAGCAACACTTGGTCTCTGGCTCAAGAAGTACTCATATATCATAGAATCATAGAATGGTTTAGGTTGGAAGAGACCTCAAAGATCATCTAGTTCCAACCCCCTGCCATAGGCAGGGACACCTCCTGCTAGAACAGATCGCTATATAGGGCTCAAGAAATCTTCACTTCCTATTTACTGTTCACACCAAGTCTAACTGGAAGTCCTAAGTTGTGTCTTGAACAGAGCCCTTTACTGGGAATTCCTTTATTTCACACAGACACAAGACAAAATTTGTTAAAGAACATCTTTGCCACAAACAGTTCATTACACTTTACCCAGTCTGCTATCAAAAAGGGCTTTGCCAGGCATAAAAATTAGTAGCACCCACTGACAATATTTAATAGTCGTAGTTCCTCAAAAGTTCACTTTTCCTGTCAAACATCACCACACTAATTATGGGAACACTTTTCCCTTTTTAATAAATGATAGGGTTCATTACACTGAAGAGTTCAAATCGCTTATTAATTCACACAAGTGACAGTGTGAGTCATCAAAACTGCTGAGAGCGACGCTCACTGTAGCATGTGAAAGCAGCTACAAAAAGCACATCGCTTGTACCTTATACCACGTTTCAGTTTGCAGAACACTAAGTACATAACATACATGTGCACTCAGTGAAAAGGAATTAGCCTGTGCACCAAGCAACTAACTCTGAAAACACTTCCATTCACTGATAGAGGATTTTTTCTCACTTTCAAGGTGACCACCTCCCTCCAGCTTTCGGTGTCAAGTTAGTCAACAAAGAATATTATTATTTTTACAGTATTATCAGAGTTATTAGGCTCACACTCATCAACCAAGTCATTATTTCTGTACACTAACACAGATCCCCCCCAAAAAAATAAAATTAAAAAAGCCCCTTCCCAGCAAGGTCCTGCTCTGTTTACTTATAATTCAAACAAGTAGGAATCAGAAGTATGCAAAGTGTGGTACAAAACACAGCTTGTCTCTCTGGCATCCTTTTCACTCTTTTGTTAAGGTAGAAATAATTCCTGAAATATATATATATAGATATTATTGTGCTTAACTTTACTGACTTCATGTTTGAAAGCACTGTGCATGGTTTGTAGGATTAAGCCAATAACCATAAATGACAATAGGCCCTTTCTTTAGCCAGATGATTGAAATAACAATAATCTTCCCCAGGAACCATTCTTGGGAGATTTCCAGCCTGATTTCATGGACAAAAATAGTTCATATAGCTCAAAAAAAGTTTGCAAGCCTTTTGATGATTATCCAAGCCTAACTAAAGCCTCAGAACCTTTTGGATGTTCCAACATCCTGGACCTACAGCACGTGTAATATAACTTAATATTACAGAAGTTACTTGAATTTCTTTGATTTGCATGGTATCTTCATGTCAAAACTAATGCAATAAGCTTCTCAGCAGTTCTTTAAAGTGGCTTTTGTGTTATTTGCAAGGAATCTGTTCCTCTGTGTCCCTGTAACATCAAAGTCAGAAAATAAAGAAGATTCTGTTCTTTATCATCTTGTACTAGAAAATACTTCATCGTATTAGAAAATTCTTTCATGCTCTCTCAAGGGCCATGTGAAGAAAGAAAATGCAATGCACGGCCTGAATTTATTGAGAGATTAGCTGCGATGGATGGCACCATGAAAAATGTAAAGCAAAAGCACCAGAAATGGTTTGCAAGAAGTTTAGGGCGCCCGTTTATTATTTTTATTTTCACCTGAGGTTCCATCTAAGTGAAAGTGAGGTTTGAGTCAATATAAGGCATAAAGAGGCTCAGACCAAAAAAAAAAAAAAAAAAGAACTCTTAGAGCTTCTAATACAGTGGTAGATAGTAAGTGGTAGATAGTAGCATAGTTCTGTGAAGGATGTTTTCTGTCCCCTAACAACCCTCCTTCTGCACATAACCAAGAAAAAAAACCAAACCACACACATCACCTTAGTATCAAAGCATGATATACCTTGTGTAGCCTCCTTATCAAAGAGACTATGAATTCTGTCTTGGCCATAATTAAGGGCATGGCATATGGCATAAGGGCAGATTTATGTCATGGCATAAATCTGACTGGGGAGGAAGCAGAGCAAAGCTGTAAAATGACAGTGCTACAGCCTTGAACATCCACAATGTCTTCTGAAAAGGTGGTCCAGAAACACCACGTGCTTTCCTTCAGAGTCATAGAATCAAATAACGGTTTTGGTTGGAAGTGACCTTAAAGACTATCTTGTCCAACCCCCCTGCAATGGGCTGAGACATCCACTCTATTAGGCTGCTCAAAGTCATGACCAGTTGTTGTGGTTTGAGGGGTTCCATCTTATCCCAGACTCCCTAAAAAAAAACAACTACAAAGACCAAGATCCACCCCAGGGGATGGACTGGTCTCTCTGCATATCCTAATTTCATTATTCCATTCCATAAATCCTGCAAACGCTTTAAAAGTAAGCAGCAAGGTCAATTCATTCCCTTTTCTCCCTGCCTTTCCAGCTCTCCAGTGGGATCCTCATCTGGGTAACTAAGTAAGTGCGTAGGAGGACCCTGCGGTAGGCCACGGCCTTCAAGGCCGCAGGCTGCATGGTGAATTGAGGCCTGCTTGGGCCTAATGCAGTGGGGAATGGGAGAAAATGAGCATTAGGGGTTTGGTAGGTTTGGTTTGCCTGGGGAGAAGGTTTTGGGGGAATTCTCTTGTATCCTGTATCTGTATTAGGTGTTAAGGATCCATGCATCTGTGTCATTTCCTGAGCATTTTTTCATACACCCTTTCTGTGTTCCTCTCCAATTCCTCGAGAGCGTTATTAGTTTACTGCCCCTTTTTTCCTTGGAAAAAGAGCAAAGTAAGATAATCTCAGTCTGTTGTGCTCTTACACAAAAAAAAACCCAACAAAAAAAACCCCAAAAAACCCAAAAAACAACCAACCAAAAACCACTATAACACAAATTTTACCTTTAATGCTTGTGATGATGAGGCATCCTCAGCTTCTCCCGGCAACCTTTTCCAGTATCTCACCATCCTCGCTGTAAACAAATGTCTTCCTTTCATCCAATCTTCATCTGCTCTCTTTCACTTTGCAACCAGTCCTTTGTTACTATGGGACAGGACTCCTCCTTGAGTCTTGGAAAGCCACAATTAGGTCTCCTCAGAGCCAAGCTGAACAGCCCCAAAGCTCTCAGCCTTTCACAGAAGAGCTGCTCCTGCCCTGCAGACGTTTCCCTGTCCCTCCTCTGGACCCGCTCTTGTAGGGGCACCTCACAACTGAACAGCTCAGACCCTAACTTACCAAACATAACCTTTCCGCCCTGCCAGGTTGTTTTTTTAAGAGCTTCCTTTATCAAATCCGTGGACTTTGAAATCCTGATGGAATCGGACCTAAACTCCGCATTGCTACTTTAAGCAGCTCTTACAAAGCGGGGTCCTGACAGACGAAAAACGCTGAAGGGTTAAGGCCATTTTACTGCACCTCCGTGGCCAGCAAGAGGAGGCAGTTCTGAAACTCTGTACCAGCCATGGTCCACAGAGGAGCACAATGCTCAGCACTGCCCATGGCACTTAATCTCTCCGGTGTCCTTCGTCCATCCAACACGCTGCAGCCACCCTCAGCACCCTTCCTTCCAGGACCACGTAGGCCTGGAGCAAGCTTCTGATAGGACGCAGGATGAGGTCCCTGGTTCCAAGCGGATGAGCAATTAACCCCAGGAGCTGTGGGGAGAGGCTGGCTGGGTGAGGCAGGCTGCAGTGGCTCCACTGCCTGCTGGTGGTTGCTCAGCAACCTGGGCCTCTCCTTGCCCAGCTGAGGGTTTTTGGGGAGCCAGAGGGAGAATTTTTCACCAGGATACAGAGTTCCAGGCTCACATATACAGTACGGTAAATTAAAAGAGGGAAAAACAACAGCATCATTCTACTGTTACACACAGGTTTTTGTGGGGGTTTAGTTCTTTTGGGTTTGGTTGGGGTTTTTTTTTTTGTTTGGTTTGGGTTTTTGGGTGTGGTTTGGGTCTTT
>VWZI01010423.1:741246-778259 GCA_013396835.1 Psilopogon haemacephalus
TAATGTAACTGACAAAATCTGGCAACAATGTGCAAGTGTAAAAAGTGACATTTTGACTCTAAGGGAGGAATTATTTGCAATTTGTTTTGAACAGAAGCTTAGTTCACGTCAGATGCGAACCTCCAGACAACCATTAGTTTAAACTGCCTGCTATGTGTTTAAAAATTTCAGTCAGTTTAGGAGCCATCTGAATTGCAAATGGCCTGGTAATAAGCCATTAGGGAACAACTTATCCCTCTCTCTCTCACACTTGCAACCCTCTGCTTTAAGGGGCCTCGACTGCACTGAAATATGAAAATAACATTTTAGTCATACGTGTTGCTGACAAACATGGAAATGTAGGAGGTCCAGACTCATAAAGAGGCACTCAGAGAAGATCAGGAGCCACCTCAGGAATGAAGAAACGGGGGTAGCCTCTGCTTTGAACACGAGGCAGTAGACAGTTTTCCACAGGAAACAGTCAGACTTCCCCATGGCACAGCAAAACACAGGCCTGGCACCTCACTAATGCTTCTTTATTTTGATTTCTAAGGATCTGAGGCATTTCTCATCCCCTCTGAAGCCATTTCTGTGAACGAATGTAGGCTTTGTATCACCTCGGGTTTTATGCACAGCTACCTGTATTTCCTCAAAAGATCTGTCTAAATCATCTATGTTCAAATGAGTGAGAAGATTTCTTCCCCCCCCCCCCATTCCTGAGCCTTCAGCTTAAGGCAGCACTTTGCAATACACAGATCCATTGACTAAGAGGAGATCTGTACAGGTAAAACATCTTCTGCGCGACATCATTTTAGGTCTTATCCCAAGCATCTCGTCCTACTGAGGAACATTATAAATCACCTGCTGAGAGGTGTTTCACAGGTGAGAAGACTTTCTTCTACAGCTAATCTATAGCCACTCCTGGATAGCACTCACCAGGCTTTTTCATGCTGATCTCAAAACTGCATACCTTGTAAAACTCATCTATTTCATGGTTTCTTGAGTCTGCAGCTGAGACTGACTATATGTTTCTCCAAACCAGCTGATAAAGTAACCTATTCACTACATCCAAGCTGACTGCTATGCAGCTATGATGAAGAGAGTAATGCAGACTTCTGTTCTGCATCTGCAGAAGTTGAATGTTTCTACTTCAGTACTAAGCAGTGCAGTACCTGTTCCTGCACCACTGGAAACTCATACAACCCTAATAGGCTTCCGGAACTCTTTCTCCCTTAAGCTATATGTCAAAATACAGCTCCTGGAGGGTGTTGTTTCTAGAGTACTTCTTTGCTTATAGGGAGAATAGCTCAGAGATGCCTATAGCAGACCACAGAGACTCTGCAGAATTCCCTCATGGGAAGTCCAGCTGACCCAAATGCTGCTTAGCATACATGTTGGACTGGATGTCAGCAGAACATGCCTTCATCCTTCAAGAGTGCTAAAATGGATAGTCCATTAATTCTTTCATGGCACATTCACTCAATCCCCTCTGCTTTTCAGAGATAACACCTCCAAAATGCTGACTTCAGGTGAATGTGGATAATATACCACAGCTTTCCTAGAAGGTTTGTATCAGCTTCTGTCCATCTGTCAAGGATTGCTTGCACAGTACCTTTGCTGAACTGACAAGCAGGAGAAAGGAAACGGGCACAGCCAGATAGGTCAAAGTCAGACTACTGAGACAGAAACTGCAGAAGCAGCAGGGAGTTAAGAAAGCAAAATACAACTCAGGTAAAACTGTGGGATCAGATGAGTAGTACAAGAGCTGGATTAATGAGCTTCCCTACAAAACCTGGAGAAAGCCTCTCAGTTTGAGCCTCTCTGCATCAAACCTGCTAGCACACATCTAAACCAACCATTGCATAAGCTAAGTCTATTGACAACCTTCTAAATTTGTGTGTGTGTATACATACACATCTGCTATGAGGACAGGCTAGAAGAACTGTGACTCTTCAACTTGGAGAAGAGAAAGCTTTGAGGAGACCTAATAGCAGGCTTCCAGTATCTGGAAGGGGCCTACAGGAAGGCTGGGGAGGGACTATTCACAAGGTCTTGGAATGAGGGGTATGAGCGGGAATGGGTTTAAACTGGAAGAGGGGAGATTTAAACTGGATGTTAGGGAGAAGTTCTTTACAGTGAGGGTGGAGAGATGCTGGAACAGGTTGCCCAGAGAGGTTGTGGCTGCTCCCTCCCTGGAGGTGTTCAAGGCCAGGTTGGATGAGGCTTTGAGTGACCTGTTCTAGTGGGAGCTGTCCCTGCCTGTGGTAGGGGGATTGGAACTGGATGATCTTTGAGGTTCCTTCCAACCTAAACTATTCTATGATTCTATGAATATATGCATGTATAAACTTACTCCACTTTGGCACTTGCAAGAAATTCTATGGCTTTTTATTTTTTTAAAGGAGAAAATACATTCACTATTCAAAATTTCACATAAAAAGGCTGTGACAATACAAATTTCAGACAGAAAAAAAATATGAGGTTTTGTTCTGGATTACTTCTTCAAGGACGGGCACACTTAAAACTACTCAAACATACAAATTTTGCCAACAATTCTGCACCAGCAAAAGTAAAGAATTCTGAACTCTCAGTTTCCTGGGAATACAGCAGACTGTTCATCTCCCTCAGAGCCACATGAAGTAAATTAATCTTTTCCAATTATCCTTGCAAGGTATATTTGGGGTAACAATTCCCTATTTCATATGCACGTGTGTGGAGCTTCCACTCATACTAGTGAGATAAAACACATTTCCAATTTGCATCTTTGAAAAGGTCTGACATGCAGGATTCAACATTACAGTGAAGATTAAGAACAGTCCTACTGAACTCTAACATGTAAAGACTTACTTCATTCAGAAGTGATATTATGACATGGAACAATTAACATATTCCCAATAGTGTGTCTTTCAGGAAAAAAAATTCCCGTGATAAATAAGAGAATTAAAGGTGGTATTATATGTTAATTCATATGGAAATGGAATAGTTAAATACTTCCAAATCTAGCTACTTAAAATTTCCCCAGCAATTGCAAAGTCATATAAAAAAGAATATTTGAGCTTTGCTGTCATTGCATTGGCTTTGAGGCAGCACAAAGAACGAGGTACTCAGAATCTAACAAAATATTTTAACAACAATAAAAAAGATAAATCCTTTGCTCTCTGCTGTTTTTTTGTTGACTTTAGGCAGTTACGTATTTTTGTATGCTGAGATGAGGTATTCAGTATTCATTCCATCATACTCTGGCAAAATGTATACATGCCAAAGTGCATGCCATATGCATATTTTATTCTCCACAAATTGTTTTACTATGTTAAATAGAGTCTTGCATGTACAAGTTACCCTTTGCACATACACCTGCATTATCTGGCAGGTGATATTATATTATATATGAAAACTGTTCAGATTTACATATCTGCTCCATTTACACTGGAAAACTGACTTTCCTATATCAGGTTCTTATCCTTACTTGACATATGATGCTATATGTCACTGTCCAGAGATCTGCAGTTGCATTTACTGAAAGGAAATCAACACAAATTGTGAAAGCAAAAGATGTGAGCAACTTGGGAGATGTGGTTTCTTGGACTTTTAAGCATGTGTATGTGTGATAGTCACACACTTCTTGTGTCAGACATTTGGCTACCTAAATATCACTTTTCACATAACAGAGTTGTGAGAGCATGTAGTATAAATTGTCATGTATCAGTTATGAAAAGATAGTCATGCGAATGGAATCTCAAAGACAAACAATCATCTCTCGGCTGCAACTGAGCATAATCCAAACACAGCAATATTTTGGTTTGGTTAAGGCAGAATGCTACAGGAACCAAAACCTCAGACCTACACTCCTTCCTTGTGCGGATACTCGTGTGGCCTTCAGTGGAATGGCTAATCTAACAGTGTAAATAAGCGACGCTGTACTTCAGCCTCCAAAGAATACCAATATAAATATGTGATATTAATATGTTTAAAAATACAGAAGATAATATTAGTGGCAGTAATCCTGACCTGACTTACTTCAAAACAAAGCTTAGTTCTTTCCACTAGCTGAGTCATAGTTTTCAGAAAAGAGACCAGACCACCATCAGCTACATAAAAGTTGACATAATAGAGAATAGATGATTCATGAGAGGAAAGCAGTATATACTTTGTAAGCGCAAATCTGAGTCAAGTGAGGAGCAGAATTCTCCCCTCAGAATAATTAACGTTGTATCTCTTAATGCACTCTACAGATAACACCAAAGACTCCCTGGCTCCACTGAATGTTAACAGCAAAGCCACCAAAAAATATAAATAATCTGATGCATGTGCTTTACTAGACCTTTGTGAGATTCTGCACTGAGATTGTCCTCCACGTTGATAGTCAAACTAGATGCTAACAGGATTACCCTCACATACCTTCTGCAAATCCTTTGGGCTAGTGGCAGTTATATTATTTTGACAATGAAGGGCAGCCTACAAAATTGGCAGGAACTATAGTGCAAAGATATTAGTTCTATCAATCAAGAGAAAACACGACAGGCTTAGGTAATATCCCAATCACGCCTTGAAAAAAAATCAATTCTTGAGACTAGGTCCTTTCAGAAATCCTTTTTATTGAAAGAAGTTATAATCAACATATTCAAGATTCAGATTGTGAAAATTGAGTCTGAATTTGTCTGTAACATCACACATAGGTATCAAAGAGGTTTCCCAACCAGCAGTTCAAATGGTAAACACACCTCATCCAGAAATGTGTGAAAATACTGAGATGCACTCATTTCATTAGATGGGTTAGACAGCCTTTTCCAAACACAGGATTTCTAAAGAAAAGTACAATGCACTGAGATTCATTGAAATTCTTCCATAAATCAGCAAACTGTTACCACAGTACTCCTAGACAGAAAGGTTTTGAGGCCAAAGTCCCACCATTCACAATGCTGACGATTTTGAAGTACCTAAGTTCATCCATCCGGTCTACTCTATGGAGTCCTGATGATGAATCCATGCTAAGCCTGCTGTGGTGGATCAAACATGCTATCCTTTCCATAAAACCAGACCTGGATATGGCATTGCATGGAAGAGATAATGCATAAACACAGAGTTGCACAAAGCCCCACATGGTTTCCACAAAAGAAAGATGGAAAGAATCAAGGCAGCTGCTTTCCATAACCACCACCTGGACATAGGAAGGGGGAAATCTGCATGAAGAATGCCTCCTCCAAGCATATCTACAGAATTCAATCCAGCCTTTCACTTCCCATCCTCTGAACATGGTTTTCATTCAAAGAATGAGAAACAGCAGAATCTGTGTGGATATGAGATCACGTGCCTTAGGGCTAGGAACAGAGGGAGATGAAGGTAGCAACCTCAAATGCGAAGGTGAAGACAGTGATGCAGAACGCAGTTCATTTCGTGTGGATGTGAGTCTAGGAGTCATGTTACTGTGAACATGAAAAGTCCTGAATGGTAATAACATTTTTTAAAAAGTACTTTTCCCCCCTTGGGCCTAGTGGGGAGGGCATTGAGGCTTGGTAGGCTTGCCCCATTTGGGGGGCACTTTGGTCTACTGAGGCTGAGTATGCTGGGGAGAAGATTTTGGCCTGGGGGCTAAGGCCTAGCTGTAGCCTGGGTTTTGGGGGGCCAGCTGGAGAGCTAAGCTGAGATTGGTTCTGCGTAATGTATATCTTTTGGGGCTTTACACCTTTTGTACTTTTGGTTACTTCTGTAAATAGAATTTTTCATTTAACCTCTATTCTGTTTTAGGATTTTAATTTTATTCATTCTGTCCAGAGCCATTTCCAGATCAAACCAAGCCAGTCAAGGTTAGAAGGGACCCCCAAGGATGATCCAATTCCAACCACCCTACCATGGGCAGGGACATCCTGCACTAGATCAGGTTCCCCAGAGCCACTTCCAGCCTGGCCTTCAAAACATCCAGGGATGGGGCATCCCTCTGGGAAACCTGTTCCAGTGTCTCGCCCCCCTTACAGTGAAAAACTACTTCTAACATCCAATCTACATCTACCCTCCTCTAGCTTGGATCAGTCCTAGAATGTTAGTATTGATAGTAATATCTTGTGCTTGTTCTCGGTTTTCTTTTTGTTTTTTACTTATGCTGTTATTTTTTAAAATGTAACCAAATTGAATCAAATGCAGTCACTACAAACATTCCCCAGAACTACTTTGTATGTTCTTCTCTGCCTCATAGTGACTTCATAAAATTTCTCTGTTTCATCATTTGGTTGACCAAAAGCAGCAACTAGAATAGGAAGCCTCTTACATTACAATCTGAACTTCAAGCTCCATGATACTTTGCACCAGCCAGTACTTCCATTCTGAAGCTGGCATGAGAGTAGCACACTATTTTACACACATCTGTAGATCCAACTCAATCCATGACACCACAGTACAAAAGATCTTCCCAATTCAAGGAGGCAGGTGGTGTGATTACATAGCAGTCAGCTGGCTCACTGCCTGGAGCACCTGGAGAGGACTGGTATGAGAAGTACCAAGAAGGGTGGACTTCAGCAAGGTGTCGGGCAAGCAAAAAGTCAAAAGTGAATCCTTCCTGTTGAAAAAAAAGTATCAGCAGTTAAGAGGTATTCATGGATCAAGCACTACCAGAAGAAAAGAAGATTCTGGGGGGAAAAAATCTAAGGGTTAACCTTAAGCAAAGCTGTGCACTTTGCTGGCATGGGAGCCTAACATATCCAGTCAGGTGACTTATGCAATGTGGAATACAAAAGCATAAATGTCTATCTTCTGGTACTAAGTCCATTAACATTAGAATTAGATATGTCACCTATACCCAGTATGCATTATTTTAGTCATCATTACATATTTATTCCTTTATCAGATTTCTGTTTAAATGAGCTTCACTGAACACAAAAGACCTGAATAATTTGATACGCAATAAACGTGTCCTTGTAGTCGTGCTATTTCCTTAAATAGAGAAAAGAATATGGTTAGATTAGCTCAAATGACAATTCACTGTCTTACATTAGGTTCACTAGGTTACAGAGGGAAAACATTCATGTACCCTCCAATGAAAGAGTTCAAAAAATGACAGAAGCTACAGTTAATTAGTTGACTGGATTATTCAAGTCCTGGCATAAAGGCACGAGCTCTGCCTTAGCGAAGAAACAAGCACTGACAGAAGTTAATGCCTTGGAGATTCTTCTTTAAACATTTTAGACTCTTGTCAAAATTATAATTGCATTCATATGAGATTCCCTGGATCTTGTATAACACTGACTTGATTTTTTTTTTTTCCACCTAGTAGAAGTTTTTTCAGCTAGACAAGGGAACCGAATAAATGGAACAAAACTTAAGTGGATGCCATGCATCAGGAGCAATTGGATAGATCCTGTACAATACACCTTGCAAAAACATCACTTCCCTCAAAGGCACTTATAGCATAAGTGGAACAAAAAAAATAACAAATGGAAAAAAAGACAGACAGATGGAAGAACAAAGTAGTGCCACAGTTGGTCAGCGTGATAGGCAGCATTCTCAGCACATCCCTACTCTGACAGCTGTCAAAATTTTAATAAACTTCACAGCAAAAGAGAGTTTTAAAGAAGAAGCTAAGGAAAATCTCTTAGAAAAAAGTGAGGTGAGATGAGCTAAAAAATCTAAAATCTGTGAAATGTTTAGCTTTTCTTTGCTCTGAAACCCATCTAAGGGAATACAAATGAAAATTACTTGGCTTTATAATGTCTGGATTCCTAGATCCATGACACATTTTCTGATGGCCTGTATTGTCTTAATGCAATTGAAGAAATCCTTATTTTCACTTCAGATTCTCTTGCCTCTAAGAAACTTGACACACTGTCCATGTAAGAAAGCTCCTTTTACTCTGAACACATTTACCATCTCTAGTCATGCCAGACATTTGTAGGGTTTCAGCTGTGAAAGAAATATGAACACGTTCACATGATCAACAGCTGCACTGCGAAAATGCCTGTGGGGATGGGGAAATATTCTAGACCCCTACCCATCAGCTCTGCACACTGTGAAGTGATTAAAAGAGTAAGCCTAGGAGTTACCAGGAAATCAAGTTATTTAGAGACACAAAAAGACAAGAACTGATTTTCTGACATTCAGAGGGATGAATTCAGGACTCTAGTACAAGAAGTATTCCTGACAGCACCTCTTTTCCAAAATTAATCTCTTCTCAAAGGTAATAAGTGGTAGAAGAAGAAAGATCAGCCTCACGCTGTGACTGGGTAGGTTTAGACTGGACACCAGGAAGAATTTTTTTGCAGAAAGAACGGACAGGCATTGGAATGGGTTGCCCACGGAGGTGGTTGAGTCACCAACTCTCAATGTGTTTAAAGGTCATTTAGATGTGGTGCTAGGGGTTTAGGGGTGAACCTTGTAGAGTAGTGTTATCAGTTGGGCTTGGTGATTTGAAGGTCTTTTCCAACCTGAATGTTTCTGTGGTTCTGTGATATGCTGACACATAACAGTGTCTGAAAATCTACCAGTAATCCTTCTAGCTATATAAAGAATCATACACATTTTCTAAGCTTCTGAACACTGTGTGCTACTGCTTCATTTAGTAAGTCAGGACTCCATAGAAGTTCCATCATTTAGCTCTTCACCTTACATCCAGAACTCGTTAGTGCGATACTTATAGATAAGTCATAGTGATTTTAAATGCACTTTTAAATAGTATGTTATCATTTGCAAAAATGAGACTGCTGCAAAACAAAGTTCAATTTACAAATTAAGAAATACTGAAACTAGTATTGCTGTTTGCTTCCCTTAAGAATCCACACCCTCCCAAACATTCTGCATGTTAAACTGGTTGAAGAATAAATATCTTGGAAAGATTATCACTGATCTAAATCAGTAAAAGGATGCCCTATAGAATAACAGAAATGCTGGGGGAGAGAGACAGGAAATAAATTAAGAGGAGTAAAACTATTAATAATGGAAGCTAATCTTGTCTCCTCAGGGTCCAGTATCTTAGACTTATGTTTGCTTCCTCTCACTGGTCTGCCTCATTTCCATTGTTTTGTATCTGCTGTTACCCAGCAGGCTCCTGCAAAAGCATGTAATCTGCACCTGCTTTTAAAAAAAATTATCATATTAGTGACAGCTCTAGTGTTTCAAGTAATCCAGGTTGAGGTTCTGCAAAGAACCTCTAAATCAAAAAAGAAACCGTTATATAGCCTCTGGCAAGCATGGACACATTTGGCACATTCAGGCTTCACAAGGACAGGATTTGCAGCTGCTACTCCAACCATCTATAGGAGGAAATTCGGTTCACCATAGTTGATGATGCTTCTCGCTTCAAAAGAGAACTAGTTTGACACGTTCCAAGTTGCTGTGCTACAAGAACAAACTCTGGCACCTTGTCAGCAACTCCTGACCCTGCATGGCAGAAAGACAGACACTGAGGTCCTGAAGCAGGTCCAGAGAAGGTCATGAAGCTGGTGAAGTGTCTGGAGAAGAGGAGGAGAGGCTGAGGGAACTGAGGTTGTTTAGTCTGGATAAAAGAAGGCTGAGGGGACTCCTTGCTCTCTACAACTCCCTGAAAGGAGGTCATAGTGAGGTGGGTGTTGGTCTGTGTATCTAGCTCAGTCACATTTTAGCCACATAGCATAAGTTATATAGAAATAATGAAAATTAACTGACCACATCTCCACATACCTAGGACCCAGATTCCAGAATTCCCTCTGCTGTTCAGATAGATTAAATACGATAAATTTAAAAATGCATTCTTCTGAACATTAATTTAGACTCTTTTTCAGGACCACAAGCATTTTACCTTCTCTCCTTTATATTTCTTCCTGGAAACCTCACCTCCCTCTGAATGTTAGATCTGCATTTTCCTTTTTTCTCCCTTTCAACACATTGTGCTTTGGATTTTACAGCTTCCCTGATACCTAAATGGCTGCAGTTCTAAATCCACATCAGACACCTAAACTAAATTCTTCAGTGGCCACCAAAGTGTTGATGCCTTCTTAACACTGCAGGTTAGCATTTTGTAGCTGCACAATGCTTTACTAAACACAGAGTAGCTCTTTCTAGCTGCCAGATTTCTTTCAGTCTAAGCTCCTAAACCAATTTCTAGGAAATGCAGAGACAAAGATGCACACACATAGGTGTGTATATAAGCCTGTTCAGTTAAATTGTTTATTGAAGCAATTTATGTTACTTCTAAGAGGAATGTCTCAGTTGTGAAGTTCAGAAAACCTCATTTCCATTGGTACCCTTAATAATTATTGAGAACATTCTTCTCAACATATGAACTTCTATTATATAATGTCAATGACTAACTAGTCCTGGTGGTTTTGGACAAGACTGCTGACACAATTCTGCCTAAATAATATGTATGCCCTAACATACATATTCGAGAGAATGTGTAGAATGGGTAGTGGTCCATTCAAATACAGGACTGAAGGATCAATAGATACTTGTGAAGTACTGCAAAGAGCAATCAAAAAGGATGTGAATTATTTTCTGTATCAGTTTGGGACTGGGAAAAAAAAAAAAAAGAGACCTCCCATAAATTCAGTTTAAAGGGACAAAAGGGAAGAATCCCCTTGTTTAGTACTCTGACATACAATAGACTTCCTGCTGTAAATACACCCACTTCTACAGAGATGAAGGAAACATTGAGATCCTTCACACGGAGTAGTGGGAATTTGACTTTTTTTTTTTAAACAATCCTGGTCTACTGATATTCTCAAGCCTCACTTAAACCTTACCTATGATCTAAGGAAGGCATTTTGAGCTTTTGGGATGTCTGGAAGTGATGCCTGTTTCTCCATTTGAAGCCATTGCTCTCACTGTGCCAGCTTTTACTGACTGACTTGGAAAGTGCTCTGGGCTGGAGGAGGAAGATAAAGTGCTTCAGTAAGGGAAAAAAAAAAACCCAGTCTTTATAAGGCAGCATGTATGTTAAGATCCTCTGAGGAGAAATAGGCATTTAAGCCAGAAAGAAAATACCCTCCAGCTCTTCAAATACAATAATGAAAACAAACTACTTTTCTTTACCTCAAATATTTAAAATATTTAAAGTTTGAAAGCTCCCCAAATTGAATTAAATTATTCTCAAAACCAGAGGCAAATTTCTCCAACTCTCTGAGCAACTGATGCTCAGCAACCATCTGAGTGGTTTTGCACTCTCAAATCTAGGGCAGCTGACAGTCAACAGATCTACTTTGCTGAAAGGATTTGCTGTTAATTTTGCCCAGCTTCCCCTTTCCACTGACAGTCAATATTTCCCAAGTAAACTCATCCATTAATTCATGTAAAGATTCAACTTAAAGTCCTAGGCACTGCTGGATCTATTTTTAGTGCTTTAGATGAGGCTGTAAATTCGGTGAGCATTTTTTGATGCTACGTATTAATCATTTATATATTGTTCAATTAATCCAGGTGTTGCCTTCAAATGTCTTCAGTATAAATGATCAAAACCTGACAGCAGCAGTGTTATTTGTTAGAAAAAGTACATAAAAATCTCACCAGTGCACAAGAATTCCACATTGAAATTCTCTCTTCATCACTGTCTCAGTGATAATTTGGGGCCAAAAATCAATATACCCTCTTTGTAAAGCCAGACAGAGGGTGGGGAGGGGAAAGGAAGAAAGGAAAGATGAAAAAGAGGAAGAAAAATAGTTTAATTCCTGACTCATTTGAGTTTCTCTGATGCATGTGCAACTTCAGGAGCTTGGATAACTCACTGAGGTAACACATGCAGTTCAGTGTTTGCTGACTAAAGATGGAGTCATCAGGCAAACTTCACACTTACATTATTAATATTCTGGCCACAAACGCCTTTTCCAAGGGTGCTTTTGTCACAACAGACACCTTTTCTACCAAAATAAACTTGAAATCAAATTACAACCATGAGCTGTTATTAGTAAGTGAATATATGATGCCAGGCAACTAGGGATGGTTCAAAGTGCAATTTTTCTGTACAAAGACAGGTTGGGAAACGTCTCTGTAAGGCCCTAGCTGCCTTTTGTCCTATTATAAACATATATAAATTGTTGCTGGAAATAATCTAATTTAAGTTAAGCCACTGTAAAATCCATATCTTCACTATCTCATCCAAACCACTTACTGATATGCCCTATTTACTCAAAGCTTGGAAAGCTACTGATAATATTTAAACTGTCTCTCTCAAACCGTCTGTCAATACAGCACAGCAGTTCTGACTATTAAGAGATCTGCTTGCTATGGTATAATTTGTCTGCATACAGTCTCAGTTATGCAAAACTAAAGCACACAAATGTCTCCCCAATGACTACTGAGATAATGCCCATAACAGCAAGATCTAGGTCACTGTTGTTAAAGCTGAGTCACATTGTCAGTCAGGGAACTGCTCTTTGGACAAAAGCAGCTATGGTTTCTCCTCTAAATATGCTTTCAGGGTTTTAGAGGAGAAAAAAAAAAAAAAAGGTATGATATAAACACATTGCACTTTTCCATGAAGCACCTATCAAGTAATGCATCTAGTTTGTTGTGAAAGGCATTTAATCCCCTGTCAGGAGAAAACTAGGACATTGACGGGAGCAACACGATAATTTCAAAATAGATTCTCAGAGTAAATACCAAGGCATGTCAATTAAACTCTTGAATATATGTATTTTTTTCACTCTAAACAAAAATGCCTTGCTTATTGGTTTGGAAGGTTTCTTCATTCTTTTCAAGTCAGGCACCTTTATAGCAAAAGATTTCGTTGCTCTGTCATTAAGGATGTTTAACCTTTTTTTCTTCTTTTTAAAAAATCTGCTCAGTCAGATAGCCTCAGCTCAACACCGCACTGAAATACAGTTCTGCTGTGGTTCAGAAAGAGGACAGGACTAACTCAGCCTCTCAATAATTAATTCAAAGTGGTGACCAAGATACAGCTCTACACAGAACATAAAATCTGCACCCTGCTAGGCAGAAAGTGCTCACAGGCCAGATTTTCAGAACAAGATATAACAGTCCACAGTCTTCCAAAGTAAAATAAAGAACAGGTTTTTATTGCTTATTAAGAGGACATTCATAATATTATCTCCATCTCTAAGGGGACCCATATCATCCTGAGGTCATTTTTCTTGAGTCTTCTTATTTATACTAAGAGAGGAGCATACTCTCTTACTATAAAAAGGACATACTGCTAAAATTGCACGCACAGACAAGGGAAGCAGCATACTTGTAATGAATAAGATAAGCAGATATTCTGAAATAGAACAAATATTCCATGGTGCATACATCAGAGTGCCACCACCTTCTGAGTCCAAGAAGTTTATACAAAACAGCTTGCAATTTAAAAATTTGTAAAGTTTAGGTGGAAGGGAGAAAGCCTGGAGGAGGGAATGCTCCCCACTGGTCAGCAAAGACTGAGTTAGGGATCAGTTATACAAACTGAACATACACAAGGTCATAAGCCATGATGAGATGTACCCAAAAGTGTTGAGAAAACTGCCTGATGTCACTCTACCACTCACCATCATTTTTGCTAAATTGTGGCAAACGGGAGAGGTGCCTGAGGACTGGAGGAAAGCCAATGTCATTCCAATCTTCAAAAAGGGCAAGAAAGAGGTTCCAGGAAACTACAGACCAGTCAGCCTCGCCTCCATCCCTGGAAAAATGATGGAGCTGCTCCTTCTGGAGGTCATCTCTAGGCACTTGGAAGAGAAGATGATTATCAGGAGTAGTTAGCATGGATTTACCAAGGGGAAATCATGCTTGACTAATCTGATAGCATTCTATGATGTCATAACTGAATGGGTAGATGCAGGAAGACCAGTGGATGTAGTCTACCTTGACCTTAGCAAGGTTTTGGACACTTGGATTCATAACCTAAATTGATATCCCAATTTATAAGTGGTCTAACTCTTCAACACAGGTATTAAACACACCAAACAGGAAACTGAAATCCAAGCTTTTCTCTTCTTCCAACCTGTGTCACTGCACACACCACACACAATGTGTGACAGATTGCATTAATGGTGAAAAGACTGTCCAGGCTCCCACAGGTAGGACTGCTTTCATGAAGAGAAGTTGAAGCAACATTTCTGACCTTCAGCAAACCTACTCAGTAATTTACAAAGATTTTTTTTTTTCTTATAGTTCTCTACAGATGGTTAATGCATTACTGAACTTCTTTCAATTAAGCGGACTAAGTTAGGAGGATTATGCCTTCAGTAACGACTTTGTCCATAATGAACTTCACTCTTAAAAATTAAAATATGTTATTTTTCAAAGTTTAAAAAAATCCAAAACTCATCCAGCACTGGCCTCCAGTTGCACAAGGATATGGCCAAAGGAGAAGCTGGCCATTTGCTCACACAGCACGTCATTTTTGTTCCTTATTTAGTATCATGAAAATGCGAGGATTTACTTTTATCATAATTTCTACACATATTTTACTTTTGCCAAAGAAAGTTTGAGTACAGGTTCTGAGTAGTCTTAAATTTGTCCTTAAGGGGCAACAAAAATGAGCCAGCCAGGCACTGCAAAGTGGCCAACTTCAGCAAGTCAAATTAAGTTCTGGCACAACCTTGCTGGCTAGAGTTCAGCAGGGAAACATTTGTGTAGAGCAAGCAGGGATGGAGATGGCACATGCAAGAAAAAAACATACAAAAGACTGCTAAGGCTGTTTGTTCAGGGATCCCAGAAGCAATAGCTCCAAGAGCTGACAAATAAGAGTGTCAAATGTGAACATGCAAGTATTTGTCTTGAGCTGGAGAACTGAACCTTAACAATTAACGTGCTGTGTGTACAGACAAGTTTACCTGAAAAACTCATTACATGCCTCATCCCTTTTTAATCTTTAGCATGATAGAAGTCTTCAAGATAGCACTTCACAAAATGATAGGTGAACAAGAATGCTTCAGTTAAGCAGGGAAAACCCCTTGGATCTCCAAAAACTTGTTCTGCTGAACAAGACACACTTATTAAAGCAAAAATTTACAGCTGCTACAAGCAATGGAGACATTTACTGGAGTTGTTTTTATTTGCCTTAACCCATATGCCACTCATACCTATTCAGTGACCTGATACAGCAAAGAACTCAATTCCCACTCAGTGTTAGTCAGTGTGGTTTTAGTGAAATCGTGGCTGTGTGGCACTCTGTGCTATCTGAGAACATGACATAGTGCAGCCACAGAAATTCAGGCAATTTATTTCTTTCCAAGCCATTTTATCTGAATCATCCTTCTGAGCTCTGGCTACATGGCTCCCCTTTAACTTAAACTTGAAGTCCTGCAACATTAAAGAGCAGAATGCATCAAATTAATTGGAAACAGGTTTGCCTCAACACATCCTGCATTTGCTGAAGGACCTAGAGAGAGGAAAAGCCCATGCTTTGAAGCACTGTGACAAGATAAATTTCAGCATTACTTTTCTAACAGAACATAATTGAAAACATATTTCAGGACAGGCTCTAATCTAACTCTGGGTAGAGGTATGTTTAACCCACAAGTCTGGACACTCAGCATACAAAAGTTCTGAAGAAATGTTGATTCTAGCCCAAATTGTCTCCTCTAACACACAAAACCATTCTTAATACGCCCAAGCTGAACTCAGCAATTATGTGCAGTCACTGCTTTTACCTTCATTTCTATGTTCCTTTTCATCACACTGATGTCTAAAGTCTCCATTTCTCCCAATTTCTCTCAAAGATTAGGGTAAATTACCTGTATATTGTATATTGTTACCCCCAAATCCATCTAAAAAGACAAAACTGCAAGACAGAGGACACATTGTTATCCTTATCTTCAGGTGGGAACCTATTCCTTAAGATGACTAAGTAAAAATTCCCAGAGGGGTCAAGTATCACATTCTGCAATGATCAATAACCAGCATTATAGGAGCAAGAGAATGAAAAATGGGGGGAAATTTAAATAATAAGGGAAAAAAAAAGGGCTCCAAGTTCTGAAATTCCTGCTTTTATTGTAGATTTTCAAAAGCTCTTTCTGCCCATCTTCCAGAGGTGGCCAGGTGCTACTGGGTGCTTATTTGAAGCGTGGCAGTACGTGAGCTGCCCAGGGTCATAAAGAAAGCCTCCCACAGGGCCAGAAATTTGAACCAACATCTCTTGTGTGCTAACCACGAGAACTATCCTTCCTCTCACTAACAACAGTGCACTTCTTTGTTAAGTTTCTTTCTAGTCAGATATAATGAGCCTTTTTCTCTATTCATTCTCAATGGTAATATGACATTATGAGATTGGCACTTGTCATTCACAGGCAATGCTCTTTTCCCACTTGCCCCCACAACACAAACACACTTAGCAGATTTTTTGTCAGCAGATGACACTAGAATCTCTGTATTTTAGCATCATTTGTTACAGAAGCCTCACAAGAGTAAATGGCCCTTTATTAGTAATTTTCAGTATATGAGAGGCTAGCAACTTGTGGATACCAGCTAAAGAACTATTCCCCTTTCCCATATAATCTCTGGAGGGGGAAAAGCCAACTTCTGGGTCAAGAAGGTCAGTAGCAGGTTGTTTGTTATATGCCTTAGCAGCTGCTGCTACCATGAGACGGTGTAAAAACTAAAATATTACGCTTAATAGATGATTCTTTGCATGTGATGTAACTTTAAAGACATCTTTATTGGTTTATTGATGTTGGGGTTTTTTTCCTTGCTCTATGTGCTGAAGGTGTTTTCTGAGAAGATGGACTGCCAGCACTTGTTTTGTCTTGAAAATACCAATAAAATGCTGAAAGAATTTACTTTAAGATACAAAAACAGAAGATGGCTTGGATGGGTACATGCTTCTCTGGGTTAAAAATGGCTGTATGGCCAAGACCAAAGAGAGATGAGTGGTCTATGGTCACTTGGTGGCTGGTCCCCAGTAATGTTACTCAAGGCTTATTCTTCATGCCTAGTGCAATGGGTGGAAGTTGAGGCATAGGAATTTTGATGTAAAGACATGGACAAATTTTAATCACTGTGAGGGTGACATAACACTGGAACAGGCTGCCCAGGGGTTGTGGATTGTCCCTCTCTGGAAATATTCAAGCCCCACCTGGATGCATTCCTGTGTGATCTGGCATAGGTGATCCTGCTCGAGCAACAGGGTTGGACTGGATGATATTTTGAGGTCCCTTCCAGCCCCTGACATTCTGTGATTGAGGTGGAAGTGAGGCTACCTTTGCAACATTATCAGAAAGGGAAAGCTTGTGCAATTTTTACTTCCAATGGGGAAGGCATTAATTTATTACAATTAGCAGCAAAAACATTTTACACAGGACGTAATGGAGATTTTTAAGGCCAGGCTAAATCAGGCTCTAAGTGACCTGACCTAGTACAAGGTGCCTCTGCCTATAGCAGGGAGCTTAGAACTAGATAATCCTTGAGATCACTTCCAACCGTGACAATTCTATCATTTAAGTATTGGAATGAACATCAAGCCTACTCCTACCTAGCCGGGGGGCCACCAGGCCCCCCGGCCTTTTTTGATCACCTTCACCATTCACCCAGTGTGCACCATGGGTACTCACCAGCAACGATGGGAGAAGGATCCCTGCCCAGTCGGGCACAGCTTGAGACTAGTCTCTCCTGAGGCCGATTATGAAGGGGAGTGGGTGGGGAAGGCAAAGTGGTCACACCTGGGGTGGGAGGAGACTCCAACAGAGCTCAGGTGCCCTGGATTTGAGTCAGGGAGAAAGGGGCAAAATGGGGAGGGGTGGGTGGCAAAAGGGTAGATATGGTGCTCCAGTGTGATCTGGTATAGGTGATCCTACAGGGGGGTGGACTAGATGATCTTTTGAGGTCCCCTCCAGCCTTAAATTATGCAATAATACATCAGTAGCCACTGGCTACCACCATGTGTCTGAGCAGCACACACATGTGCCTGCATGACATGGAGAGTGGAATAGCAACAGGTGGAAAGCCCAGGCATAACACCATGTTTTCTTTTGCCTCTGTCTCCACTCTGTTTAAATGGATGCAGTCATTGCTCACCATCTCAAGCTCTGGGAACTACACTTTGTCACTGTACAAACCAAGAGAATTATAGACATTCACTGTATCTGTGGATGCATGTGAGAAATGCCTGAAAGACAGAACTCCATTCATCTCTGACTTACTATTTTTGCATTTGTCTTGTTTGGGCTTTTTTTTTTTTTTTTTTTTNNNNTTTTTTTTTTTTTTTTTGGTGGCTTTTTAGTTGTTTTTTGGTTTGGTTTTGGGTTTTTTTTTCAGATTTAGTTTCTCCCAGTCCTGTCCTCTTCTACATGACCTTTTTGATCAATAGTCCTTTGTTGTGCTGTGAGACCTTGGCAGCAGAGGACAGAATGACTACAGCTAATCCTTATCTAATGTTTACCTTTATACTCTTTGAGTCTTGGCATAGGTTTGAGACATTTGTTTTGCTTAGGTTTTCTAAGTCTAAATGATGAACATTGCTTGAGTATGTGGTCTCCCTCAGAGATCCTAGAGTTCTCAGTCTATCTTCCCCTTTGCTCTTGTACTCTAGTCCACAGAGTACTTGGACTTTTCTGCTTCACCGCTTCAGAAACTAGTGGATTACCTCAGCTCTTCTGATACATCTTTTGGCAAGTCAGTGAAAGTCAGGTTGCCAACTATTTCCATGCAGCAAACAGGCCTCTCCCTGTCTTCATGTGTAGAAGACATTTTTTTGTGGGGAGGAGACTAGAAAAGTCTCTTTGTCAGAATCTGCAGTTGCATGTCATTGTAAAAATCAGCTCTGACTGGGTTTTGCCACTATACTATCTTCTCACAGGAATTTTGGTGATAAAAATTTTTGGCTGATTTTCAAATGGCAAATCAATATGAAACTTTCTATTGTTCCTGCCCATCAGAAAGCCTGCTATGCTATATATTGAGATCTATTTTTGTTTCAGACATTGCAGTGTATCGCTGCATCCTCAGACAAACCCACTAGACACATGGAACCTTCCCTTCCCAGCAGCTTTATCTCAACAAGTACTTCATTTAAGCAAAGAGCCTAAAGCATGAGTCATAGCCCAGTGAAAGACAACTATTTGAAAACTTGAGGGCTGCTGTAACTGACCACAGCAAGGGCAAAGTTATTTTTAATAAGCTTGCTACAGCTGCTGATGCAAAACAAATTCATATTCCCTTAGTGGGAGAGGCAGATCTGCCAGGCTGCCCAAGTCTCCCCAGGAGTTCAGCTCCTGCAGCAGCATAATGAGAGCCTGGGGTCAGGCACAGAGACTGGCTCTTGGAGTTCAGCATATATGCACTTTAGAGGGTTCTTGATAGTGGGAAACCCTTGAGCTGTGCATTTCTGTTACCAGCTGGGTCTGTTCCCTTACAAATAGTAACTTACTTTTCTCTGAAGTAAGTTTCCACTAAATGTTAAAATTCCCTTGCACTTCAAAGCTGTAAAAAAAAAAAATTAAAAGACAAAAGGCATTTTGTGTTACTTTGGTTAGTTGGGTTATTCTGTTGGATGTTTTTAATTAGCACAGATACAAAGTTAAAGCTACTAATTAAAATTACCTCCAAACTTACTACAAAAAACTAATTCAATTTACACTCTTTCCCTTTCCCCTCTCTCTAGTAGCAACTGCTAAATAGGTGCAAGTAACCAGCTAAGTGAAACTCACTTTCTGCTTCACAGTGTTGTAATGTATTAGTGAGTGACTGATCTATTGCTTATGAAAAGAGAAAAAAAAAAAAAAACAAAACCCCAAAACCAAGAAAAAGTCTTTTCACAGTTCAATAGAAAGTTACAATGTTTGAGAAATGAATAAGAAATCATGTAATGGCTTTGCAGCTTTTGAACTTTCACATGTTTCAGATTTTTCTAATGCCTGTGCGGATTAAAGAGATTCACATCTCAATGGCTGGGGCACCTCACCTTTTTTTCTGGATCAGGTTTAATGCTTTCCACGCTGTAGAATTTTTACATTGTATGAACAAACCGTGAATTTAAGGAGTTTTTCATGCTTAGGTGTGTGTTTTCCAGTATGTTTCTTTTTATGTTAACTCTGGCAAAGGCCACAGCGCCTGGATCTATAAGAACAAGTGACTCCTTCAATTTCACACGTCAATACCCTGAGCCTTTTCAGCATGCTTTTCTTTCCATATCCCAAAAATAAATTAAAAGGCGGGGGACAAAGCCAGGAGACAATAAAATAGAAGACATTCATAATTTTGTTTAACCTCTATTATCTCAGCCTGGACCCCAGAATAATAAGGGAGAACCATTTATTTCAGTAATGTGCAAAGTTCATGATTTTAAAGCTACAGCTACATCCTTTTCATCTCTTTAAAAGACATCTCAAAGCAGGGGTGTGGGACCTAAAGAAAGAGAAGGATCTCTTCATGTCCGTCTAGCTCTCAGAGAAATAAAACCCTGTATTTTCTACCCTTCAACGTGGGACTGAGTGACAAGAAGCCATTTCATTCTTTCTTAAAAAAACTGCATGGGCAAGCTTGAATATGATCTATATCCTAGTGGCTATCAGGAAAGTGTGGATACTGTCTACAACCAAGAAATAAAAGCCAGCACATATGTTAAGCCCTTATGGCCCAACAACATGGGGAGCTCAATGTTTAAAAGCATTTACAAACAGTAGGTGTGACAATGCAAGATGTAAACTGCTTGGAGTCTGTGCAGAACTGTATCTAGTGGACAGAGTGGACTCTTTTCTAGTTATAAACCCATGGAGCAAGATAATTTCAGTTAAAGCAAGCAAATGCCATGTGAGAACAAAGAGGAAGGTGAGATTGGAACAGTAGAGCTGCTTTGAACACCACTTATAGTTTATGCTCACTTGGAGTATTTCTTGAAAACAAACAAACAGCTCTCTGATGGTTTTTGCCTATGTTCAGGGAAGAAAAACTGCACACATGCTCTGTGAATAAAGCACACTGCCACAAAACTACCCCAAAAATACATTTCACTTCTGTCACCAGTTTCTCATTCATATGGGAATTACTTGCCAGCTTCTGAAATCTGACCTTGCAACTTTGGCTTACAAAGCAACATGTGTAGCAAAAACATACACTTTGCACAAACTTTTATATGCAACCCCATCTCTTTTACAAATAACAGAATTGTATTTGACAAAAATTTATCCTTTCACGTTGGGGAACAACCAAGAAGATGCTTTTGTGGGACTTTTCCCTTTCGAGGGGACATTTATTACAGAATTTATATTTATATTATATTATATATTTTATATTTGTATTTATTGTTTTATTCAACCTAAGCAACTGTAACCACTACCACCACCATAATAATACTAACAATAATAAACAACAACATCATCATTATGGAATTGCTTGAGTAACATACCAGTTCCTTATGACTTAATGTCAAAGGATGTTACTTCCTGCTAACATTTTTTCAGGTGTGTCCATATGTCAAAATCTGCTAGCACAGTGTTGTAAAATACAAATATCTTTCAGGGTAAATCCTGTGTTCAGAGTTCTGATTGCTTATGTCCACTTTTCAGCCAACAATATAAAGTTTGAGGCACAAAATATTAGACAAAAGATTAAAGTTACAACCAGCAGATGCACGCTGAATTCTTGTGTGCATTATAAACGTACACAGGAGTACTGAAGTGACTCATCAAGAGTGAAATGAAACCTATAAAACTGCATTTATTAAAAAGTCTTTTCTCCCTGAGACAACAGTGCTCTTCTTTCTATTTTGTTCCCCTACCAACAGGATTTGGAGTGTTGGAAACAAGCGGTTGTGGCAAGCCTAGTTTTAACAGAATTGGTCTCCATCATATATCACTGGAGTAAAGCCAAAACTTCACTGCCTTGCAGTTCTTGTAACATTCTCTGCAACAGACATGACCAACCCACATAGAAATCTTCAGCTACTGAACACTGCTGTTCAAAATCCTGGCCGCCTTCCAATCCAATTGGATCAAAGTCCCACGTGAAGGCAACTGAGCACACTGACTGTTCACAGAAAACATTTGATGGAAGTAAGATCAACTGACTGTGACAGAGCAAATAGGGCACTGAAGTGCACTGGCATTCCTGCTCCTTTGTAAAATGAATGTATCCATAAAACTCACCAAGTTAACCTAATCAACCACTGGAAGGTGGGAGGGGAAGAGGACTGGAACTTGTGGTCTCATCTAAGTTGTAAACAACTGTAGGTTTGAGTTTCAAAGGAGTAATCCATAAAGAGCTACTGGATACGATGTCATTAGAAATTTTAACCCAGCTAAAATAATTCCAGTGCGTGCCTGTGCAAACACACGGGAACCACAGGCAAGAGCTCTCCTAGACTGCCATCATTATGGGTCACAAAGAGGAGACGCAAACAGAGGTTCATGAGCCATTTGTTTCAACCATAACTGAACCAGGTGTGCAGCACAAGGCACCACCTCCTGCTATCTGAGTGACACAAACATTGCACAAAATCTGTCACCAGTGTCCTCTGCTGACCGCTCTTATTTCAAACGCCTCCAGCCTTGAAATAGCCAAAAAATATCTTTACCTGAGAAAAGCCTAAAAATTGTGTCTGCACATAACAAAGCAAAGCATGGCAAACTCGGACACCGCTGTGCTATACCTACCTCCAACGGAGTAACTTCATTGAATATGGTTGTGAGTACTGTTTATGCAGCACTTAAGTGTCAGAAAATTAAAAAAAGAATTCACCATTAAGCTCAATGATGATAACAGTTGGTAGAGAGCTAGAAAGCCTTTCTTTTTAAAGCTTGCTGGGTTCCCCCTCCCTCTGCATGTCTATGAGCCCTAGCTGTGTAGGTTGAGACATAAACCATCTCATTACCTGAGTTTCTGCAGCCTGTTAGAGACTGTATTCTTGGGGGTTTTTTTTCACTTGTTGTTCCATTTCATCAAAACTAAAGGCATATTACGATGAAAGCAGAAGTATACAAGAAGCCATAACTATCAAAAGTAACTGCAACTCAGCCTTATCTGTTCGGCTGCAAAGTAATATTTCCCCACATGTTCTCATACTCCAGAGCAAATTTATAGTATATTACCCAAATAAAGGTAATCTTTCAAAGCATTTTTGGTGGAACAGGATGGGGAAAAAAAGGTAGAAATAGAGCCACCACATTTTGGAGCAAGAGCACACACAGAAAAAAGACATGTTCAGGGGAAAATACCAGAGATGAAAGCCTGACCCCACTGAATTCCAGGATAAAACAGCCATTGGTTTCAACAGGGTCATGATCTCTGTCAAGATCTGAGTCTGTATTCACTTTTGAAGTAGGTGTGGCCTAAGAGCAGGAGGGAAGAATTAATGATAACATAAAACATCTCTCTCTCTCACTCTCTTTAAAACAGCCCATCATGCTTTTCATTTTACATTGCTATCCACTACACAAAGGGCACAAGTGGTTATGAAACCCATCTCTCTAGGAGCAACCTACTTTTCAGCACACTATTCTTTTTTGGTTATTGCACAGCTTCGTAGGTTTTTTTTTTTTCCATTGCTGCTGGTGGTGAATGGGATGACAGCCTTGAGGCAATGGTTATGCTACGTGCCAGAACTGCATGAATTTTGTAACAATTTCATCATACTCAAACTAGCACCATACATCTAGAGGCACAGATTTGGTACTACTACCCTGAGACAACTGTGATTACATACTATATGCTTCAGTGCTGTATTTGGGTAAATTATGTTTATGCCTTGCATACACATTTCGCAAACACTACAAGCATACAGCATTTCTGAGTCTATAGGCACACGCCTTCATGGATGGCACAAAACCATGAATGTGGGAGCCATAATAACACTGCTCTGGCTGATGTTCCAGAATTTGTTTCCATGTTAATGGATCACAGAAAAAAAATCTTGTAAGAATTATTTTAATTTCTAAAACATTTGTATTCCCTACTGTATTGCAATAAAAGGAATGTGCCAGCTGCCAGTCTCTTAAGAAATAAAACACAGTTTCTCATACTTTTGGTTTGAAATTGGAACCTAGACACATTTACTGCACAAGAACTGATCTTTATGGCCCTAGTAGGAGGTGATGGCTGGGAGCCAACTCCCTACTTGGGGCTGTAGTCCCTTCATGGGAACATTGATGCACCACTCTAGATCCATGTATCCTCAGATCATCTTCAGAAACCCAGAAAGTTGTCATGACATCACAAGTGCACAACAAATACATGACCAGCCAAGACTCTGAGGTCAGGAATACCTCAAAAAGCACAGCCATCTCTCAGATGCAAGTGGAGGCAGGATTCTGGAACTTTTGCTGGAAAAAATAAGTAAAAATGATTGCCTGCATATGCTACCAGTAAATCAGCACTTGCCTAGCCACTCCAGAGCATGAAAACTCCACATAATACATCTTTCATAACTCACAGGAGAGGTCATGGTACAAGAATGTTGAACAATACAACACAATCTTTTGTAGGTAAGCAATTTCAAGGTAGGAGGTGTAAGTTGTTGCAACAATAGAAACCTCAGAGGAGATCATCAGAAGATGATTAACACGTTTTTTCAAAGGAATGTGCAATATTTTCAACACAGACATGTATTTCAAGCCTCTGGCACCCTCTTTCTTAGGCTTTATACACACATAGAGCTCTGGTTTTTGTTTTGTTTCATTAGCTCCATATTTCTGCTACTTGTAATTACTCAAAGCATTATGATTAAATTATTCACACATTCACTTATTTGGAATAATTCCCGTTAAAAAGACTGTCAGAGAAGTAACCTAATGTTGAACAGAAATTCTGGTGTGCTTTTTTATTTATTTATTTATTTATTTGTCACTTGATGGTTTGGTAAACTATATTTTAATGTTTGTTATAAATGCTCACTGCACTGAAGTCCCAAACAAGTATCAAGGATACATAGACTATACGCTTTGTATTGTTTGCTGGTTTTCTTTGGACTCCTTCTTTCTTTCCAGGAATATGTTAAATAAGACAACACTCAGGTAATTTCTCTAGAAATCAGGTTTCTGCCCAGATTCATAGAATACTGCATGCTCATTTTGATCTGCTCAAGTCCAAGTTAGCTAATATCCCAGGTGAACTGAATGAAACTGCACCTGGCTACAACCTCAGCTGTCAACTGCACATAAAGGGTGGTTGTTGCCTAGCATCTCAAAAGGAAAGATGACTTTTCCTCACATAAAGAACCAACTTCTAAGCCACTACTTTCCATCTGTTAGCAGAGACTCTCTGCTTGGGTATGAGTCGCTGAGAAGGCACTGGGATGGGCCAAACCTGGCCATATTCCAGCCCTTTTCTCCGATCTCTTGATCTGGTTCATTGTGGCTCAGTAGACAACACAGCACAGAGGTAAGTTTGGAAGACCAGTGTGAAAACCACAGCCCCGCTGGGAAGTCATAGCCACTGACAATATCTCACAGGAAAGCAGATCAGGCTTTGATCAAGAGAATACTGCTGAGGAAAGTGGAAGCAAAGTTGCAGCTTCCTTTTCTGAAACCACCTCTAGGGACAGCCAAGGCAAGCACAATTCCTGGGCATCAAACAGTGCCTCTTCACTTTCACTCCTCTGAAAAGCTGTCACTCCAAGGGACCATTGGGAAGGAGCAGAGAAAGAAAGTGGTGTGACTTTCAGTAATGAGTCAAGGCCAGGAAAAAGACATAGGAAATTGAAATCTGTAGGAACTGAATGCTTTGCTTCAGCCACAAAACACATTTAAATGCATCTCCATTTCCAGTTGCTTTCTCTTTGTATCTTCCCAAAAAATTCCAGAGTCAAGTCAGGAAAGGTCAACATCCAGTGAGGTGCTGGCCATCCAGATGTGCAGGTTGCTCACCCTCTTTTGAAAGGTAGGTCGTTCCTCCACGTTATTCAAATTAAATCACTTCAGACACAAATGAGCTCACCACTTTTCAGCAAGAAGCAACCTTTTTTAATTTTGCAATTCTGAAGACTTTTGACTCCCTCTCGTCCATCTCCAACCGCCTCTTTGTAAAGTCCCAACTCCTCCAGGGTGACATTATGATGTGTTCCCATGAACCAATAATTTAAAATTATAAGCACTGAACTGTAACTTCTTTGCATGGTAAAGGAACATACAGAGGGGAATTGTGGTCTAAACAAAGATCTTCTATAATTAGTGATAATAACAAAGGAAATATTCATAATTACATCAAAGGATTCTTCACTGAGTATTGTTTTTATTTGCTTCCTGAGGGAGCACAGGGTTCTCTGAAAAGATAACAGTGTTTTTAGGCAGCTGTAGATAAATTAAAAAGGGAGTTCTAAAGAATCCAAAGCCTGAAAACTAGTCTGAAATCCAGAAGAGATTCTCCAATTGATCTGACTACAGGCCAGGCATCAGTTCTCTGCTAGGTATACAGTGCTGATATGTCTGCAGTATGTAAACACCTTTTCAGTTGAACATGATACACGACACTGCAGAATACCCTAGGCATCTGTCTCTGCATATAGGAGACAGTCTGGGGATTAATTTCATCCACCAACATAAACACAGGGCTAATTTTGTTTAGGACTTGATAGCTAAATATAGCCAAGAGAAATGTTATGCAATAAAACCTGGTATATGTTTCCCCTTTGCAGACAAGAGAATATGACATAGCTTCAAACTGAAATAGGCAGCAGTCTGACCAGAACACAAAATATATTAATTTCATTCCCTTCTGAACAGATAACATTTGAATCTCCCACACATTAAAGATGCATGCCTACTGTCACATCATTTCAATGGCTTAAATAGCAAATGATGATCAAAAATTCACAACACTTCTGCCCTCCCCTGGAAAAAAAAAATAGGTCAAAAATAAATGGAAGCAAACTGTCTTCTGCTTCTTTTTGTGCATTTCAGAGAGAGAGGGGAAAAAAGAGGGAAAAAAAAGGGAAAAAAATGAGGGAGATAAATCTGCATAATACTGAACCGAATCTCTTTAATTCCAGTCAGCTTTTATCATTCAATCACCGAGTCTGTGTGTGGAAAAATTCATGCTAATTCCCCCCTAGCAACAGCCGCAGCCTATCAGGGGCAGCCCTGCACCAGGCAGCTGCCAGCCAGCAAGAATAACTCTAAGTAGGTCAGCCCTGCATTTCTAAAAATGCCACGGTCTAGTAACCCCACTGTCCCGTCTGTCTGCCCTGCCCCATAATAACCTCGATTGCTGGGTGACACAATGACATACTACCCTGTTAGAGCGCAATCAAATCACGCTGCATTATTCTGCTGCGAGCATCGCTGCTGGATGAAGGACCCGTCGAGGGGCAGCATTAATCAGGCAGCCATTCATGTCCACTAGCACTTCACTCTGGAGATGGGGCCTGCATTAATGACCAGCTGTTGGAACTAACACAAACAAAATAATGTCTTCCACCCTGTTGGCCGCGCAGAATACACTATTCTAATCAGGCAGGTTATGCTCATTGACTAAACCTAAGATGTAAATTAAACAGCCCCAGACAATGCCAGCTTTTGTAACCTTCTATTAATTAAAGTAAGTATATTTAAATTATACTACACACAATTCAAAGAGCTATTGGTTTAATGTACAGAGTCATCTCCTCCTACAAATTTGTGTTCACAGTCCAAAAAAAAGAAAAAAAAAAAAAAGAAAAGAAAAAAAAAAAAAAAAAAAGGAAAGGAAAAAAAAAAAAGCAACCCCAAAACCGCTCCACTGTTTGCATAATGCAATATACCTATCCTGGTAAATTAAAGAGCAGCATAAACAGAGCTGAACTGCAGTCGACTTCTGCTTGGAGCAGGGAAGCATGCCAGGCTTGTAGCAACTGGGCGGTGTGAACACCAACAGACATGCACACTGACTATTGTGGAGGTGCATTGATAAAAGTCCTGTAAACATCTGCCAGCCGCAACACAGAGAAAGGCCAGTTGGAGCAGATTAAGCACCCCCTGCAATCTCACTGCTTAAACACTGCTGAGTTGCCAGCACAGACCTAAAAATAATCATGGAGGTCAGAAAGCTCCTGGCAGGGCCTGAGCATGTGCCTTTAAGAGCGGAGAGCAGCACACACCCCTCTTTCCCCGTGCAGCCCTGGGGACTTCTGCGTGGCTGCAAGATGCTGCATGAAGCCTTTCCCGCCCCTCCTCACCCTTAACCAGGGAAGCCTTAATATAAACCACACCAGACCCCAGCAAGGCTTCTCTGGGGTGGTATTTCAGTATCAAATCTGTAATGTCAGAACAGAATTTCAGCATGCTTGCTTTGTGTTTAATTACACCCCTGCTTTTAAACAGCTCCCTGCGGCTCGCCGGTCTCTTCTTTCAGAGCATGATTCCATGTCATGCAGCTGCCTGTACAGGATAGACCTGGAAAAAGCATTCTGAAGGATAGATGGTTCATCTGCATTTTTTTCTGAAGGAGTCACTCTTTCACTCGCTGGAAAGGATGCCCTCTGACCAATCTGGTCTTCGCTGCTGCAGAATTCAGCAAGGCTTGTACAGCAATCTATCCATATTTGACTTGGGAGCACAGCAGATTTATTAACTCATTTTGCTCCTTCTTGTTTGAACCAAGTTACGAATGTCTTCCTTTGCTTTGTGGCACACACCACATAGCTATTCTTGGAGAGATAGAGTCACTGACGTAACTGTGGACTCCTAATTACAAGCTGCTGACATTTTGCTCATCTCTGCAGCTTTGAAGCTGTGAGTTAAGAGCCTCTCTTCCTCCTCTTCGCTTGCTTTAAGCTGCCTGAAGGAGAAGCATACCACGGTTTCAGAAAGGTATAGAAAGTGGTATAAACCCCTTTGCTGAGCCTGCTGCATTGCCAAGGTTATTTTCCTTTAAGCAAACAGAAGACTACAGTTTGAGAGTAATAAGATTCTTTTGCCCCCAGCACAAGAATGTTATCCAACAGCTGGCTAAATATAATCCAACACACAGGGCTGCCTTTGTAGGCTGGGTAACAAATAGTGGAAGGGCCAGACAGGCGTCTTGCAGCGTAGCTCACCATAACTATTGGGAAATCCCCTCGTAGTCGTTTTAGGATGACATTATGGTCTATGGATTTGTATAAAAGGAGAAAAAAATAATTAAAAAAAGAGGAGGTTAAAAAAAAAAAAGGGGGAAGAAAAACTCCTCCTCTTTCTCAGTAGGCAGCTGCTAGAAGCCATGCCAAGCCCCAGTAGCTGAGGGCAGCACTTGCTTCCCCTATTTCTGCATTGTTCAGACACGGCCAAACTGAGCTGTATACCAAACTAAATATGCCTGTAGTGTGACAAGTCTATCTGCTCTGAAAACACCATCTCCCTCATGCATGTTCAGCAATAAAAATTACGCCCGGGTACGTTTCAGAGAAATCTATTGCCAAATGAGTGCATTCTCTTCTCTCGGCGGATAAAGAATCCGCTATAATTAGCAGCTGATTTTGAAATTCTAACACACAAAAAAAACTGGATAAAAAATGTAAATATAACGCTGAATATCAATGCTCAGTTGAGCATTTAGCCATCTGATGACTGTGGTAGCCAGCTGGTCTAGAAGTCATCTGGGATGCATTCATTTTGATTAGATTGATCACATTTCTATTTACAGTATAGAATTTTTCACCATACTGAATGCAGCTGTGTTTATAAAGATTTTAAGATGAAGAAAACGAAACCCCACAGTTTCTCTCAGCACAATGCAGAAGATTCAGTGCTTCAAGGTGTTAAGTGGAAAGGATCTGCTTTCACATTTCTTAAAAGAATTCTGCCTACATCTGTTTTCGCAACGTGCCGCCTCAGTCAGGAAATGGGTGTAGAGCTATAAATGAGAACACAGGCTGCAATCAAGTCTGACCCAGCAAAGTGACAAACTTCCTCTGTAAATTGGTCAGAAATGTCTTTCTTTCATGTCTATACATGCTCACACATACTCAAAAGCACATACATACATATATATTTACACAGAGAGTATGTAGCTGCTGTTTTCCCTGGGGATATTGCTGCAGCCACCTAACTCATCAGTTCCCTCCCTGACAGCATTAGGAGTGTCCAACCTACAATTTACAGTCCCTTGGTTCATACGTTGCTTTGTTAATCAAGCCATCCTCTCTGCAATGAGAATGCACAGAATCAGACAAACAGCACGTAGCATTTCTTCTTCCTTTGCATTTGCATTCACTCGCTCTCTCCTTCTCCCATGGCTTTGCCTTAACAGGCAGACACAACCGATACCTTATTTATCCATCTCCAGCAAAACGCTGAGGTGAAACCCGACTGCGGCACTGTGGCTTCCCCATATTGGTCCTCTGGAGCAGCAGTGGCCGGATTCTTGCTGCTGATGCCCTTGTCGAGCACTGGATTACTTTACATAGTATTTCTTTAAGCTTTGACTCACCCCATCCTAGATTAACATCCCTTTCTCTTCCTTCCCCCTCCTCCCAAAGAAAACCCCGAAATCGTCACATATTGCAACCCTTTGCTTCCAGAACCAACAGAAAAAACGCAGCTCCATCGCTCTTCTTCCTTAGCAATGTGCAGACGAGTGATTCGAGTCAGCCAAGCCAGGGCGAAGCACAGGCAGCGAGGCTGCAGCAGCCCCAAGCAGCAGCCACAGCAGAATCAGCAGCAGCTGCCCAGGTAAATGGGGGAAAACCAGGCTGTGTCGAGAGCGGTGCAGCATTGTAGCTGTAAGGAAAGACAATCTCACTTCTTCCGAAAGGTGCAGCTTTAAGCCTGCAGGAACGGAGAAAAGGCAAGACCCAGAAGTAAAATTAAAAGCCAAAGCAGTTAAGAAGAAACAATAACTGATAAATGATTGTAACTTTATTTTTCTGGGGCTTTCTGGGGGAGGAGGGGTGTCTCTTTTCTTCCCCCTCCTCAAAGTCTCCTGTGTTGCTGGATGCTACTGTCCAAGAGTGTGGAGTCACAAAGGCTCACTCTCCAAAGCGCAGTGAGACCAGCATCACATGAGAAACCACATGACGCACCCAAATCGGATGCTGATGCAGTCCACTATTTCACTCCGGGGAGAAAAAAAATCTCATCCGAAACATACTCCTCTCTAGTGGTTAGAAAGAATTTCCTTTAGAAGGATGAAAAAAACCAAACAAAACAACCACCAAAATAAATACCTCCCTATCTATCCATCTTCAACACCAATGCTTCAGGAGGCAGGAGAATGCTGTTCCTCAAACACTAGCTGGATGGCAGCAATATTACTTCCAGGCTACGTTATTCAAAGCTGATTCCACTTAAACGAATTCCTGAAAAGCATACTCCATGTCTTCATAACATGAACAGGCTCAGAAAACCAACTCCATTATTGTTCCCCGCAATCTGTATCCAAACCTGTGTTCTGAATAATTTACTTGAGACTAATATGCTGCTTGCCAAAACCACTCCTCTTCCCACTCAGCCCCACACTCATGAGTGACTACAGCACGGAACAGAGGGGCATTTGCCCTTTTCCTATCTGGCAATTCTACTAAATGCAATTTCCCACAAAATAATCAGGAAAAAATGAGCAGAGGTTTTTTTCCTTACATATGGACACAACAGGGCTCTCTGGCTGCAGACGGTGGCAATGTTTTCCTGACATGGCTGACTCAAAAGCTTCCAATCCAAGTCAAGAAGCAAACACTCTTGTCTGCCAATTCCTGCAGAGATGGTGTGCCATGCCATTTAGCACGGAAACATCTGGACACCCCTGGCAATCCCCGAATAACAGCATGCAGCTCTGCAACACTGCTCACTCTCAGGGCACCAAGCAGTTAACATCCTTGGCTGCTTTACCATCTTGCCTATAGGAGCATGGAACTGAGGGATTGGTCCGCTGGAGAAACAAAAGCAAAATCTGACCTTGATGATCGATGGCATTGCTGCTGCATAAAGTTATCATCCGAGAAACAGCAGTTTGTAGCTTGTTTTACTCCTAACATTTGCTCAAGTGACGGAGCAGGTGGCACCGAGTCCTCCATCCCCTTTGTTTGCAGAAGCCGGGCACCACCTTGCAACGCTGAGTTCCCTGGCTCTTTGCACTGAGATCATACATGGTGTCAGGGAGACATAAGAAGATAGCTGTCGTGAATCTGCACAGCTGTTTTGCACAGCATCCCATTGCAAGCTCTGAAGTTATATGATGGAGACTGAGCACAGAATTCCCCAGAAGAGAGATGCCCAGCACTTACACAAGCAAGCGTAGTCGGAGCAAAACCCGAGTGCTCTTCCGTGCCGATTTCAACCTTCCCAACTGTTCACGCAATAGCACGTTGCAAAAATTTGCACAAGGCAGTTGTAGCTTGATCTCATTGGCTCCTATCAGAAGGGGATTTTGCAATGGTCTGCACCTAGGAGTTGCCTAAATTTCACGCAAAATCCAGTTGTGGCATTCACCCTCAGCATGCAGTTAGTCTTCAGCAGAGCCACAGGACTGCATGCACAGAAATCATAAGATTACCACAGTCATCTGAGAGCATTTTCACTTGTGGACTTAATAATGCTGGCATTGGCAAGTCCTTACTGGAAAGCGATATTGGTACACCCAAACTCAGACTGGAGGTAATGGACTTAACGCTATTTTCAGATGGTGTCAGCTAACATGGAGAATAAAGGCTACAGATTACTTTTGCTCCGTTCAAAAGACAAAAGTTACTGAGGCAGGGACTCAGTGCAGGAAGACAAGCATCTTCAGGGCTTTGGATTGCAAGATAAGAAGAGCTGTCCTGGTGACTAGTCTCATTGTTCTTACCCTATAACTATTACAATAGCATGGTTCAGAAAGGCATCTCGTCCAATCTCATTAGTTTTGAAGGCAGAGCCGCAGAAGTTCTTCACTCTGTCAGCTGCTGGTCTTTCCCACTTGATATCAATAGCTCATTTATCTGCTCTGACTTAGAATCAGGGCTACATTGGCTAGAGAGGTCTTCTGGAAGTGCATCCTCTGGCTATCATCAGGTCAGTTGCAACTTTGACTTGAAAACCCTCAGAGACAGATTCCGTAACCTCTGTGGATAACCTCTTCCACTGGTGTACCTCCCTCCCTGGGAAAATAAGTGTTCAGGAAATAAATTGTTCTTTCTCTGTTTCTTACATACACAACTCTCTACACTGTTAGTGGGGAAAACTGAATTGTATACATTTTCCTAGATCTAAGAGTAAAAGCCAGTCATGAAATACAGAGACTTTTCATACTCATTTAATTAAATTCAGCTCAAATCAGTAGCACCTCCAAACTGACACAATCTAATGTTCATTTTGGTTTCTAGCTGCTTCCAATTCGACTACTAACCACATGACAATTCCACTGGTCTGCCATGTGTTACCCATGAGAAACAGGAGAAAAACCAAAGACCAGATGTGTGTGAAACCTGAACTACCCTAAGGAGTCAAAATTAGGGCTGAAGCAACATTGTGCCTGGGAGGATGCCCTCCAGAGGTCCCTCCCAACCCCCACCATACTATGATTCTATGATACTGACTTATATCAGAATACCCAATACATGGCACATTTCCCAAACAAACCTGAAAAGGGAGCCCTGAAGTATTTACAAACACATCCACAAGCTTCTAAAAAACTCCTATGCAGGTATTACAGCCTGTGTACCTTTAAATATGACCCAGAGACACACTGTCCCATTAGAGCAAGTGATAGGGGAGACAGGTGAAGGGATAATAAATACAAAGAGAAAGACCAATCACAATTTCTTCAGAAATGTAAAAGACTTAGCTGAAGGAAAGCTCCTTGTCAGAGGCAGTCTTATGCACATAGAGCTTTAAAAGCTAATTCTTACATTGAGATCCTTTCCAAATAACCTTCTTGCTGGATTCTTTGATAATTATGTTTCTTCCCTCTCCAATTCTTCAACATAGGTACTTTGCCCTGTTAGATGCTGCTAACTTTCAAAATCAGCAGACTCTAAAATTTCCTGTCTACAATGACTTTCTCAGTCAAACTCTAGAGCACATTTTCTCCTCCTCCATACAGTGAAATAGGAAGTTGTCCAAATAGAACAGCTGAGAGTGGAGGTAGGGATTTCTCTGTGTGTTCACATCAAAGCTTTTACATTGGAAGACACAGAAAGAACTGAGCTTATTTTGGATGCTGCCTTGACAGATCATTAGTAGAAAATTTCCCCACACCGGCATTTGAGGATCTCTTCTCAATCAATCATAAATCCTGCTCCATATTTGCTTGGTACTGCCTTAGGGATACACTAGCTACCTTGGATTGGGGCTTTGGAACAAAAGAGTCAGCAGAGGAATAGACTCTAGATCAACATGAAGATTTACATCAATATACAGAGAGCTCAAAATAAGCATAAGTCATGAGAGCTTAAAGGTTTTGTGGAGTGACTTTTTGATGCTTTTCAACCCAATCAGTATACCTCTTCATATAGTAAAACTTTGCTTGGTATGGTACTCCACTACAACATGGATGCCTGTGAATCTACTATTAATTAAGCATTATTAAAAATTAATCACAGAATTATCAGGGTTGGAAAGGACCTCAAAGATCACCCAGATACACCCCCCTGCTGTGGGCAGGGACACCTCACACTAGATCAGGTTGCTCAGAGCCCCATCTAAGCCTGCCCTTAAAAATGTCCAGGAATAGGGCTTCTGCCACCTCTCTGGGCAACCTGTTCCAGTGTCTCACCACTTTCATGATCAAGAACCTCTTCCTAATACACAGTCTGAATCTACCCATTTCTAGTTTTATGCCATTGCCCCTAGTCCTGTCACTACCAGATATCCTAAAAAGTCCCTCCCCAGCTTTCCTGTAGGACTCCTACAGATACTGGAATACTGCAATAAGGTCTCCTCAGAGCCTTCTCCAGACTGAATAAACCATACTCTCTCTGTCTGTCTCCATAGGAGAGGTGGTCCAGCACCTCTTTAGATCCCAGAATCTCTAGATCCTACCTGTGAGATGCTTGCACTTCTACAGAAAACAAGATCTTTGGGGCACTGGCTTTTCCTTTTGGGAAAAGTATCTTTTGGGCTGAAGTTCCTGAAGTCAAAGGAAGCATGGGCGCTCCAGAGACTGGACAGAAGTAACACAGCTTAAACCAAACAATTATCAGACCCAATGGTTTAACAAACATAACCTTTTGCTTCTTACAGCTAAAATCTGCCACCTCAGGGTAGCACCGAACAGTGCCACTCAGGAAGCAAGAACTGAAAAGCAGCAGAAAGTTGCAGAGGTGCTCTATTTTCACTTGGAGGGGTGCTCTATTTTCACTTGGAGGGGTGCTCTGTTTTCAGTTGGAGAGGTGCTCTATTTTCAGTTGAAGCAGAATATCACAAATACATTTGTTCATATCAATAAAATGCAGAGCTGCTGGAAATAGAATTACTAAATTCTGCACAGAATGCTTGATAATTGTCAGCAAGTATCAAGCTTTGGGGGTTTGTTTTTCAATGACCTTTCCTAATCTGGAGATAGAGAAAGCATTATTATTAAGCTCGAGGTTTCAGTCCAAACACCAGGCAACACTTGGTATTTCACTGAAATTGCAACCCCAATATGAACTAACTTCAAGCATGCAAACCTTATGGACTCAAAGTAAAACAAACATATGCCAGTGAACAAAAGCTGCAGAGCTGCACATGGGACTAAGTACTGAGCCACGCTGGTTACTGGCCAAAACATGTAGGTACCCTACACTTCATACAGAATACCAGCAGATGTTTAGTGACCACAAGGTATGTCTAGACATACCCTGCCATAGTTTAGAGACACTCAGGTCAAGTCCCAGAAATAGTTCCTCTTCACTGTACAGAGCTCTTCGCCAGGGTAAAATACCCTCTAAGGGAGTTTGTGTGACAATAGCTTTGGTACTTGATGGATTTCTTCAAAGCCATCTCCTGATATTGCTACACTGTATAGCACCTGAAATGAAGACTGAAATACTGTCTTGTACAAAAAGCATGCTTTGGTTGTCTATGCAGCGAAAAAATAGCCACAATTCCACCTTTTGGTGATTTTCAGTTGAATATGCCAGAACCTTTCCAGACCATCTTAGTGAATGTATGTAAAATAAATTGAGAAATGCTGCTTCTACATTTTCGGCACTGACTTCCATCACAAGAAATTGGTGAAGCAAAGTTCTATATTTTTTCTCTTGCAGTCATCCACAATCAGACCAATTATTCAAAATTACTCTGAAAAATTTCCCACAATAATTCTACTATATATGGAGGCATGATGGACAGTTTATTGAAATTAGCCTCCCAAACTTTCAGCTGTTCCACAGGTGATAGCACTGACCACACACATTTGTATTTGATCACTCTTTAATCATACTATTTGAGATTTTGCTTCCAGTGCTATGCTTAAAAGACAAGTTGGGTTTTCTTCTCTCAATATTCAATATTCGATCATTGTATGCTAGAAAATGACTATGCACTTTAAAGGACTAAGTCTACATATTCTAAGCCATGTTGCTGGATCCTCACAAACCATCTGTATGAGAAAGAAGACTTCAGTAGCAGTCATGCATTTGGAGCAGAAATAGGGGAATTCAGTAGAGCAGAACATGATGCACCCATGCAAATGCAACCAAATTACAATCAACACTAGGAAAAAAAAAAAAAAAAAAACCAAAAACAAATCCCAACGTAATTTTCTCTGCATTTGTGGAAGCTTCCTAAGGTTAATATTCCTGTTATTATTCTGACTTACTGAAAACTGTTTCTTCCAGTTAAGTTAGCCCTGGGGCCATGCTCTTCTCATGGTTCAAAAGCAACTGACATGATGTATTTGCCAGTGTAAAAAGGGTCAGGACATAAGTTAATGTAGAGTACTGTAATTATTGTAATGATGTAGAAAGAAAATAAGATTTGTAGAGAGGATTTGGAAGTGTGCATTAAAACACATAACACTTCAACACGACTTGCAGGAAAACAGGAATGCTTCATTAACCTACTCTTAACTTCACAGAATCACAGAATTGCTTGAGTTGGAAGGGACCTTAAAGATCACCCCTGTTATGGGCACCTCCCACTACCTTCCACTCTTCTTCTTCCCTTCTAATTTCCTGAAAATATATAATGACACTATTTTGACAGTATTATGGAACATTTAACTGCTACATAAAACATCACCTAACTTTTATTACCAAAAACATGACCACTGAACTGTACCACAAACCTTCCATTAGATTTGCATTCATTTTGCATCGAGACTTTAATTCTGTAACTTGAATGCTGCTTTTTCTTTTTTTT
>VWZI01010423.1:778299-886634 GCA_013396835.1 Psilopogon haemacephalus
TTTTTTAATAGTAAACCTGCACTTCAAGAAGAGAATCTATTTTGGACACACAAATTCCTCATTAAATAATCCAATTTCCTCAAAGAGCCTTACAGCCGTTAGTACTGGGTTGATGAGCACTAGGAAAAGTGAAGCAAATTCTATAAAACAAGGGAGCTGTGTGATCTAACAGTTCTTCACACAAACCAGTCTACAAATCCTACATACTTTACCACCTTACGAGAAAGCTGGTAGGATGTGTGAGAAGTGCTTACATGGAGGTTAGAGCTGCACATGCAATACCTAGACGTCCAGGAAAGGTCCTGAATTGCCCAGTCAATTAATTAATACCATGCCAATATAAAAATTAAATAGCCAACAGATCAGGTTTTTGTGCCTTTATTGTGTGTTTGTTTTACTATTATAAATTCTGTGCCACACATGGAAAAACCTACAGAAACACATTACAACCAACTCCTTAGTGAAACCGCTGACAGAGCAGTCAATATTTGGTCTTGGGCAAAAGGTTGGTTTCCTTTTGTTGGCTGCCCAGCTTTAGATGGGCATATTACATGAAACACATTACAAGTTCAAAGTGGAAGAACTATGTTTTTTCACCTGTAAGTGGTTTCAACTTAGACTTCATCATTACTGTAAGGAAGTCAGCTTTTCCATGCTTGTTACTGTAAACAAGGATCATATGGCATGTCTCCAAACTGCAAGAGTGACAAACTGCTTCCAAAAAAAAAAAAAAGGCACAACACTGTACTGAGAAAAAGCACAGATTTAAACCCTTCTCCAGGTTCTCATCACTCAGTTATTTGAACAGCACAATGAATACATCCAAATACAACCTCATATATATATCTTAGATACCCTCTCTGCATTTTTTTTTGTTTTATGGCAGTTGCTTTATCATCTGATGACCTCTCCATAGCATAGAAGGGGGGGGTCAGGAGAAGGAGAGGTGACCTGTGGGTCGAATGAAAATCACAGACTCACAGAACTTTAGAGGTTGGAAGGGACCTCCAGAGATATCAGGTCAACCGCCTTGCGAAAAGCAGGATCCCCTAGGGTAGTTCCTGCAGGAACCCATCCAGGTAGGATTTGAAAGTCTCCTCCCAGTCTTCTCCAGACTAAACAGCCCCAGGTGTCTCAGTCTCTCTCTACAGAGAGATGCTCAAGTCCCCCAGTTACCCCTCATAGTTCTCTTCCAGACACCAGGCAGCAATAAAAATACCACATTGTATGCGTGAAACTGTGAAACTCTTCTATGACTGCATACTTTTGCAGTTTGCATGTCTATGGTGCACAACATTTCTCAGAAACAGGTGTATCTTAATGAAAAGACATGAAAGAGAGCAAGTATAGTTTTTCCACTAACACTCTCAAGCCTTTTTTCTTTTTCTTTCTTTTTCCCCTATTTTGAGGTTTGGCCAAATTTAAAGATACGGAAATATCTCAGCCCATTTGCACAGGGGCCCCAATGGGAACAGAGCCCACTCTACTTTCTTCACTTACCTAAAGAACAGCTGAATTTGATCCCCTGCCTACAGTATCTGCAGAAAATACATGCATCCAGCAGCTATGAGGATCCTAAACTGGCATCTGGTATAAACACGTGCCCATAAGAACATGTGAAATTTGCATGATTTGGTAAGCATACTAAACACTTGTCGACATTCATTTCTGTTTCTAAAGTACAGCTATTTAAAGTGCTCTTATTGAAGATCAAAATTCAATTAAAACTGTACATGGAAAAGGAGATACAAAAAAAAAAAAAAAAGCAAAAAAAAAAGCAACTTGAATTAACCCTACCTGAGAAAAGATTTTTAGAAAGGGATACACGGATTTGTGCTGAATGAGTGGCAGTACAGCATTCAGCTGTAATTTAAATCTAGATTATATTTAATAAAACCTCAGTGTGTTCTCTTGTCCTATTAAAACTGCATTCTACCTTTCTAGGTCTGAATAATTTGTATAAAAATTGATTGCTACAGTTCTTAGTAAGAGCTCTAATTGCATTCCTGGTATAACTTAAAATGATAACCTTATCTTAATTAGTAGCATGCTACAGAAATGCTTCTGAAAGCCACAGAGGATTAACCTGCATTTTTAAACAGAAGCCTTGGGGCTGGTTTGTTGGTTGTTGTTGGTGTGGGGCTTTGGGTTTTTTTGGGGGGGAGGGTGAGGAGGGCATTAAATTTTTGCTATTGGTTTTTGGGTTTGGTTTTTTTTTTTTCATTTAATCTCTAACACATGAGTTAGTGCTAATTTATCATAAACAAAACCCAGAAAATTTTCAGATTGAGGGAGAATGAATAACCTTGCTGACATCTTTGCTCAGCACAAGTTTCCTTGCATGGCTTGATTTCTGTGTGCAGGCACACATGCTGCTTGAGGAGCATCTCTGCTTGGAGAGCAGAGAATGTGCTTATACACAGGGCACCAGCATTAGGAAGAAGCTTGTTACTATGAGAGTGGTGGAACACTGAAATAGGCTGCCCAAGTAGGTGGTGGAGGCCTTATCCCTGGAGACACTCAACATCAGGCTTGATGGGGCTCTGAACAGCCTAATCTAGTTGCGGATGTTCCTGCTGAGTGCAGGGGGGTTTGGACTAGATGACCTTTAAAGGTCCCTTCCAACTCAGTGCATTCTATGATTCTCTACCTGCCCAGCACACAGCACTTTCATCTTGACTCTCAGGAGATTTGCAGTTGCTGCAAATGAGCTGTGTGTGGAACAGGAGTGGATGAAGAGCTAGGACAAAGGGAACATATCCAGCTCTGGAGTCCTCAGTACAAGAAGGACATGGACCTGTTGGAGCAGGTCCAGAGGGTCACAAAAATGATCAGAGAGCTGGAAGACTTCTTCTACAACAAAAGGCTGAAGGACCTGAGCTTGCTCAGCCTGCAAAGGAGAAGGTTCCACAGAGATGTTATAACAGCCCATTGGTACTTAAAGGGGGCCTGTATTAAAAATGAGGACTGTCTTTTCGGCAGGGCCTGTTGCAACAGGACAACAAGTAAAATGTTTTCAAACTAAAAGATAGGAGATTGACACTAGATATAAGGAAGACATTTTTTACAATGAGGGTGATCAAACACTGCCACTGATTGCCCAGAGAGGTGACGGATGTCCCATCCCTGGAAATGTTCAAGGTTGGTTTGGACCAGGCTCTGAGTGACCTTAGCTAATTAAAGATATTGCTGCTTAATGCATCAGGGTTGAACTAGGAGACCTTCAAAGGTCCTTCCTAACAAAATCATTCTATGATTCTATGAACTCTGCCCTTTGAGGGCCTCAGGGGAAAGCTTCACACATATGCACAACCCAACTCCAGGACATGTGGCAGAAGAAAAAAAATCCTGCTCAATTAAACATTAGAATAATGAGAAAACAAAACAAAACAGAACCTGAAACAACCCCAAATTTAAGCATGACACCACTCCAAAACAAAACTAATCCGAAACATTCACATGGACAGTGTGCTCCAGACACCCCATCAGCAGGGTCTTTGATGACATAACCAGAAGTCCAAATCTGCAAGTACAAGTGTCTGTTGAGCTCATTGGCCAGCCAGATGCTGTCCAGCTGATGTGACCCTACACAACACAGCAAAGGACTGGCTGCTTTGTCACTCAGATAAATTAATACTAGTGTTTGGTAGCAAGTTACTCAAGGCTCTTCATGGAAATCCTGATTTGCACTGTATTTAGGAGAATGACAAAGCAGTTAGTCTTTTGATACGAAACTGTAATTGACACCTCAGTATTTTCTTTACCTTTTACTAATGGTATGGAGTAGAAAGAGAGGTACTGAATGAAAATCATCAGTTATCCAATACTGGCTGCCTAATGTTTCTGCTTATGGCAATGCACAAGCAAAACAATCAGCCTTGCCTCTAGTGTGATCCCAGACAGTCTGTTAGCTAGTCCTTATAAATCCATCCATCACCCCTATGAAAGTCACTGCCTTCCTTTTACCAAAGATAATGCATGTTACTGGGATTATACCACTGCATGCAGGGCCATTAAAGAAAGATAGACCACAATTTATGATGGAGCCTGTGGACAGAAGGGCATTATTTTAACCATAAAATCACAATCTGCAAGGAGAGTGGCCAAAGCAGAGGAGTCATTAAAGCCTTATAATTAGCATCAATCAATGTGACACTACCGTTGACATCTTTATTACTTTAAATACACTAATCAAATACTTCTGCATTCAGATAGAAAGATTGATAGGCAGACGGACACAGATAACGTCCCTACAGAGAGCAATTTTAAATTATCTATTCAAAAGGTAACAAAAAAATAAGCACACCAGCAAAACCACATGGAAATGCAAAGCACTGACTGAAACTGTTTTCGTTCAAGATACTGGACGTAGGATGATCAAGCCTGCACATGAAATACACCAAATCTGCTCTGAAAAAAATACATACCTGCATGTCTCAGCCATGCAAGTTGACTACTGACTCTCCTAAACTGAGAGAAGTCTCACACCTGAACCTTGCTTTAGGGTATTTGGCATCAAAAAAATAAATGGCTTGGTAACTTCACAGCATTGCTGTATTTCCCATCTCTACTTTTCCCTACACAGGAAGTTATGAGAATATCCTGGTATTATTTCCATACCTACCATTCAAACTGTCAATATTATCTAATTGCATCCACCTGCAGTTTCATACTGTGCACACACTAATATACACTGTTACTATTGCTGCCCATGCAAACATTTCAGTATTGATGAACAAGAAGTTGTTTCAACTCCCTACACCACCTCTCAGGCCACATGCTCTTGTACCTTATTAAAAGCATTTTTTAGGACCAGCTCCTTTCTCCATAGAACATCCATTTTGACCTTAGTGGAAGGAGAATTCTTGAACAAGCAAAAGGAATCACAGAAACACCTGTCAGTTCTTTTAAGAAAATATGTTTTGGAAGAAATCAAATGATAGTGCTCCCCACATGAGATAAGGTTTTAAGAATCTGTGCTTATTTTTCTTTTTTATTTATTATCTTAAATAAAAAAAAAAGAACAACATAACTACTATATATATATTTAGCCCCTATTTAGTTGTAATTAACGGCTTATTGGAATACAGAAGATGACTTTGAAAAGACACACACTGATTCCTGTCCCCCCAAACTGGCAGTAACCATTGCTTTTGCCTATTAAGAGCCCCAGAATGCTACCCTATATGTAACACAAGAGGCATTATGCTCTGCTTATCCTGGTGAGTGCCTTCTTTCAGAGGTCAGTGGCAGCCTGCCAATCATCTCGCCCATGCAATGAGCACAAGGATTAAGCAGGCCTGTGAGAGCACACTGGAAAATGGCAACACCCCTTCTTCAACAGCAAGCCAAGCAGCCTTGAGCACTGAACTGCACAGCATCTCTGAGCTACCCAGGTCCCCCAACAGCCAGAGACTCAGAAAACATCTGCAGTCAGTGCTTTCACTCATCCTTCTCAACTCTATTGCAGGGAACTGTACTCTCCCATACAGTATGAAAGCTTTACAGAACACTAAATAATGAGGAAAACGCAGTAGTTTGTATATTGAAAATCCATTTAGTTTAAGCCAATATTTATCAGATCACTCTCCTTAAAACATTTTACTTCAATTTTAAGTGAGTTACACTAATTTGGATCAGCCTATCCTCTAATGAAACTGCCAGGCTTTTCAGACACTTTAATTCATTTCCAAACACAGTGGAGCCCCATAAAACAAGCAGAAAGAAGCTGCTAAATGTACGTGGGGTTCCAGTACATTAAAACAAACTAATGTATCAAGTGACAAAACATAATGAAAGCTTTTACAAGGGGAGGAATTCAGAGTGAGGCCTGAGAGGACGCATTGCAAATCGGGCAGATGGCCATCTGTCTACCAGCATCTCCTCCGCATCCTGCTGTAAAAGCGGCTTCTGCATCAGAGCTCTGCCCAGTTCCCCGCCGTCCGCTTGAGACGTTCCCGGCCATCGTCATTTACTGACTCAGTGGGAACACACGCACCCTAATCCCAGCAGATGATTGTGAAAGATCCTACGATTGTTTTTTTTCACTGTTTTTTTTCTTTCCCCTAGGCTGACCTTATCACTTGCGAAGCACAGAACAAACGAACAGAGCCACAGAAAGTTTAGTAGCTTCGAGTCAGTGATGGGCCAGGTCATATCAAAGCCCAGGCAATGTGTCTGAAAGCAGCTGGCAGTAAACAGGAGTGGAGCGCAGGGGAAATGACAGCCATCAGGGTGCAGCCGCTTCCTGCTCCCAGCTTTCGGCCTCTGCCAAAACAAAAACAATACTTAAATCTGAGCAAACATCCTCAGTGACAAAGGGGCAGAGCACAACTCGTATTATGGTATTGTTCACAAATATCCAAGCTCACTCAGCATCCAAGCCTGAAAGCGGCTGACGTTATTTTCCATGGATAAATTTACATAATCATAGAACTGTTGAGATTGGAAGAGACGCTTCAGATCAAGTCCAACTGCTCACCTTGAGCTCACAATCCCACCACTATTGTCAAGCCACCATCACAAAACCACGTTCCTAAGCACCACATCATTATGCTTTTTAAATACCTCCAGGGATGATGTAGAGCAAAAACGTCTTACCTCAGCCTCCTCTTCTCCAGACTGAACAATCTCCATTCCCTCAACCACTCATAATAATAATACAAGCACCAGGTTTTGTACACTTATCAGTATACATTATGCTCAATGCTACTGTCTATTATAGGCTCTCCAAACTAATTTTCACATGCATTAGAGCTGTTTTGAACCATCATCTATGCACTAAAACTTTGCAAATATTTTTGCCTGCATTTGAGAAAGGAGTCTGAATAGCAAGGTGAAAGGCACTGGGAAGAGAAAATACCAAAAGAAAAGGTAAACAGAGAGCAGGTAAAGACTGGAGAAAAATAAGAGAGCTGGAGCAGTCATAGAAAACTGAATGAGGAATAATCAGTGATCCTTTAATACCTTCATGAATTTCTCACTCATGTTGTTCATGATTACAGTTATGTACCTTGAACATCCATCAGTAGTTTCACAGATTTGTCATTGCCACAAAGCACGCCTGCTGCATTCCCCCTAACTAAGCTTTTGTGTGACCCTACACTCAGCTCAGTTTCGCCTTCTCCCTTGCAAAGGTACACTTTCCAGCAAAACCTGGTTGAAACTTGTCTGCTCTTCTTTACCTAAGGATATCGAATGGACTTTATCCTATATTTTTTATCTCCTCCTAGGAAGCTTTAGGATGCTTGCAACCAATACGTGCTGCAGAAATGTGAGGCATTCACACGATGTGCTTTCTAGTCAAACCTGAACACTGACCTGATGACAGAGAAAGCATATGAAAAGAATTACTTAGTGCATGACACCTTCCTCCTTCCTCTCTCTCAACTCCCTTCCAACCTTCATGCCACTCCACATTGTGATGCATATCACTACTGCCAGAGCAGTGCAAAAATGTATGCGACTACAGCACCGGCCTGTTAGAACTGTCTGAGCCAAAGGTACTAATCATCAGCTGGGATTTGAAAATCATAACCAGGAGACAGCAGTCGCGACAGCTCTACAGCATAATGACAAAATATGCAGAAGGAGGTGGAAGAGAAGAAGGCGCTCCCTGTCTTTTAGTCTCTGTGCAATTCCCAGGCATGTTAATAGGCATGTTCATTTCAATGGCTTTTACTGTAACAATAATTTTCTTGCTCTGCTGGATTTTTCTATTATATTCCTTAGGGTAATAATATTAATCAAGATACTGCTACATGCCACTGTCAGAGAAAAGGGGAAAAAAGCAAATCCTGAGCGAGTGTGCCTATAATGGAATCAGTAGTGAAGGCTTTGAGATTTAAGGCAAGCCATGAGCTCACATGTACACGTGCATGCATGTGCATGCAGACTTGTTTCTACATACATGACCAAACATAGCTGGGGAGATTAACTGCTTCTTTTATTTAAAGGTCTAAATCAACATTTAAAGCAATCAGTTGAATAGTAAGACTCTCCATAAGACAGGCTTCCTTTGAATAATACATAGGCCAGAAAGATTATATTTAACTGAAAACACATGTGCTGGGTCTTTAGTAGCTGTATGACTCAGTGCACAGGGGTGCATTAAGAAGAGTGTGACCAGCAGGTCAAGGGAGGCTCTCCTTCCCCCTCTATGCTGCCCTGGTAAGGCCACACTCAGAGTATTGTGTTCACTTCTGGGCTTCACTGTTCAAGACATGGAACTACTAGAGACAGACCAGTGGAGGGCCACAAAAATGATGATGGGACTGGAGGAAAATGATGAGGAAAAGCTGAGATATCTGGGGCTCTTTAGCCTGGAAAAGAGAAGACAGAGAGGGAAACTTATGTAGGTATATAAATATCTAAAGGGTGGAAGTTGTGAGGATCTGGCTGGGCTCTTCTTAGTGGTGGCCAGTGACAGGACAAGGGGCAATGGGTACAAATTGTAACACAGTAGATTTCACTTGAACTGAAGGACAAAATGCGTTACTTTGAGGGTGATGGAGCACTATAACAAACTGCTCAGAGAGTCTGTGGAGTCTCCTTCCCTGGAGACTTCAAAATCCACTTGGACATGTTCCTGTGTAACCTCTCTAGGCGAACCCACTTCAGCATGGAGACTGGAGGTCCCTTTCCACCACTACCATTCTTCAGTTTTATGTTTCTGTGATCTTCTGAAGATTTTCTGTTGAGCCTCTGTGTGTGTGCACAGAGCCTGTGTGTGAGCTTTCACTCGACATGCAAGTACAAGATCTTGCAGAACAGTATTACATTCTCAGTCCTTTTGTCTGCACACATAAGCCCTCTCTGGCCAGCAGCAGTTCTGCAGGCTTGCACTGCTTGTGCTGGTGTCTGCACACCCCAGTACTTATGCGCATGTTTGAAATTGTCAAAGTTCTGATGAAAAACACACATGAGAGAAGGTAGCCTTTGAAAACACAAGCCCCAGCTCGCAGCACACAAGCCCAGGAGGCTGGCGCTGTCCTGAGCCCACTGACCAGAGCCCTGGGTGGCTGCCCGGCGCTCGTTCCCACTGCTGCTGGCACATTGCCGGAGTCAGGGCCGGAAAGTGACCTGGGAGAGTTCAGCGCCGGGAGCTGCTCTGGCAGCCTCACCCTGTCCTCGCTTTACCCCTTGGGCTTGCCAGCGATGATGACAGCTTTGCTAGCTTTGAACTGTCTGACAGAGCACGGGGGCTGATTTCAGCTGGCTACCGAGCAAGGCAGAGCGCGCCCTGCCTGCACCACAAACATCTGTGGGAGCCCAGCTATTGACTTCAAGGGCTGCAGGACCAAGTCCCTTGGAGTGACTCCTTGTATAACCAACTCAAGAAACAGTTTGTGGTTTTCTTTAAGAGCCATTAGAGAGCGTTACATAGTTTTATGTCTAGAACTTAAAATACTGGTATCTAAAACAAATCCAAAGCTTCATCACAGAATACATTTTTGTCCCTGTTTAAAAACTTGCTAAATGAAACTTGCCCAACAAACAGGACAAACATCATGCAGCACAAAACCACTCAGCTAATCATATCATATATGCCTCCAAGAAGAGGAGAACATGCAGCTTACAAATGAATAGCCTGTTGAGAGATGCAAATACCTTAATTCCATGCAGTTTTCTAACCAGTTGTTTCAACATGATCTCTTTTATGGATTATTTCATGCTTACAAGGGGTCACAGAGTACTGCTTACTGATTAAAGGCAGGGAGTAAACTCTTTTTTTCATGCTATTTCGTTCCACCTCTGCTTATTTCAGGCCAGTGCACTTGGCATTAGAAGTTGCAACAGTAATTTCTCCTATGAACTGCAGTTCACACAGTTGTGGTTCTTTTATATATATCATACTCTTACAGCTACCTCAAAAAAAAAGAAAATGTAGCTTATTGATTGAATGTCACTTGTTCCATCACCACTGGATAAAAATAAAAAACCCCAAACCCTAGGCATCTTCATTTTAGCATCTGGAAAACATGTGCATTAGGATGTTTTGACATATTCCAGAGACAATAAACAAACACTGCCAAGTTCTTTCAGGGGCCTGCAGTAAAAGCCAGCAAAGACCAAAAAAACAACAACAACAAAAAAAGCCTTGGTTTATATCCCAACTATCCCACGTAACTCAGGCTTTGAATATTTAATAGTAAGTAAAACTGTATCTCTACATCTATATCCTTTGCACAGTAACAAATTCCAATAACAATCTGTCCTGTTTTGTCAGATGTATTTCTAAAACACGAATTCGATACACTACACCTCAAAGCTTAAAACTAAAGCTGTCCATGAAGCACACAAAACTGAGGGCTAAATGTGCTCTGGCCCTCTCTCCGTGGAAAGAGGTCTATGTGAGGAAAAATGGTCTTAGCTCTGTCTAGAGATGTTTTGCAAGAGATTGATAAGCCTTGGGATTTGTTTTTCCCTGTTTAAAACACTATTTCAAACTTCCAAGTTGTTTTTTTTCTTCTTGTATGAGTAGTTTGCTTGGTCCTGGTTTCATTTTGACCAGTAAGATTACAGTTTCTTGAAACTCTTCTGGAGTAAAGGCAAGAGCCAACTAGAAAACATCATTGTAAGCTTTTGCCATCTTGCTGTTAAAAACAAGAGTTGCTATGTTGTTGTGGTTGGGCTTTTGACAATGTTGTCTTCAAGACAATGTCTGATATGTGCAGGAAGAACTTTAGTGACACACTTCTAAATCTGTTCAGGCAGCAGCAACTAGGTAGACCTGGAGCATTCAATTGAAGCACTGGCAGTGGTGGTGGCAGTGATGTTGCTGACATAGTTACAGTTGCTAGCCTCTGGCTGCTCCATTTCTATGTATGCAATGCCATACAAACAATGTAGGGATCAAGTTTTATTACATGCACATTGCTATGATACTTAAACGCTGTATAAAAAGAGGGAGCACAGTAAACATGGTACATAGCCAGGAGTCAGAAGAAGTTCAGCTGTTCAGCTCTCGATAGGGAAAGGCAGCTGTACTAACCAGCTCTGGCACAGACTGTGGGAGTACATCAGCCTGGGGACTGCCATCTTCATTTTAGGGAGTCTCTCACAGATATTGGGAAGAAAATAATATTGGAGGCTCTCTATGGAGAGCCTGCAAAAGGTAGATTGGGCAGCTGCTGTGGTGGCCGCTCCACTTAATTGCACTGATCCAGCTTTGCTTCCAGCATCACACCAAGAATGGAAACAAGTACAAATATGAGAAAAGCTTCAATTTATCTCTTTTCCTGAGCACTTTAGATATCCATTGTCAACAAAGACATGTTGGTTACACAGCAGATGCATGCATCTCCATCTTTAAATGTGCCATATTTCATCCATGTTGGATTTAAAACAGAATAAAATATTATTCTAGTGGAAATAGATATTGGAATAAATCAAACCTGGTATAAACACTACCTATATGTCGACTATATTTAACTATGGCACTCTGCCACTCCCTGTCACTGAGGGCACCCCTATGATAGCCCAACCCTACAGCATGCCAAACAAGCCTTGGCATGGGCCCAGTCTTACAGATCTACATTTCTTGCCTGACTGAAATCGAATGTGCACTTGTGTCAAGAGGATGAAGAGGACCTAAGAAGCAAGGTTAAATGACTGCAGTGTTTACATCCATAACTAAAGACTCGTTTTACCCAGTACAAAGTGGTAGTGCTACAACTTGTAAACATCGGCAGCAAGGTGCTGGCAATGCCTGCTGCCAGCAGCTGCCTGCAGGCATCCCGCAAGGACCAGCCGAACCCCATGGCTCCTCTTGCAGAAGATGGAAAACTTGTAATTAAGCAAGTTAACCACAGGGCCTCCACCTCGCTATGCTCTTGGAACACAGGTATGGTCTTGCTGCAATATGTCATTTCTATGTCACAATAATGGGCTCATGATATTTCCATTTCTTTCAACAGCAGTTGGTCACAGACTGTGTTAAGTGGTCTCATGATGTGTTAAGTGGCCTTGTGACTATGCCAGCAAGTGGATGCAAGTAGAAATTTTTGTACAATTTACTTCAGGAAAAATAAGTTGCATTTTGCACCCAGAAACATTAGCCCAAACAATCCAAGGAAACAAATGTCCTCTTTTCATCACCAGCTACAGTTGCCAGGCAGGGAGGAAAAAAATCATTAAAAATGGTTTTATAAAGTGATGTCAGAAGAAAGTGATTAAAAGACAGAACAAAAAAACAAACACATATAAAACCCAAAACAAAACAAAACCCAACAAACAAAAAATCATGACAACCATCCAAATGAAAAAACTTCACCAAAAATCCCCACAAGTATTATCCCAAATTCAAGAGCAATGGTCTAGCTCTGGCAAAAGTTATCTTCCATTTTTCACCCTCAGCTCTAAAAATTTACTTTACAAACAAAAATGTGCTTTGAAAGTGTCTTGTTTCAGCAGGCAGTTATCTTGTGCAGTTATTCACAGGCAGTTTTTTAAAGCAACATTTATTCTATTGCCCTTAGCCTGGGAAAAGAAAAAGAAAAGAGAGAGAGAGAGACCATATCCATCCAAGCAGACTATAAACTGTGGTGGCCAACTTTACAGCTTTTAAATCCTGTTAGGCTCCCTTATACATTTAAAGGCCCTCTAAGGAATTTATGCCCAGAAATACACTTGTGCACTGCACGGAAGACATAAGGATTTCTCTTGAGAAGCATTTGGTTCTTCAGTCACCTTGAGAGTTCTCTGCATGTCAGTTGAGCAATGTAAGATCAAAATCCTAGTATTTTAGCAATTGTAAATTTAGGAACTCTACTGACCAATAGAAACTGAAAACACATGAACACCACAATGATCTGATGTTTTCATATGGACTCTTTAGACATTCTGGATACTCGAGATGCAGTAAATGTGACTAAAACAATGAGCTGATGACCTTTTCTAAAGAAAACTAAATTGCCCTGATATTACTGGGGATAGGAGGGGAGAAGGAAGCTTCCATGAAATAAGTCTCATAGTGTCTCATTAAAGATAGCAGAGCTGAGCTTAATAAATGATCTGCATTTTAAGTTCCTTCTTTCAAGAGCTAATAACTCCACAACTAATACAAGAATAACTCAGTTCACCTCTGAATTCAGCAGTTTCAGTATGCATGTATGCACCTTATTAAGTGCAAGTCCTGGTTTAATTATGCCCAGTTGGATCTTATTAAGTTTTAATGCTTGACAAGGAACCCTTTTCCAATGAGAGTACTTTTATAGCAGATGATCCTTTTTCTACTTTCTAAACATTCGGGATCATTAAAGTAAATGTAAATTACACAACCGTAAGCAGCAGAAAGTAATAAAAAGTCAGCAATGGGATAAACATGCACAAGAGCAGAAATTAAATCCAGTTGGTTCTATACCACAAATGTAAACAGGCAGTGACGTGATTATTCAAATAACTGCAAGTATAAGCTTTGTCATTGGTATCATGCTACGGTAATCATAGATACTGTTATTGGAATTATGTTGCATATAACAGAATTCATATGCATAGGCATATTTATCATGTCCTGATGGGACTCCCAAAGATGGCAAATTACACGGGATTGTAACACACCAACAACTCAGAAAACAGTGTGTTAAGTTTGCATGCCGACTAAACTATAAGACTAGCAAACTTGCTAACAGGAGACGTAGTTTTAAAAGCATATCCTAACCACCTTGCATTGCTCCAATTTCTGCAGCCAGTGTTGCTGGAGAAAAGAGACAGTTTTTCAGGATTAGCTGGGATGGATACTCAACTACAGACAGGTCCTGTGACAATACACACTTTAGTATCACTAACGAACTTGGAAAGTTAACTCAGGGAAAGAATGTGTAGCAGCACCACTGCAAACCTCCTTCCAAGAGAAGTCACAGATTGAGGGGTAAAATTGTCCTGACATGCCTGCATGAACTTCCAAGAAGCCAGGGCTGCACGTAGAATTCACCTTGTTGCTGAGTTTGACACAAGTTTAGTCTGAATTACTGTATTTCCATGGCAGCAAGAGGCCACTTACCACTTAACTTAGGACACTGATGTCTATTTACAACCACAAAGAAATATCCTGAAATTCTTTTTATTATTATTTTGACATAAGTAGTTTTCATGTCTTTGAACAAGAGGAGTAAGTGGCCTGCAGACCACTCCTTTGGAGGTGTATAGCTAGCTGTACAAGGAAACGCATCAATAGAACACTACTTTACACAAGGAGTAACAGAATTCCACATAGAAACAAAAATTTTGGGCTGTCAAAGAAATCACTAGCACAATGGCAAGAATCAGGGCAATGGGTACTGTATCGCAGTCCCAGGAAGGAGATGTGTACTAAGGACTATAATTTATCACACAAAGGCACAGTAAGAAATAATGGCAAGAAACTTTGCTAAAGACCTTGAAATTGCAAGTAAAGCATGACTCCTTAACAGAAAAATGGAACTAACAAAGTGCCAGAAAAGCCTCTCAACGGTTTTCAAATAACGCTGGTTGATAAATTAACTTCAGACAAAAACTGTGGGATTTAATTTAGCGCAGGAATTATTTACTTAAGTTCTTTTGTATAGATAAATCAGCCTTTTCAGAATGATTTTCCTGAGCTTAAAACACGTGTAAAACAACATGCACAATTTCCTTCTAATCTGCAGCTTTGATCCAAGATGAAGCAGTGGGTCTGCTACTGAGGTGGTATGCCTTTAAATCTCTGGTGCTGATGTACAAGTATGCACTCACCCCTCTGATGTTTTTAATAATTGTCAGCACAGTGTCACTGGACTTATATACATCTTAATGAGAAATTACTAAAACAGGAACTCTGCTTCTCCTTCTTAATCTGTTGTACTCGCATCAAAGCCAGACCCTATATAAACAGGAAACTGGAATTGGTCCGATAATGTAGGACTGAAGATTTAAAGGAGACTGGACAGACAAACAGAACTACAGACACTTTTGCCTTTCCACTTAAAAAACAGTCATTCCCCAGCAGATCATCATCCTTTATGAAGCCAAGAACCAAAAAGATTCCCAGCATAGTCGGATACTGTTAAGTAGCTGTATTTGGAAACAAGTTTCAGTTATACTGAACTATACCCAAGGTTTCAGCCTTGCTGAGAATTAAAGGTGAAAGTGACAAAAGAACATGAAGTTCCATTTCTAAATTAGCTCGGTTCCAGCTAATTTAATTTTGGTAACTGTCATCAAACATCATCATATCTTTGTTTTGAAAAATTAATCTTCGGCCTTCTAGGTGTGCAGTAAGGTCACTGCAAAACCAAGTCCCTGCAAATGACTACTTAAGTGCAGCCAAGAAAGAAACCATGCAAGCGCTTGTCTCTCTCTTATTTTAAGATTTGGGTATTATGAACAATTTCAAACTGTTTTCAGAAACAGGCTTGAGCAAAAGGCAAGGCAAGTGTTCCTCCCATCATCTCCACTTACCTCCAGCCACCTTTATCAGAATGAAGGTTTGCCTTTTCCTCATTTTTGCAGTAAGACACATTGGTCCGGCCTTAATTCCACTGTCCTCAGATTTCAACTGGTTGCATCACTCCAGGATTTTGGATGAGTGTCAGTAATGCAAGATAAAACAGTTTCAAGATATGTTCAGTTGTATGACAGAAGAGTGTGGCAAGAAATTCTATTTTGTGTCTTAAGTACATACAAAATGTTTCCTCCGTATTTTACTCGAACATTTGTTTTAATAGCTATATTTGAAGCTGTGTGTAAAAACACAAGTAGAAAATTATTCCTTATTCCTGCCAATACAATAACAAAAATAAAGAAATAAAGCCAAGCCTGGTACTGAGAGCAAAATGGAAGGGAGCAGATTATTTGATGCAAAACTTACCTGAAGCCATAATAATGTTATATACATGTACTGTACTATTTTCTCTTGCTGTGACGCTTACATGCTTCCTGACCAGTCCCTTAAAAATACTTGGTACTTGAGACCAGATCAAATTGCTGGCTCCTCCCCAGAGCCAGGACAGTATCTCAGACATATGGGTGCCCATATGGTTTATCACTGACTCATGTATCCTTTAGTTTCACTTGTGTAAGATTTTAAGTATGTTGCTCAATGGAAAACCCCTACATGCTTCCACTCTACAATTTCTGTAGTATCCCTCCAGCCACAGCAGACTACAGGAAGTCTTTTACTTACTCACTGCTTGTTAGATTTGTATCACACTTCTTTTCTCTCCTTATATTAACTAATTAACTCAGCATGATAAAAAAGCCAAAAGCAATTTAACTGACCAAAATCTCTTAATTGCCCAGATTAGCAGGTTATCTGTCTGTAAAAGAGCTCTTCTTCAACCACAGAAATCAGAACTTTTCTAGTGCCACATAACACCTATGAATCCCTTCCTACTTCAAGAATCTGCCTATTAATAACATGGTCTTTTAGGACCAGAGCAGGATGTGATTTTCACAGTTAATAAAAGTCGTGCCAATAACAATGAGCAGCAAATGTATTCAAATAGTGTTCTTTGGGGTAAAAGGAGACCTGTTTTAACTTCAGCTGCTCTTGCTCTTGTTTCATTGGTTATTACTACTATACAGTAGCAATGCGTTTGCCAGTTCTCGGATCTTAACATACACTGTATATTGATTTGCAAAGGGCTATCAGCATGATATATACTACACGAGGCAGGATTCTTTCTTCTCAGTATATTAAATATTATAAATCAAAATCAGTTACAAAACTCCCTCAGGACTTGAGGTATTTTACTGTCAAGATTCAGCTCTCAGAATCATAATCAGACCTTGGTAAGAACGAGTGTCATCTCTTGCTTAATTTTCTCTTCTAATGTCTGTGCCATATCTCCACATAATTACAGAAGCCTCTAAGTATCATTCAAAGGAACAGGGAGGTGGACAGAAATATGGTTTGCATGAAATGAATTCCAGGTTGAAGCAACAACATTTGTACCGATGTAAAATTACCATGAAATACTGACGAGTTCGTGATTACCATGTCAACTTTTGTAGGAGTACAAAATCAATGTGTAGCATGTATAGTAGCATGCTGTTCCACAATAAATATAATGTGCATGGTAGGTATGTATAATTAATGAAAATAGACTGTTCTTTGTGAACAGTAGTTACCCAGACGCAGTAACAGTGGAAAATTTTCCCAGAAAAATTTTGCCATGTTATCTCTTGCAAGCAAGCAAATTCATTTTTTTGATTTAAGCCTCAGTCAGTACATTCACAGTGGTAATTCACCTGCATAACTCTCAGTTTTATGACTTTCCACTTACCAGCATAGCTCTAAAAGAAAAGACTAAGTTCTTCTTCTGGTTGACACATGGGGAATGAAATTACTCGTTAGATTATGAATCATGAAAAGAGACATGCCAATGGCAGGCTGAGCACCTAAGGACAGAGTTAAAGGTCTTCCCTTATTTGTGCACAAGTCAGTGTGGAATAGTGCCATAAGCTTTGTTTAGACTAAGATACAGACATGGCACTTTGGGACATGGCTTAATGGCCATGATGGTGTTAGGTCAATGGTTGGAATTGATGAGGTCTTTTCCAATTAAAACAATTCTATGATTTAAAAGCTGATAACATGTCTGAGCTAACATGTATGCTGAAGGTCGCTAATGATTGCACATGTAAATTTTTATGCATCTTAAGCTGATAAAAACATAGGACAGTGTAAAATTACTCTTAATCAAGGTAGGAGGATGTACACTAGGTACAAGCAGAATTCTAAAGTGCCGTAGTCACAAATAGCTGAAGGTTGGGGTTTTTGGTTTTTTTTTTTTCTAACTTCAAGTCATCCACTAGAGAAAGCTGTAGAAGTGAAAGCTATATTAAGTACTATTTAAACAAATGATCAGCTAGAAAATCCAATTTTATTTACATCAAAGTTAAAACAACAAGGCATCACCCCATCTCACATTAACTTAAACTACAATGCTCCCATTATCTCTACAGTAATCCTATCCAGAAAGAATAGGAAAAACCCCAACCCTTCAGTCCTGTGTTTGAAGTTAAACTAACGTAAGTCAAGATTATAAATAAATATTACAATGTAAGTCAATTAATCTCCAGGCTTCCCAAATAAGCTATTGGTTGCATTGGTAGCACATAGCCTTAGTGAGATGCTAGCTTACAGAGATACAGGCAGTAGGAGGGGAATGAAAAAGCAGAGGATTTCTATCAAGAAAGGAGCCTCTTTGGTGGCACATGAGGTACAAAGACCTGAAAACATGTTCTTTGGTGCTGATGCAGCAAACAAACAATAATTCTTCATGTCTGGAAGTGAAAAGGAATGCAATGCCATTCTCTAGGTGAAAAGGTGTATTTGTTATTTCAAAATGAAATGTATTATGGGTGATGGATGAAGACCAAGAAGAGAAAAATCAATAGAGTCCAGTATGTATTCAGTTTGAGCAATGTGAATGGCACTCTAAGCAAGGACAGACAAGTGAGAAAACATAGATTTTAAAAAATATTTCAGGTAACAGTAACAGTTTATTTAGAGTTTTACTCACTAATCAATTAACTAGAGGCTGTTATCAACCAGAATCAGGATGGGAAAACATATAGTAAAGTGACTTCCCTTCTGTAAACAACCTTTAGTCATTCGTCTTTTATTCACTCATTTCACAGCATGACCTGCAGCCAGTGTCAGTTTACTAGCAGGATGCATTAAGGGAAAAAAGAAATGCATTATTTTCTAGCTATTGCCCATAACTTTACCTTTTTCATTCAATGAGATAATGAAAAACTCATAAGGTTTACAAGATGCCCCTTCCAAGTTCAGAACAGTAAAACTCTGCCTTCCTTATTGGTTTATAAATAGTGTCATTTTACTGCCAAGGCTCTGGTCATGCTTCTTCCAGGGGAACACCAATGTAACCAGTCTCCTTGAGAGCTTCTGCTGTGTTGCTTGGAACACTCAGAACATGGGTAGAAAAATGTCAAGGGGGAAACCTTGCCTAAACCTAGGCCAGGCAGTAAAACTCCCCAGGGAAAAAAATCATGTTTATTAAGTCACTCCTCTTGTTCAGTAAAGGTTAGCAAGCATTTCAACAAATTTCCTCTTGGGTCAAATAAAGCTGAAGAGGGAATAGATGTGATACCACCTGACAGGCCTTGATATTTAGCTGGAAGCTACAATACTATTTTGGACTCCTAGGTTCTGGATCTTGGTTTACAATAATAAAGCAACATCTCCATGCTTATTTTGCCAAACAAACTAACAAGAGTTTCTTTTATTTCTGCAGTACATTTTTTGTTCAGTGTTCCATCAGTATGTGTGAATCTAGTGCAGGCTGGCAATAACAACTGTTCGACTATAATGGCTGCCAACTCTGGGGAGCTGCAGAAAACTGCTTCTGCTCAAGCTTTGAAAGAACCAGAACCTCTCCTTATTTTCTCCCTGCCTTATGAAAGTGCATTCCTGTGAGAGGTTCATTGTGTTCCTCTTCAGGAAAATAAATCCACTGTATTTAGAGAGAGATGCATTCCACAGATGATCTACTATCTCATTAAGACGATTTTACCCCATATTGTTCTGGCACACAGACTCTTGCAAACAACATTTTCAATACTCTGCTCTTCAGGTCTCATCAAAATCCTAAACTAGGTCACTTGGAATGACAGTATGGTACATAAACAAATAGATCCAATCCAAATTCTTTCTTCAGTACCTGATATTCAGAGGCATTTTCCCTGAAATGAATGCTTGAGAACATACAACAAATGGCCATTTACCAATAACAGGTACCTCAAATCAAGCTCAGGTTGATGATGAATGACAGTGGCTGCTAGTCAAGCGTTGCTCAATGCTTTTTGCAACACTGAACATCTCATTTCTAGCAGGCTGTGGCACAGATTTGCACCTCAAACTGATGAGGGGCTAAGACTAGAACAGCTCTGGCACATGAGCCATCTCTGCACCCCAAAACAGGGAAGCTCCAAGTCAGAAGTGAGGTCATTCCTGTTGCAGCAACAGGCAGCAAGACCTATTCTTAGTGCACATTAGCTGACATTTGGCAAAATCGTAACAAAGACAAGGGAGTTTGTGAATACTTTGCCAGGAGGCCAAGAGTCACGTCACCCTGATAACTCATATTACAACTACAGCTTACCTCATGTTACTTACTGCATGTTACCTAAGACGTAGGGAAAAAACACATCCATTGTCCAGTGAAGACAAGGCAGCTGAAAATTAATGATAAGATGAACTTGCTATGACATTGGCCATATTAAATTAATTTTATGAATAAACAAAGGAGTTTAACATTTCAAGAGATATCAATCTAATGGCATTTTTGAACTTCTGATCAGTTTGTACAAATGCAACCTCTTAATGGTTGATATCTCGGGAGGAAAAAATAAAAAAGCATTTAGCTTTCTAAAACACACCCCAAAAATTACTTTAAATAGACAGCTGCTATTCCCAAAGGTATTTATTTTAGCGATCTCACTCTTTTGCTCAAAGTTTCAGGAAAGGGGAGAGGGATAGGAAGAAAATTATAAAGGAAAAATAAAATACTGAATGTGAATTCCAGGACTACAGAACAAAATTGCCAAATACAAAATTAAATCAGTGCTAGCCACTGTTTGAATCTTCAACACAACTTAGGAGAAACAACCAATTCAAATTCCCTGGTCTCCACCTGTTGTAAATATTTGCAAAATATGAACAATTTTCTTTACACCTATAAATTCTGCTGAGTTCAGTGGTTCAAAAAGTCTCATTATTGCAGCAGATAAGACAGAATGACGACTCTGGGCTTGACATAGTGGAGTGCCTCATTACACACTGTCACAGACATCACAGGATGCACCAAAGATTCCCCCGTCAAGGAGAAATAATGAGCTGTCCTGGGTCCACAGTGTCTTTTGTAGCCCCCCAGATGTTTGCATTTATTTATTTATTGCACTTAAAACACCCCTGAACCTAGTATCGACTAAGCAATGAAAAAATAAACCTTTATCAGCATAAACCTGACAACAATCAAAATACAAAGATTGCTGACAGGACACGGTAATGGAAATAATCTGTTTATTCAGCATTCTGTTTGGATGATATGGGATGCACTCCGATTCTTTCCACAATTCCCTCCTCATTAACATCCTGTCCAGTTTGCTGCAGGCCATGACGTAGTCTCTGATAATAGTTTTGGCATATGTTTCCTAAGGAAAGGCCCAGCCACCCTTCTGTTGAGCGGATGTCGATTGTGTTAATGCTGAAGATGCATATGCACCACCTCCTGCTGGGCCCAAGCCCTAGCACTCATGTGACCTGTCACGATCACTTAATGCCAAGCACCAAAAATCATACAGATACTACAGACCTCTTCCATAGATGTGCAATGCATGTACATGTATGTCTGTGCATATACGCATACACCAGGCAGGCACTAGAAGCACACGGCAGAAATGCACTATGTATGTGCACATATTCATAATTATTGATGGTGAATAGAAATCACTATCATCTCCTGAATGTTAAAGGAAGGACAAAATACATCATGGGGGAAAGGGCAAAAAACACCTCAGGGAAAAGGAAAGCTCAGAGCCTCCTGTACAGTGGCCAGAGTTACACTTGCTTAAGGCTTCTTCTTCCATTTTTATTTTGTTTCCAAGGGATACACAAAAGCAGCATGAGTGTGCTTTTAATGTAAAACCATAATGAAGTCTTCAGAAGCAGTAAGACAACATGACTTTCCAAATGCTTGCCATGCAGCAGTCGGGGTGTTGATCCTCAATCAACAACAAAACCAGAGACAAACAGCTGAACGTTCCTCTTTGGTCACTTTTAGTCAGTAAATTAAACAGTATGAAGAAGCAAACCCAGACAATAGACTTCAAGTGTCACTGCAGCCCAGTTAATAGACAAATCCTTGGCACTGATTTGGCACAGGGGAGAAATACAGCTCAGGTATAAATCCTGCAAGCCCGTTTAGATGTGGCCACCTTCCTTTGGAGTTGTATGACGTGGTCACGAGCTGCCTGTGTCTTCAGTGCCAGAGAATACTTCTGGGGACTTTTAACTTCTTGGTAGTGATACAGCCTTTCTGTTCACAGACTTCCAGTTTAATACAGGTAACAGATCTTTCTCAAAAGTGGGATAACATCATACTATCATTATTTCTGACTAGAATTTCACAATTTCCCCTATCAGAGGAAACAAGATATGTTTTAGCTTCATCATATAGCCCTGTAAGCAACATCCTACTGGGCAATACACAAATGTTTGCTATATCACATGCATTCCTTACCCAACATTCTCAAAAGATGAAGTATTAACAGCAAAACTGATTCTGGAAACAACATATAGAGAAATGCAAAGATGTCAAATGCACAAAAAACCCTAATTATGGATAGATAAGCAAATACATGCAACTTAAACACCTTAGCACAGCATTGTAGAAACTTCTGAGCTGCTATTCATGCCTATGAAAGGACAGGCAACAGACCTCAGCAGGACCTATAGTCTTACTGAGGGAAAGGAAGATTAATTTTTAAGACTCTAAAGCAGTGTCCAGAGGACAGACTTCCCAGCTGCTTTCATGCTGGGATTGGGACTTCTGAAACTGTTCATCCATTGTGCACATTTCCCCTGGGCAACACCCGTATCAGGAGAAGTTGGAGAAGTTGCAACTATGTCCCCCATGTGCTGCTGAACCAGAAGATACAGCAAGCTGAAGACAGAAGTTATAGAAAGCTGACAAATAGCAGTCTAGACTTTATTTTCTAGAGGTGTGCAAAAGGAAAGAAAAATGGGCAGTGAAGTACTATGCTTCAGAATTCCACATTTTTCCAAGTAGAAGAAAAGGAGTACAACTTTTCACAGAAATGCAACTCTAGCTGCTCTGTTCCAGTGTGCCTTTGAACTCATAACCTTGAATCTTCAGTACATGGATATCTCATTGCACAGGCCAAAAACAGGAGGTGGCTTTGTTTCTGACTTCTTCCTAGTTCCTAGAGAATTGCTCATGATCACATTCCCTCATTGAACTGATTAAACAGTTCAGTAAAGCAACAGATACTAGTAAAGATGACAATATTGATACTGCTTCCCAGTCTACAACCCTAATCCGTGATTCCAATGGTTTAGTGTAGCACCAATACTAAACACAGCCAAAGCACAAATCTTCTGTCTGTTGTTCTTTTCTGGGTTCACTCATACCCCTTTTCTCACTTTGCCCTTCACAGAGTGGGTAAATAAACACTGTCAAAATAAGTTTTGACAGAGACAGGGCAAAAGCTATAATCTGGCAGAAAATCTTACAAAAACAAGCAGGGTGGGCATTTCTTCCTAGTACTATTCACCTCAAGATTGCAGGGTGCTGAAGGCTGCTGATTTTGCTGTTTTACCTAAAGCCACATTTCATACATTCCCATGTTTGGCAACACCCTTGTGAACTGCTGACCTTTCTTAAAATGGCCAGAGATTATACCCAAAAGCAATGCCCTTTTCAGTGAAAATGGTTGTTCCCTCATATCTATAATTTAGAGAGGAAATAAAGTGAATACAGACAGCAAGGAAAGAATAGAGAGATACAGCATCGAAAATTATAAAAATATAAATAGACAGTCTACATATAAATTCTAGACCTAACCAAAACTTGGTTGGTATTTTTGCAAAGGCAGGATGACTTCACTATTCCCCTTCACCCTCCCTGCACCTTCACTCTGCCCCACAGAGCAAGAGCCTGAGCTCCTGGCCAGAGGTGGGTCTCACTCATCATGGGCAAGGACAAGAGTGAGGGGCAGTTAAAAACCCATCACACAGGCCATTTTTCAGCACAGGTTGTGATACAAGGGGCTCTGGAGCAGAGCATGGAGACAGAGAAACCTCTCCAAAGCGGCAAAGCCACAGCAAAAGAATGAAGGCAAAAGCAAAGGGAGAGCAAGGGCATTCCCATGAAGCATGTGAGTTCCTGGCCAGAGGAGGCTCTGATTCATCATGGGCAGGGACAAGAGTGACACTGGCACATTAAATCCCAATATACTGCTCATGTCATAGAATCATAGAATCATAGAATCATAGAATGGTCTAGGTTGGAAGAGACCTCAAAGATCATCCAGTTCCAACCCCCCGCCATAGGCAGGGACACCTCCCACTAGATCAGGACGCTCAAGACCTCATCCAGCCTGGCCTTGAACACATCCAGGGAGGGAGCAGACACAACCTCCCTGGGCAACCTGTTCCAGTGCCTCACCACCCTCACTGTGAAGAATTTCTTCCTAACATCCCGTTCAAATCTCCCCTCTGCCAGTTTGAACCCATTCCCCCTCGTCCTGTCATTACAAGACCTTGTGAACAGCCCCTCCCCAGCCCTCCTGTAGGCCCCCCTCAGATACTGGTAGGCTGCTATAAGGTCTCCCCGAAGCCTTCTCTTCTCCAGGCTGAAAAGCTGGAAAAGCTTCACTATGTCAGTGAAGCTGTCACAGAATCACAGTATCATGGAACTTTAGAGGTTGGTAGGGACCTCCAGAGATAAAGAAGTCCAATCCCCCTGCCTAGGGTAGTTCACACAGGAACACATCCAGGCAGGTTTTGAAAGTCTCCAGAGAAGGAGTCTCCACAGCCTCTCTGGGCAGCCTGTTCCAGTGCTTCCTCACCCTCTAAAGAAGTTTCTCCTCATGTTGAGGTGAAGCCTTCTGTGTTCCAATTTGTCTTGCTGCTGCTGACCAGCAAAAAGAGATTGCCCCCATCCACTTGACACCCACCCTTCAGATATTTGTATACATTGATCAGAACTCCTCTCAGTCTTCTCTTCTCCAGACTAAGCCCCAGGCTTCTCAGTCTCTCTCCATAGGGGAGATGCTCAAGTCTCCCGATCACTCTTGTGACTCTCTGGTCCCTGTCTCTCCTGAACTGGGGAGCCTAAAATTGGACACAGTATTCCAGGTGGGATCTCACTAGGGCAGAGTAGAAGGGGAGAAAAACTTCCTTAGACCTACTGGCCACACTTTTCCTGATTCACCCCTGTCGAGACGAAGAGCTCTAGAGTTGGGAAGCGAGGCCAAGAAACCTTCCCAAAGTGGCGAAACTACAGCAAAAGAACGAAGGCATGTATCTTAAAGGACAATATTCACCTGCTCTTTGCAGACCAGTATTGCAAATAATTATAATTGGGAAATGTATTTTAGATACATAACAATATATGCTGAACTGTCACAAGGTAAAATATCACAGCAAGCATGCTAAAGACCAGGTTTCTTTGACCTTTCATGTATGTTGCAGTATCTCTAGAGTGGCACAGAAAACCAAATGCAGAAAGATAGGCATGAAGACCATCATTCACAGATGTCTGTTTTGGTTATGTTTCACATCACCAAGCAGGCAGGAAACATTCTCAGGCTCAAAAAGAGACAAAAATAAGCCAGAGCTAAAATCAGACTCTTTTGTTCACACACAAACACGAAAGAGCAGAAGAGATATGTGATTTAGGCCATTATTCAGTTACTGCCTTCAGGTGGCTCCAAATTAAAAAGAAAGATTACCAGCACATGTACCCATCTACTTTCTTCTTCATATGGCACACTAAGACATCTTATTACATCTACACCCATCAGCATGTTCTAGACAAAGGTATGCCAGCATTGTGCTATACAACTTTTTTTTTTCCCCTCTCCCCCTTTAGGAACGCAGTAGCCAAGTTTTAAAAATACAAATTGCATCATCACACTTTTAGAATTATAATTATTTTTAAGGAATTATCCAAAGGAGTTTCAGACTTGTTTTCTTAAGCTGCTGCACCTGGAACACAGCAATTACAGCACGGATATCTTTCCAAGAGCTTTGTCATCTGCATCACCTGTCTCTGCTCTAACCACTGCAGTACCACTCTTCTACTGTCCCTGGGGTCATCAAATGTATTTTCACTTCCTTGGGTCTTAACATCCCACTAATCTTAAAGTTATTTTCAAAGGAAGCTGTCACTGAAATGAACAACTGTTTCAGTTTTTGAAGATTAATTATCATCTAGCCCAGTATCTTCCTTTTCAGACTTAAGACTGTAGGTGGAATTACTGCTCAGGGAGCAGGTTGTCACTAGCAGTGAATTTCTAGTGTTGAACAAACAGGCACAGCCAGGAAACACACTAAATTTAATAAGTGGCAGTGATTAGCACTCTCTCCCATTTTTCTTCTTATTTGTGGAAAGCTGGACAACAGACAGAGCTGTTTGTAAACAGTTTTCGTATCAGATATGTGCACAAATAAAACACTGCAGAACCTTTTCATATGTGTATCTTATCCACATATTAAATAAACAATATTCAAAATATCTCAAAGATACAAAATAATTGACGATGCAAACAATTTGCTGTAGCATTCATTTGAAATTTGCATCCACTTCATGACATGAAAAAGATTATGTAGAAAAATACTGGTGTAACATTTCAAATTCATGAACTTGTTGGCTTATTTCTGTCATAAGTTTGAGGGCTGATTTGCAGCTACTGCGATTAGCAAGAGTAGTAAACTAAATGTAAAAGCAACCAGGCAAAATACATCCAGAACAGTAACTTCAGGACATCTCAATATAAGCATTACTCTGTTCACTCATGCAAGCATAAAGAGATTGATCACCAATAACTGGCACAGTTGAAAACCAGAAGCACAGCTGACATTTCAAAAATTGTTTTCATGTACATTTGAATTATTTGACATTTTCTTGATACAAATACTGATTTTTTTTTTTTTCCCCCTACCTTCTATTTTTTCTAGCTGTGACTTAGTGGAAAGACTTCCGAATTCTGTTTTCCTTCTACTGTAACAACAAGAATTTTTGTGCTAAAAAAAAAAAAAAGAAAAAAGTAGGAAATATTATATCTAATGTTGTTCATTATAAAATGAACTATGCTACAGGGAAGTGAAGCTTAAAGTTAAATTTGGGGACACATCAGGAGAACCTTTCAGCTGTGAATACTGAGGCAGCTTCTTCCTGAATTAGTACTCTTCTGGTATTTTTTTGCAGAGGCTTCCGAACTTTCCAGAATTTGCTGTGGAAAACAAATTAGAGAAGATTTCATAAATACTAAAATACTATTTTTAACTACAAGAAAAACAACTTAAATACAAAAAAAAATTATGTCAATATTATTTTCAAGATGAACTTTTTGTTCTTATCCATTTAAATCAGTTTGAAATGTTCTCTTCCAGACTTTATCATCTAGTTCCCAATGTTGAAGCATCCTTAAAAATCACTCAAAGCAATTAAAGGCAGCTCACATTCTGCAGAAGGAGTGTCCTTATACTAATAAGGGCCCTGAATTGATTCAGAAGGCACTATCCAAGTCAGTGTACACTTTACAGCAATACAAGATTAGTTCACAGCAGCATTACATGAATTGGACCAAGACCTAGGAAAATACTCAGATTTGCCTACATGTGTGAATGCATTCACACACCTTTATTCTAAGACCCTGTTAGAGGACTTCTGCAATTCATTTCAAAGACTTGTTCAGATTTTCTGTTTTCAATACACTTCATTCTCCCTAGTGATTACAACCAGCCCCAAAACCTACAGCAGTGGCTACAGCATTGCTAAACCCCACTCACCAACTGCAAATTTTTATCCTAACCTGAAGTAAAAAAGAACAGATACCTAGATTTTGTGCCTGGTTGGAAATTTTCAAGGCAATCTCCAAACATTTTAAAGCTAACAAGACATTAATACATATCTCCAGAATCCGTATCTGCAGAACTTTACTGTGACTCAGGCTTATAGGAATATACTTCTAATACTGTATTTTACAAACTTGTTAAAATACAATATTATTCCTCTACTCTTGTTTATCCTTGCATAACATTGCCTTTCTAAACCGTCATTATAATTAAATTATACTGCAACATGCCTGCCTAAGTTTTTAGGGACACAAGGACCACCACTTATTTGTGCACACTTACAGCATGCACTCCTCAAGAGCGAAAAAGAAAAGGCAGCATGTTTCAATTCCATCATGCCATTATCTACTAATTAATAAAATGCTCCCTCTGGACGCAAATACGACTTCAGGCAGTCATTTTCCACTTTAAATAAAAAGCACTGCTACTGTACAAACCGAACACTTCTACACAAAGATATCGCTTTTTGTGCTACAATATGAAATGTAATTATTGATAAAAACAGCATCATGTTCAGTTCATCAAACACTGGGTTTGGATCTTTGGTGCAAAACAGTAATCCAAACCTATTGTGTACAATGCTCTGGTCCTACTCTTTTAAATTAATGGAATGTAGAACAGGTAGCTGGGTGCAGGAGGTGGCTGAAAGACAACTATGAGGTTCCCCCAGAGGCTTCTTTTCTCCAGTCACAGAATTGTCAGGGTTGGAAGCGACCTCCAGGATCATCTAGTTCCAACCCCCTGCCATAGGCAGGGACACTTTCCATTAGATCAGGTTGCCCAGACCCACATCCAGCCTGGCCTTAAAAACATCCAGGCAACCAGTTCCAGTGCCTCACCACTCTTACAGTGAATAACTTCTTCCTAACATCTGATCTCAATCTACCCTCCTCTAGCTTGAATCCATTTCCCCTAGTCCTATCACTGACAACCTGAAAAGTCCCTCATCAGCTTTCTTATAAGCCACTTTCAGATATTGGAAGGCTACAATAAGGTGTCCTTGAAGCCTTCTCCAAACTGAACAACCCAACTCTCTCAGCCTGTCCTCACAGGAGAGGTGCTCCAGCCTTCTGGTTGTCCACATGGCCCTGCTCTGGACTCACTCCAACAGTTCCAGGCTGAATAACCCTAGCTCCCTCAGCCCATTCTCATAGCAGTGGTGCTTCTTCTGGATGGCATGTCTTCTCTCACGTGAGTCAACCACACCACACAGCTTGGTGTCATCAGCAAACTTGTGGAGGGTGCACTCAATGCCACTGTCTGCATTGCTGATGTCAAGGAGCACTGGACCTAGTACTGAGGCTGAGAGAACCAGAAATTGCAGAATCATCACTGGATGTGGCTTCTTAAGGTCATCTTTTCCATTCCATTACTTCAGTGACCAGCAATTCAATGATCTTGAGTTTGCCCTTGGATAGTCTCCCCGCCCCCTGCTGAAATCTTCTCTCGACTACAGGATTGCCTACCCTACTTTCCTCCCTGCTGTCACACGGCCTTGGCAAGAGGGAATTAGATGAGCTGCTTGAGTATCCTAAGCCTCACAAGTGGAGGGGGAGTCATCCAGGGATGGGTCTCTTGGGCCTCTCAGAGGAGAGGGCTGGGGAGAACAAAGACTCCACTAATCAGTCAGTCATTTCGTCTGGCTGACAATATGCAATATTCCTATAAATCCATCTTCTGCAGGACAAGAGAATCACCTAAAAAAACTAACATCTATATATGACACTCAGGTCACAAGCAAGGCTGAGCTATCTAGGTAATATCAGAAGCACAATTACACATAGAGAGGAAGCAGCAAGAAAGAGGATGATAAGTAACAACAATTTGCTTATATAACAACAGGGGACAAAGAGCCATATACCTTGAGCAAAATAACATCTCACTTCTTCCAAGAAACTGAACTATAATCTTATCTGACAAAATATGAACTTTAAAGTATTCTTTTAGTGTAAGGAATGCTCTTACTGCCAGCACTGCTTCTGTGCTATGTCTGTCTAGCTTTCCAGTTTCTCCAGCTATCTGTTCAGAGATGGTCAGGCAGACTCTGTTCAAGCAGAGGCAGGACTGGAAAGGCTCCTGTGGCAAAACCTGCATGAAGTACAGGTCTCTGTTCATTGCCTCCTGTGGAAGCAACGGAATTACTTATTGAGTTGCTCATGGCCTCTGAACCTCAAAGGTTGTGATCTGAACAAGAATACATCCCCTCACTGAAGTTCACTGAAGTGCAGATGCTGAAACTATAAGGCTAATTCCCTTCCTTAAAGGGAATCAAAACACCTCAATGGCACCTGGTGAACATTAAAGTCAGCTTTGGTTTCAAAGTCAGAAGCTCTTGGGAAAAACAGAGGTCACATTTGTCAGGTCACTCTGCTCTCCCAACACTGCTTTCCTCCCTCCTTTCTTTATGTTTCCATTAACACTATCAAGCCTGACAAATATTTTTTTCCCCTTCCTCCTCTCTCCCCACCCTCCTTCAGTTCTCCCATCATCTGTACCAGCCTGGATCAGGAGATCAAGATCATTTGCATGACACAGTAGCAAAACAGAACTAATAAAGCCAAGCCTGTTACCACTTCTCTGTGACCACTGCACAGTTATTCTCCTGTGCTTCAGCCTGCAGGTCAGCATCCATCCAACGTTACCCAAGTGCATGGAAAACAGTTTCTACACCTTAAAGCAGAGCCATCACTACCCACCTGGTTCCAGAGTGAGAAACAAGCAAGAGCAAACTTATATATGAAAGGCAAAAACCATAACACTGTTCCATGTTAAGTCTCTCTGGGGTGGGGGCATGGTCTGGAAACCAGAATCCAGGTGTCCCTAGCCCCTCCTGGAGGGAGGACCCTCCAGGTCAATGTTTATCTCACTCCCACTTCCTGCCCAAAACCCTATTTAAGAGGCAGACAAGCTTCCTGCTCTCTCTCTCTGCTTCCTGCCTTTGCCTTTGCAACATCTCTTCACTGCAGTTGCTCCTGATAACCATGTGGCCAGCTAACCATGTGGCCAACCCTGCTACCTTCTGGATCCAAGGATAAAATCCATCTCCGTTTGGAGAATCCACTGCCATCCAGCTTGGTTTTGTATACCTGTTTGTATCTGCTCCCTTCCCTTATAACCTCCATAACCCTCCTTTACCTTAAATACTTATATTTATTGTTAAAGATCTCTTTTTAACTTCCAAAACTATTTAAGACTGTTTCTTTGGGTGTTTTACCCCTTTTATTCTTCTATCTAATTTCTTTCATACGGAGAGATGGGAGGCATCCTAAATTTTGTTCCGTTGGGCTTTTGGTCTCCAGGAAGCTTAAACAGTAACACACTGAAGCAGCTGGTCTAAAATGTTGTTTTCAAGAGAGGCTATTGGCACAAAACAAAATGAAAACAACGAGAGAGGAGTGATGTGGGAAGAGGATACTTCTCAAATATTTGGTTGGTAGTGAGTTCACATCCCCAAGCAGACACAGATTCCCTTCTGCAGAAGTCACACCAACAAAGTTATGTAATATAGATAACGAGACCATCTTCAGCTATGCAAACTAACCCTCCAATATGTACTTGTTAAGTCATTACTTTTAATCACCAAACAAAGTAAAAACAGTGTTTCAGTGCTGGAAATATCTGGTAGGAGTCAGAATTGCTCTTCTGTATCTAAAACTGCACAGCAGAACTGAAGCCACCTCCTTTCCAGGGTCTAGTCACCTATCTCTATTATTATCTGCAGGTAAAATAGAGCAGCAGCATGAATGTTGCTGGCTTGGCAATATAAGAGGAATTTGTTCCCAGTTAGGCCCCTACCCTGTAATTTTTATAATGTCTGTGAATACACTGAATCAGGAGGGCTTCAATATTTTAAAAGATGAAAAAGGGTTTGGTTTTTTTTTTTCCCTTAGAAAGGGCATCTGTAATGATTAACACTGTATTGTTCTCAAAATCTTGCATTCTTTTGCCTACATGTAAAGATAAAATAATTGTCTAAGCTTTGTAAATTCTCCAAATTTCCTCATACACATGTTAATAAGCAAAGTTTGGAGTGCAACTGGCCCAAGGCACTGAGTGGATAGAATGCTCTAGGCAGATTTCTGAAAGATGCCCTAAGTTCCATTCTTAGAGATACTCAACTTTTGATGCTCCACCTCCAAATGGCAGAGACATCACCCTGCCAACTGTCTAAGAGCATGCCAAAAACTAGAGACACCTGCCATCTCAGTGATACTTTCATCTCCTCCCCTGGCATATCCCCCCAAAAGAACTTTTTTCCAATGTAATCTGTTCATTTATCAAAATAAAGGCTATGTACACAAATAGTCTATTTGAAGGGCCAGAAGCTAGCACCAAATTAATCTCTCACATATACCCACACAACCCAGAGCCACTAATTAAGTCCATGATGTACTTCATCTTTACCTGGACACAGAGGAACACACTTCATAGCAGAGGTGGTCTAAGTAGACATGGCATGGAAAAAGCCAACAGCTCCACTTGAGAAAGCAGAGAGTATTTTAACTTTACACAATTTATTTACAGCTAGGTGTTGGTATACTACAAACTCTGAGACATTAAAAAAGAAAGAGTTGGGTAGGGTGAATGTGCATTTATTCTAGGTTCATCACTCATGGAAAGAAAACAAAGTGCAGTATTGGTGCTCTGAATAAACCCAACACTACATGGACATGAATGCAGCAGATTTGCAGAAACCTTTTAAGACAGCACCTGTGCTTCAAGAACTCTCCATTCCTTGGGTCACAACTGATCTAGGCTAGCTTCCCATTTGTCTGGATACAGCCTGGTCTTCTCTTTCTCCCTCTGCAATGTTTGTAGCCAACAATCGTAAGAGCATGGCACTAGGTGGGTTTTTTTTGTACAGAGATTTGTGTCTCTGTAAAATCATTCTCACTCTCCTTTCCCTCTGCTCTACCCTAGAGCCTCCACAAGAGAAAAGGCTGAGTATTGATGGTCTCATGTTTAGGCATCAATTTTTTTGAGGAGGTAGAGCTGTTGTACACAAAAGATGTGCCAGGCACTGGTGACCGCCTTGCAGCAATGTGACAGTCATCTGCTGTCACCTGAATTCATGCACCTGCTCCAACGGCACACAGAGATGAAGGCTTTCCCTGACTGATGTGTGCAACTGCTTCATGGGGCTGCGTGGGTGAAGGATGTGGGCTGGCCCCAGCAGCACACCAGCCTGAACTTCCCCCTGACATTGCACAAGGAGAAGACAGACCAATACTCATACCTGCCCACCCACACAGAAACACCAGCAGTTATAAAAAAATATGACCTTAAAAACCAGGACACAAGAAATGGGAGGAAAACATCTCTCTCTTTTTCCTCCTTTTCTCACCAGCACTGTAAATAAGTCATGCATGAAAATACTAGCATAAAAGCAGAGAGCTGGCCATACCTCTGGTGGAGCTCTGCTGACTCAAATCAGGTTATACACACAAACTAGACTGGCCTTTTGCTTTCAGCATGTTTGCTACCATGTGCACATTGCCACCCTCTTAGACATTCCCTCAGGTATCTCTAACTGTCTGTCTATCTAACTCCAAAACGAAACAAAAAGACAATAAAAAACCAAACAAAACAAAGAAAAAAATTACACGTGTCTGTATGTAGAGTTTGGCTCTTTGGCTTAGGAAAGTATCTGGAAAGTGCAGAAGGACCAACTTCTCAAGTCTACAAAAACAACCACTTCTACCACATATGCTCACCTATCTCCTGGGAGGAAATTCACTACTCAGCAACCTGATATCCTGCATGTTCTAATTATGGAAAAAGGAAATAGCTTTCACAGTCTCTTGTGCAAGGGCCAATGAACATTAAGTCAAACACTCACCTAAAACCATGAAAACACTTTCAAAAGAGGTATACCAAACTTTTTTATTATTTCCAGACATATATCCAGTGATATTTCTGACATAATGCATAATATGTAGCGAAGAGGAAAATAATTTAGTGACATGGGAGAGATATACCTTTACAGTCCATCTTCAACCCATTTTATGCATTTGTGATGAAAGGATTTACTCTGAGCTGCTTTAGCAGGGCCACTAGCATGGAACAAAATTAATAGTGCCACATCTCAAAAAGTTACTTTCTCAGAAGCATTATGGTTCTCTAGTCACATTTACTTCTGTAACACTTATTAAATGCTTAGGTAAATTTAGGAAGAGTCAAGGGATACCCAGCCCAGTAAGTCTTCATCCACCTCCTGAAGTTTCAGGAATAAAGTCTGTCTCCTGCAAGCACTTAGGAAACTCCAAGACTTCTTTCACATTTTCCACTTTCCACCCATGGTGTAATATTCCACCTGCTTTCAACCATCTTACTGACAGTGATTATTCCTCACATTTGCACCAAAGAAAGAGGGAGGGGAATGAGGAAGTGCAAGCCAAAAATAACATTTATGTACACATTTTAAGTTCCACTCAGCATCACAGTTAGCTGAGCCTGGCCCTTTGAACTCAGCAACAGGAATGAAAGAAGGCAGGTGAGCCCAGCAACCAGTTCTGAGATCAGAGATTAAAATCAAGAGTTGTTCACTAAGCAAGCTAGCTACATTTTTTTTCCCCAAATCTAGATACTGCTAAGACCATGCTTCAGTTTTCCAGTGTAAGTGCACTTTATTTTATTTGAGCCAGCCTACTGAAAAGGAGACACTCGATGGGAAAGGCATTACTAGTCTAGAGATAAGACCTGAGCACTGCCACTTCTGATGCAGAGATGGCCACACATTCTTTCATGCACCTTCTGCTTACGAGTACAACAGTACTCAAGATGAAGTGAGAAGAAATAAGTTACAAGATGTAGCCTACTCTGTATCATTTTGCAAAGTACAAGACAACCGGTTTCCTTTTCAAGTGTGTTCTATTTGTTGATCGTTTACTGGGAAAGTACTGAGTGGTGCTGCTGAAATACATTGATCTGAAAAGACTTTACTGCTACAGGCTATGCTACATGCCAAGACAAAGCAAAGAATTCTAACTCTTTACATGTTGCTTCCAATAACACCTTCAGAGAAATTACAGTATTTTTGCACCTTTATGCATCTTATGCTGCTTACAGTAAAACAGTAATTACGTCTGACTTAAAAGTCATGGTGAGAATAAATCAATAATTGTATTATTAACAATGCTAAAACTCAAATTTTACAAAGCACCTTTTTATCTCTAGAACTCAAGCCACCTTGTTTATTGCCCATTTCAAACATGTTAAGACCTCAGGAACTTTGAGATGCAGTTACTTTCTTAAGGCTATATAACATGCTGTTGACAGACCCTGGGACATATCTCAGGCTCTGCACTCCCATCAGACAGCAGGCAACAAAACTACTTTCCTTGGGTTTTTTCCTTAATTTCCATCTAAACCGTCATGTATTTTATCTACTTTCTTCACCACAGCACTGCTTCAGATGCTGGCTCTCCAGAAACACAACTGCTTTTTTCTCAAGAACTGCCCTGCTACTTCTTGCAAGACTGAGGAACTCCATCTAAACAGCACTCACAATCTAAATTTACACCAGAAAGGCTTTGTCTTCCCCTGCACCTCCAAGTACCATGGGAGTGCATAGTTGAGAAAATTAGATGAAGCATTACTTGAAAACACGAGACACTGGCCTGTCTTTTCCTGGCAGAGTAAAAATGTGACCTGCTACTGCAGTTTCTTCTCTTGAGAACTGACTTTGCTTCGAGTATTACAAGCCCACAGTAATGCCATGATCACAGCTACAAAAGTAGCATTTTCTAAATCACACAGATCCAGAGATTGTCTTTGTTGTGTATCCATTAGTGCCAGGACGTTGTGGAGAGGCTGCTGCTGGTTTCTTCTCACAGGTAAATAGTGATAGAACAAGAGGGAATGGCCTCAAGCTGCAACTGGGTAGGTTAAGACTGGACATTAGGAAACATTTTTTCACACAAAGAGTGGTCAGGCATTGGAATGGGCTGCCCAGGGAGGTGGATGAATCACCAACCCTGGATGTGTTTAAAAGTTGTTTGGATATGGTACTTGAGGATATGGTTTATGGATGAACTTTGTAGAGTAGGGATAATAGTTGGACTTGATGATCCTTGGGGTCTTTTGCAAGTGGAATGTTTCTGTGATTCTGTGATTCATTCTCCCTCTTAGAAAGCAGCACCTTTACCACTTACATTCACCTGATCTACTAAATGCAGCCTTAGCACTTACTGTAGATAGGAAAACAGGCAAAAAAATCCCAAACCAACAAACCAACCAACCAACGAAACCCACCACCACTTCCAAATACATAGTTACACATTTCAGGAAAGAAAAAAGCCTAATGGTCACTCCCGTAGTAGGTGATATCAGCAGAAATATCATAGCCATCTTTCTCCACCTCCATTTCATCTTTAAGAGTCAGCACTGCAAGTACTCCCTTTAACAGAGCAGACATGTCCCTGCCAGCCACAGCTGTCAAAAACTCGAGTTGGACAGATTATAACATGATTGTAGCTAAGTCAAGCACCTTCACAGCTACATCTAATCACTCCAGAGGTGCCTCTGCAAATAGAAAAGTTGTACCTGCCTGGACCAGTCTGGCCACCCACAATCTGGATGAATCAAGCAAGAAAAATCCCCTAAGCTGACCAAAAAAAAAAGGCCTGTAACTGGCAGCATGAGCTCCCTTAACAGGGTCTTAACATTACTCTGCATACTGTAAGGTCTTTTTCTTATCCATACAAGGTCTCCCATGCCAGACAGCAGCTTCTGAAGTTTGAGGTCCCAGTAGCTTGACACTATCCAGTGGATGTAGTAATGACTCCATGCAAGCATGCACAACTTCTTCCTAAGACAGCTGTTTTCCTACATGTGAAAAAATTGTCATCAGGCTTTAGAGGAGCAAGCACTGTGATGTTTTACTCCGTGGCTAGTTGCAAAAATCGGGGCTTTGTAGTTGGGAATTCAAGCATCTAGGAAAGCTCCTCTGACTATAAACTTTGCTAAACTTCCATTTTTGAGACTACATAGGCAGTTTCCCCATCTATTGCTCTAAAAAAAACCTCCAAATAACAAACACCAACCAACTCAAGTTCCTGCGTAAGTGCAGTACTCAATAGTCTGGAAGTACTGCTCTAAAGTTTCATTGTGCATTTTCTGACAATTAACACAAGAAATCACAAGCTTTTTCAGTCCTGGAAACAAGTATCAGTTACTCAGACATGACTCTGCAATTACTGGTAGCAGGACAATAAACACCATGTAACTTTATCTTGCCAAGCAAAAACCCAAACTGAATGGATTAAATAATTATCTTAAATCAAGCACACAGATTCTAGTTCATTTTCCTGTCCACGTCTCCACACACTCTCAATGGAGAAGAAATTTCATCTCTTAAGTAAACACATAAAGGCACCAACCAAATTAGAAGTATGAGAAGCATGGAGTTGACAGATTATGATCTCTCTCCCTCTCTTTCTTTCTATTTTTTAAAGCATTTCCTTACCACACTGAGTTTAATTCACCTGAAAAACTTGAGCAGAGAGTATCTTGAACTCACAGGAGAACAGTCGCTCAGTTATGGCTACATTGCCCTTTTGGTCTGGTTTTAATTTGACTTGAAGCATTCTATTAATTTGATTTAAACACAGGAATCTGGTAAAAGTGGCTGCAACAGTATTAGAATACTATTCAAAACCAGCAAATATAAATGCATTTTAAAGAAAAAACCGCTCTTGTCTTTGGCTAAATGTGATGTATAAAGAGTTAAAGTTACAAGCACAAACTATTTCCCCCTACTCTCCACCTCCCCCCTGCCCTTTTTTTATTTCAAAGGAAGGACCTTGTAATTAACCCTCAGGCAAATCATCAAGCTCCACAGTGCTCAGTTTTCTATCCCTGGGACATTTATAGCAAAAATAAGCCCTGTGAGGCCCCATGATGCAGAAACACCCAAGTGCAGGTGTGTCTATGGATATTTGTCTATTTTCTTTCAACGTTTCCACCCTGTGGCTGCTTATCTAGACTGCCCTCTCCTTTCCACATTAATCTCCTGTTTATTCTTCTGTTTGGCAGTGAGAGATGGAAGAACACTCGCACACATGTGTTTACAGTCCTCTGAACCACTCCTCGTAGCTGTGCCTTGACTCAACAAATTTCAGGAAAGTCAGTGCTGAGAAGAAATGTGTAACTTCCCAGCCACACATCTCTGGAAAGAAATGAGCTGTGCTTTGTAAGGAAAAGGAAATTGCTTTGGAAGTCTAGACCGAGCCCTTCCTTTTCCATCCCCCCTCCTGCTTCCCCCTTGGATATATTTAAGACAAAACAAAAGGAAGGTGAAGAATAAAAAGGAATCATGGGGCAGTTTCCATCTCTGCCTGTATAAAACACACAACTGGATGTGGATTTAAACACCAGCAAAACACCAACTAGAGGAAAGGGAGGAGAGACACAGGACTAACGAAAGGTCTAAGAAACAAGGATGTTGGCAGCATCTGATGTGGCAAAATGGGAATCAAAAATGCGGTGAAAGGCAACATACTGCAGGCAGTCACTCTGATCCTCCTATCAGGTTGGATTTGTCTTTAAAACACAGTAAGCACTGAAGTTGTGGATCTAGTTGCCTAGGACTGTGGAAGTGAAAGGGAAAATCCTGCAAGGTGTTCGGCAAACTTGCTCTGTTTTGGGATTACGTCCAAATCGAAGACACAGAAAAGCAGCTGTGAAATAGGATTGGAACAGCAGAAAAGATTGAAACAATCAAATGAACTTGGATTAATTTAAAAAGAAGCCTTTAGGGACTCCATGAATAGCTTAAGCAACATGGCTTGAATTTGGCATGGAAGCCCAAGAATAAAAGTAGTAACACGAAAAAAATATAAAGGAGGTGGGGGGAAATGCATATATACATGTCCATAGATATATACACATACATACATACATACATACATATGTGGGAGAGGGGGGGTGTATATACATATATACATGTGTATGTGTGGGGTGTGTGTGTACACACAAAAAACCCAAGAAAATCAATAAACACCCCCATCTCTTGGCTGTACTTGATTCAACTGCAGAACAGACTGTACAGGACCAAGCTTTTCTGACTTTTTTGATTCAAGGAGCAAAAGAGGGACCAAGAGAATGGATAAAGAAGCTGCTAGTTATATTGAGGAACAATGAACAATAAGTATAAAGAAGCTGCTAGTTATATTGAGGAACCACGAACAATAAGGGAAATATTTAAAAATCAGAGTATAAACTTTAAAATGTTAAAGATTATGTCAGAGGAATCTTTAATTAAATTGACAGTAGGAGCATCAAGGGAAGCACTCTTAAGAGGGAGAAAGCAAAAAAATACATGTGTGTATTTAACCTGCAGTATGGACGAGCACTGAGTCTCACTACCTTGTTTTAATTCCAGCCTTAAAGGGAAGGATGTGTTTTGTTTGAGTTTTGGTTTTGATAAGAAGCAACAAATGGAAAAAGAGTGTGAAATCAATCCATCATAAACTAATTCTTTGTGCCCACCTTGGGAATTTTGCATGTTCTCAGCACTCTTAATTCTTGCTGCAGAAAGTCAGTCACTGCAGCTTGTATCACCTTCTCCCCTACCCCCATACAGGAAAAGGAAAACAGATTTACATCAAGAGAGCAACAGGGCTGCAAGATCACAACTTTCTATTCCCCAGAGGCAGAGCTCAGGCAGAGTTCTTGGTCTGTCTTCTCACAGAGATTCAAAAACCGAGACACACAGCAGCACTCTCAGTCCCTTCTGTCCCACTCCCTATGAAAAAAAAAAATAAAAAGGGAACACTTTAAACCACCTTTAGACCCTGCTGGCACATGTTTCCATATGGAGCAGGGGAGAGGAAAGGGAAGGAGCAATGAGACAAGGCATCAGTCAAGAGCTCACAGGGAGGAGTGCTGCAAGCGCCTGCTGAAGTCACACTGCTCATATCCTGAGGTTATGCTGGACTGCAGCGTCTGCCAGAGCCTAATGTTAGGTTTATTAGTTGTCTTACTTTCCAGTCAAAGGAAAAAAAGAAAAAAGAGAAAAGGAGAAGAGAGTTTGGTTTTGTTTCTGACCATGTGTAGGAAAAAAAGTTCTATTCCTTAAGGAAAATTCTCAGGAGTGGGATTGAATATGAGGATTATGTATCTGAATCATCCTGTCAATTCCCTAAATCCCACAGCGTGTGGGTTTCAGCTAATGTTTTTGACTAGGAAACTTTTTTTTTTTTATTATATTTATTTTTAAAAAAAAAAAAAAAGGAAGGAAAAAACAAAGTGGTTTAGAGCCCCTCCCTTTCTAAATCACAGTTGGACCCAGAAAGACGAGCTCTGTTTTTAAACAAAGTTACCAAATTGCCCTTAAGCTGGTCAATTCCAGTAATCAGCATCAGAGTAATGAACAGTCACTCAAGTCGGTTTCCCCTTTGCCAGACCAAAAATAATAATTCAGCTAAATTCTTCCCAAAAGTGTTTATTTCAGCTCAAGTGAGTGCAGTTAGGTTGCAGACACATTATTTCTTGCAGTTCAGAAATGTATGCCTCTATAAATAACATTGTTTAAGTAATATTACGTTATGCTATCCCTCTCTGTATACTCAGAGATACCACTAGACAAATTACAGGTCCTAGGGAATGTTAAGCAAAGGCCTGTCCTACCTTTCTTCTTAGGCTCAACAGCAAAAGAGTGAGTTATATCAGATGTTGTCTGTCACTTGTAGCCCTTGTGCTGTTTATAACATGCTTGTAACACACTCCAGGGAAAATACTGATTTCCCTAGGAATCATGGAAATTTCTGCTGCCTATCAGGACTATTAAACCAATATAAGAGAACCATTCATAGTTGAGCCAGATACAAAGTTTCATCCACCTAAAAATCATAAAATCATTAAAATCACAATAAATTCTCAACATGTTAAGTCAAAATGCTTCTAGTTACACAACATTAGCCACAATATTATGCAGTATACTTACAGCACATAAAACCTGAAGTGCAGAGGGAAAATGAATTTGTTCTGTGCAGACCTTCCAAGATACCCCATCACCAAGGCACTGAGGGTATTATTGAAAACGAGGACTACACAGCAATATTTGCCTTGACAGCTGGTAAATAGTGACCCATCGGTACCTCTCAGCAGAATAAAGACATTATCTAAAATAATAATAATAAAAAAAGAACAATAATAATTTAGAACTAACTGAAAACATGTATTTTACAACACCACAGCCACGTATGCCCTGTTCCAGTCCTTCCAATCTTGCAGAAGAACCACACTTAAGATCTTAGTTTCATTCCAGTCAGCACAAACCATTTTTTCCCAGAGACTGGAAAGGACACTGGGGCCAAGGCTGGGAGCAGGAGAATAACATGGAGTTCAGGGATATAAAATAACAGTTTCAAAACTTGTGAAAAAATTATCTGGAAAAGGAATGTTAACTAAAAAGAGCAGATGAAAACAATTTTTCTGCCCATGGTCACTCAGCATGAGACAGTGGAAGGAAATAACAATGACTCATCTCAACACGGGATGGAGTACTAGATCCAAAATACAAAAGATAAAGGCCAGGCTAAGCTACTGATGAATCCTGATGAGGTCACAACCAAAGGGAATTGGTCCTTAATTCCTTTAACTCCAAAATATAACACATTTTTTTAAATTATATCATTCTATGTTAGTTTAAAAAGAGACTAAGCATTTTTATTAGCATCCCAATTCTAAAAATGGAGAGCACAGATATGCAATTTTAATGCAAATGAGTCAATATTGTAGGTGTTATTACATCTATATAAATGCATAGGTTGGATATTAGGAAGCACTTCCTCATGAAAGGGTGATTAGGCACTGGAGTGGACTGCTCAGGGAGGTAGTGGAGTCACCATCCCTGGAGGTCTTTAAGAAAAGATTGGATGTGGCACTTGGTGGCATGCTTTAGCTGGTGTTGTGATGTTAGGTTATAGGCTGGGCTTGATTATCTCAGAGGCCTTTCCCAGCCTCAATGATTCTGTGATTCTGCATAGGTAGGCATATATATGTGTACGCACCTAGCCTAAGCTGATTCATTATATTCACTGACTACATAAGGTTTCAGACCTGAGAAAGGAACTGTGCTTCCAAATTATACTTTTCATCTAATAAACAAGTCCTCCCTGATCCTTATAGTGTTACACACACTCACTGACACTCTAATAGTATTTATATACATACAACACGCACTTATTCTCCCCTCATTTTTTTTTGTCTAACCTACATCATTGGACTGACAATAATTACACACTATCAACCAATAAAGTACCCACATCTGAAAAAGAGAAATGTCCTTCTTACTAATATAACTCACTTCTTAAGCTGTACTTTCTGAAATATATTTCCCTAAAAACAAAAAGGCACTATTTATGTGTGTACATAAGCAAAGGATAGAACCTTCACACCACAGGTCTTTGCAAGCCCCATAATTTACAGTCTGATGTCACAAAACAGTTATAAAATATTTAAGAGATCTCCATAAAATTGTGATGCAAGTTCAATCTTTTCAGAAGCTCTGCTTTATTTCAGCTGTTAGGATCTGAGCAGGATTGTTTATATTTGATCAGTAGCAAAGTTCACATGTGGTCCAAATTTTTTCCAAGCTTTGCCTGTTCTCTGACACAGCCTCTAAGCTCAGGCTCACCCCTATGTCTGGAAGGAGCTGGAGATTTTGCTGCAAATACTTGACTCTAAAAAGGCTTGCATCATTGAACCCAAAATACTTCATCTGAAATGCATAAAAATATGGGACAAAGCAAAGAAAATCATAGCTCTCACTGAACTTTCATCTGAGTTTCTGGTGGGCTGCTCTTGTTTGCCCTAGCTCACTGGATTTCACTGCTTCCAGTACCTGCACCCCTGAGAGGTTCAAGCATTATGCCAGTTAAAAGCAAACTTTCCCCAACATATCCAAAACAGGGCAACCTGTGAAGCCTCAGAGTCTCCTGCACAGATCCAGTGAATCTGAGAGCAGAAACAGGACAGAGGTCTCTGGGATCTGACTCCTGCCCAACCATTTGGGCTGCAAGAAGCCACTATCCCCAGGCTCAGAGGTCCCCAGGGCAGCAGGTCCCAGCCCCACAGGAATGGGTGACAAGTCAGTGCCTCAATGGGAGGTGCTATGCCTGTGCTGTAGGCTGTGACTGAATTCCAGCTACTTCTAGGTGGTCTCTGCACAGGAATGTGTTTATTTTGCCTACCTATTTTTAAGTGTCAAGTCCAAATAATAAATTACAAACAAAATACCACTCCAGCCCAGTTCAGATTGAAAACAAAAGCTTAAGACGTATAAGCAAGGTGTCACAACACACTAGAAAACTTACTTCAACTTGTTCTCTAGTAAGTAAGAGGAAGAATGAAACTGTTCACAGTCATAGCATGCTTCAGCAATCCATCACTGAGTCAGAGAATTGTCAGGGTTGGAAAGGATCTCAAAGATCATCCAGTTCCAACCCCTCTGCCATGGACAGGGACACCTCACACTAGATGAGAATAAACTGCACTTAAAAATATTTGGAGCTTGAGTCCATGCTCACTGCAGTCAGCTGGAGCTTTGCATTATTTCAGTGTGAATGTAAGATCAGATGTTGTAGAAGATGAAGCTCTGATACTTCATTGTGCTTCTACAGAAAACAACACATTTCAATCTCATATAAGGTGTTCTGACCCAGTCCACAAGCAACACAATTTATACATATACATAACTTACACACTTATAAATAACTTGCAATCAGTGAGAGAATAGCTTTGATTTGACTAATAACCCACTGAACTGGAGCAAAGACAGCTTCCTAATAAATGCAAACATTTGTCAGTAGGGTTTTACAGGAAGTGGAAAGTAAGTGTGGGGAAGTGGCACACACTACTACACGAAATAGTAAGACAAAAACTTCGATTTTGGTTCTCGATTTTGTTTCTCCTAATATTCACTTCTTTACTTGATGACACACACTCACCTTGTACAGTGAGAAATATTATAGTCAGGAGGTGTGCAACAACTTGGTTACTATTACTGCTTCCTTCTAGAAAGAACAAGTTCATTTTACCAAAGGTTTCCTTAAAAAACAAACAAACAAACAAAAAAACCACAAGTGTTTCTGGTTGGTTGGTTGGTTGGTTGGCTTTTTTGTGTTGTTTAGCACAAGGGCTAAACTCCCTGCTTCCCCAACAGAAAAGCAAGGGGAAACGTAACACACAAGACTCAGGGTTGAGATAGAGATAAGAGTTTAATATTATGTGAGATACCATAAGTGCAATACATAATTACCTTAACTAATAATCTATTTAATCTAATAATATAATGCATGATTACCCTATCTGCAGAAGAAGTGAAGTGAAATACAGAGGGGAAAAACCAAACCAGGCCAAACCAACCAAACAAACAAACAAAACCAGCAAAAAACAGAAAACCAAACCCATCAGCTACCTGACTGCCACCTGCCACCTGTTCCATCACCATGTCTGCAGAGAAGAGCCAACAACCAAGAAGGCAAAACTCAGAAGCAGCAACTGGAACAGGAAGCCTCCCATGTTGCAACCTGAACTTCCAGCCCATAATATTTGCTCCACTTAGCACTTTCATTTTATGAATCTGGCATGGCTGCAGCATGGTATGACTAACTGCAGCAGGTCCAACTCAATACATGACAGAATACAACTTGGTTTGTGGGGTTTGGTTTTGTTTTTTGTTTGGTTTGAGGGTTGGTTGGTTGTTTATTAATTAATTATGTTACAGTTACAAACATGTAAGTAACCTCCCAGAATTTGTTTGACTAGACAAGCATCACTGATGACCAGGAAAAGGATTTTAGCAGGCTCTCCTGCATTCTTCACAGTAATGTGGTTTGGTTTTGTGTTTTACTTTCAGGTTATACTCAGCTTGGAAATCAACAGTCAGTGTTTCAGGATATTCAAGATTCCTGAAAGCCTCTAAGAAGTGTAACATGTCAGGCCCTGATTTGGGAATGCATTTACCTGTTTAACCTCAAGCACAAGACCTCACATCTTTATTACATAAATCTTTAATCGAGCATTTAACTTTGAACATATATTGAAGTGCTTTGCTGAATCAGGAAGGATTTGGACCTTTCTTAACAGCAGCACTGTTAATTGACCACAAAGATGTTATATCCTGCAAGGAGGCTTCTAATGAGCCATGCCTGCCGGCAAGCAGCATTAATAGTACACATCAACCAGCTAGTCTTTTGCAGTAGTACATGAACCACTTCTTATTTCATGGGGGTAACCCTCCTGCTACAAATGCTGCAATACAGGTAGCTGCTTGCACCAAATGTATTGGTACCTGGCCACTAGTCACATTAAAAGAAAAAAAAAAAATATAAAACCAACATTTTTGGGGTCATCTACAAACTAATACTAGAGTGATTTACCTAAATGATAAATTTTATGGTTGAAGAATACACAAGACAATAAAATGTTTTTTTTACATCTGGTTAAGCACTGAAACAGAGACATTTCATAACTGCAGAGGGGTTGCTGGTGAGCATTCACATAATAAACAGTGATGAAAAATTCAGACATAGTGATTATTCCTTCATGTTGTTTCATCTTTTGGAGATGCATGGAATTGCAGCCATCACTTGCCTCAGACTTTCTGCAGAAGCTGATACCAAGGATTTGCAGTTTGGGAACGAACTGAACAAAGAAATGTTTTGAAAAGTGTAGATCTGTTTGAGGCCAAGTAAGTAAATAATTGATCAAAGCCACGTCCTTAATGGAAAAGGAATGCTACGATTAGGAAATGCATTTCCAAACAGTTGCCTTAGTATCTTCTGCAACCTAACTTTGAAAATCTGAAGAGATCACACTCTGCCACAATGCAGGCATGTGCAAATTATTTGACTTCAAAGAATTTAAACCCACTACAGCAGCTCTGAATTCGTCCTAAGCAATCCACTATCCATTTTGTGCATGTAAACATTATTGTGCGACATTACACAAACTATTTGGAGAAGTTCAATTATCTGCTTAAGACTGCATCAAATGTCAAAAAAGACCTTCGGTGGTATTTGTCAAGGGAATATTTGCTATTTCTAAGCTGTGATTGAGCAGAATTCTTCTTTTGTGATAGAATACTGTACTACAGTACCTAAAAGTGAAAGAACCTCAAAATAATGCATCTCTTTTAGGTTACTTCAGCTTAAAATCAACTTTCTGACGACCCTCTCCTTGAATAAACGCAAAACTAGAGGAATTTAAGCAAACCTCCATATGATTTTAACTGTATCAAAATCAGTTTAACATCATTATTCCTAGTTGTTCTTCACAAAACTCTTCACACAATTTTCTCAGGTCATATTTTTACTGTAATCACTCTTTATGCTCTCTCACTGCATTCTGGTTTTGCACAGTATCAAACAGCATGGGCCCCCACTTTCAGCTGGAACTTTTATACAGTGCTGTCATACAAATGAAAGAAAATATTTTAGCAGTTTAAGCTGGTTATTGTTTCTTCTGCTCCAGCTAACATTTCTGCTTACTTTGGATGCATGATTGGTCTATAGTCTCTGGTTACAAATTCTTACACAGCTTAGATAAAATGCAAAGGATACTTGCAAAGAAGTTTGGGCATGTACTGTGCTTTTTCAAACTGTTCTGAAAACCATGGGTCAAATTCTGGAGTTTCTATTGCTAATAATTTTTAACATAACTCTGAGGCACAAGGTTAGCTACAGACTTTTCAGCTGTAGATTATTCATACTTCAGTACAAACTGTACAGTTTTTGCATGTTTTGTGTTACCTTAATTGTGATGTCCTGAATAAGGCCATTGGTGTTTGGAATAACTTCTTTTGCGTTTGAAAAATACTTGGATAAATTCACAACTAATGGGACATATCAGAAGACTATCATTTTTGACATGATTTTCTTTTGTCCTTTTTGAGAGTGGCATTACTTTGGCCACACTGGCAGAAACTTTCAGGTGGCACGTGACAAGGTGGTGCATGTTCTGTTAGTGTCACTTTATTAAAAACTGTAAATCACAATTCTTGTTCCTGACAACTTTCAGCAGCATTTTACACTGCAAAAGAATGGTCTAGTTCTCTGTTTCTTCAACCATCCGCAGTCTCCTGTAAATGCTATCTGAACGATGGAAAGAGCATTAGCTTGTCTACCACTACATTATTTGGATTCCTACTCACACAATCAAACAAATTCTGAGAGACTAAATTTAAACTAAGCCTGAGTTCTTGTGGTTTTCTTAGTCTACAACAACCTTCCAGGCTTTCAGTTTGTGAAAGTCATCAGAACATTAATAATTATTCTCCCCTGAACCACAGATACTGCTTTCTCCAAAGAAGCATTTTTGCCTTTTTAAGTTGCAGTGGGGAAGTCTGCATTTTGGACAGATCCCTTCCGACTTAGCCATGAGTAATTTATCTCTGTGAATTTAACCTTCAAAGATATCTAATACTTAAGACTTAGAAACAGTGGACACGGATGACATGATGGAAGTAGCTCATTCTAGCATGACAGTGTTTACAACACATCCTCATTTAAACATTATCCCCATGTTTAACGTGATCTCTTCTTCTCTGCCCCAGAGGGTCCAATCTGGTGTAGCATGTCCAATTTCAGCACCTTTAAAAGCACTTGGCCTTCTATTGTGTTGCTTGGTTAAGGCATCACGTAAATTCTTCCCACCTTGATGCTTTCCCTGTTCTTCTCTACTCAGCTCATCTCCATTCTTACAGATTGTTTTTCCCCTCAATGAGACGCCAGTGGGTTTTGTGCACAGGGCTGCAAACATACATTGTTTTACACACAGAAGTACTTGAGGGTGGAGGGCAAGTCACAAAGAGATGATTGTAAAGATAGCAGTACTCCAAGCAGGACTTTGTTTCCTTCCCCCACTCTGCTCCATACAGTGGACCCCATAAAACAAGTGTCCCCTTTCTCCCTCACCCAGTCTGTTTCTGTGCTGCTCTCGCTCTTGACATTACTGCAAGTCTCATGACTCAAAGACACAGTTCCCAAAGAGAAATGCTCACTGAGAACGTCATGACCAGTTGACCACAAATGCTACCATTATTCATCGTTAGGCTGAATTATTCCTGCCCACCATGGATAGCATCATTATGCAAAGGCATGAGCTAAGAATATGAGCAAAGACTGGCAAAAGGCCCCCTTAAGAAGCATGCCAAATTTCACCAATTCATTCCATGAACAAAGCATGTCTATGGAGGTAATCTTCATGTAGTCCAAGCACTTCAATGCTAAAAGGAGTCCAGGTGCTTACTTCTCAACTTCAGTGCACACATTTCCTTCAGTTAGATTTTCAAAAGAGGGCACTAGGTACCACAACAATATAACAAATGGAAGAAAAAAAAAAAAAATTCAGCTCTGTTTTTTTCATAGCTTCAGATTCACCACTGTTATTTCTCTTGGCAGTGACATTTTAAAAGTTTCAAGAAAAAAACAGAAACAAGGTTGACTTTCAGAATTCTTAATTCTATTTTTTTATTAACTTGAATGTTGTTGGCCTTGTCTTTACAAAGAATATTTAATCTTTGTCGTTCCACCTTTTTTTTTTTCCCTCGGACCTATTTACAGGGAAGATTATAATTAAGAAAAAAAAAAAATTATGGTAACAAAATACATCAAGAAAAAAAACCTCCCTCAAGGGAAGACTTCTTTTCAATTAGAGAGGAGACTAATCAAAGAGCAAACGGCAGCAACTTATTTTCAGGGCACCACCACATGAAGGCCCAGTTAGCAATTACATACGTACGTGACAATAAGCCACGCAGAGCTTGAATATGCTGGAGCTGGACCGATGTGGTATCGAAGCTCGGTGCTTTCATGGTGATGATCTCACCCTGCTGCCTAGGATCACATGGGGAGTGTGGATAATTGTGGTCGGTTTTGGCACATTCACGACTGGGAATCTTGCAGGACTGTCATCACCCCAGCATTATGATTACTGACACAACTAAGGGCAAGCAGAGGAGACACGAATGCATAGAGCAAGGTACAAAAAGGCCACATCTCTAGACATGTCTGTGCCTCACCCACATGAGCAGCATCAGAGGCTGCTGAGACAGACAAGTTTCATGCATCTGGTTTCTCACACAAGCACAGGATTTGGAATTAAGCTACCAGGGATCCCAGCTGTGTGAAAGACCACGGCACCTTGCACTTGACTTCAAAGTGACAAGAGAAAGCTTCCTGAAAATGCCAGTTTGCTTTGCCGAGGAACAGCACAAGCTTTGCTTCCCCTTTCCGTTCTGTGTCCTTGTCCTTGCCACATCTCCCACGGGAATAGGCACGGCTGGAAACATGTAGCAGGGAGGCAGCGCCTAGCCACAGTGCTGAGCCACAGTTCAGCTCCCCAGCCAGCTCTGGGCTTCACCTTCCATTGGAGCTCAATTTCCCCTAGGCAAGTTGTTAACAAACTGCCTGACTACGGCCAGCCTCTCAGGGACCAAATAAAATTGTGTTCTTGTATATTCATGCAAGGCAGGTACCCGATTTGAAGGTATTTTTACATAATAAAAGCTATCTTAAATTTATAGTGCTTTGTGAGTAAGTGCATATAGTTTCAGATAACTACCAACTCCCAAAGAAATGGCTTAATCCTGAAAATATTTTGACTCTATGGCATGTTGCCCACAGGCCCCACAGGTTGCTTGGAAAGCTGAAGGAGGAGAAACAAATGTGTAGCAAAGACCTTTTTAAATAATATGTCCTTCTTACCTACAAGCTAGTTCGGTTCGATCAGCAGCCTCAGGAAAGAGATAGTGGGAGGTAGAGATAAGAAGAAGCACCTTTAAAGCTCCACTGCTTTGGTACATCCCCAGTTTGCACTGTGCTCAGATTTGTAGTCCTTTAGCCACACTAACCTTTTGCTAGTTAAACTCAGCGATGTCTACAACAAAGAAACAGTCCTCTTTACTGCAGCTGTAAATGTGATTTGCCTCCTTCCTCTCTGAAGGCAGTATTTGGGGGTTGGAGAGCTCTGGAGGCTGCACCAGAACCTGCGTACACACAGAAGTCTCTGGGACAGAAAGGAGGCAAGGGAGGCCCAAAAGCAGAAGTCACTCCCCCTAACATGGCCACTGAAGAAATGACCAATTGTGCACACCGTGAAAGCAGGATGCAAGCACAGCATGCCTGGAAATTAATGTTTTAGGATAGGGAAAGGCCACAGTGTTATGAGGTTGCCTAAAGGCCACCCACAGGTCTAATCAATACACAACTTGGAGTTGGAAGAAGTTTCTTATGCCAAACTAAAGGAAAAAATGTGTTTTAGAGAAAACAAAAACACACCAAACACCTCCTCCTATCCCATTTTTCTTTTGCCCTCCTGCTCTACTGCAAAGAAAATGCATTTGGCAACCTACTGTAAGATTTCTAAGCAGGAAGGGAAGGACGTGTATAGGGAAATTCCATTTACCCTGAAGGTTTACTTTTTAAAAATTTAATTTCTCTTTAGATTGATTTTTTTTTTTTTTAATCCCTAAGGCTTTTTTTTCTCCCTTAAAATAAATGTTGCAGGAAAAAATACAGAAGTCATGCTCAGGTTTAATCCCTGTGTCAAAGATCTCCACCCTGTGCTTTACACCCTGCACTCCTTGCTCACCCAGAACTCCTCCATACCTCCCTACTGAGAACTAGGGTGATGGAATAAGAAATGCCCCAAGCACCTCCCAGTAATATTGCAGTGGTTATTCATCTCCACTGTTATTCTGACATAAAAAAAAAAAAAGCAGAATTGTCATACTACACAAAACAGTAACATTTGGGATTGGGGCAAAATGGCTGGGTTTTTTTTCTGGTGGGGTTTTTTTTTTTTTTTGTTTGTTTGGTTTTTTTTTTTGTCTGTTTTCACTCTGTGCAATTTAGTTCCTCTTTTTCTTCAAGCCACCATTTCTCTTCTCAACACCTCCCTCTTAGGAGAGTTTGCAAAAGACCAAAGGGCAGCACAGGGCAGATGCCAGCACTCGACCTCTATCTGTAGTCAGACCTGATGTGTGAATGAGGTTTGGTGCCAGTTTCCATGGCAATGCAACCACAGTAAATGCACTCCTTGCACAGGGATTTTTTCATAGACATACACAGAACAATACAGCTAAGCTGAGGACACACAGCTAAACTTAAGGCACCTAAGTAAGGAGTTACCACTGCTATGCAATGCAGAGCATGCCCCTTAATGTCTTCCCATGACTACCTCTTTTTTTTTTCCTGCAGCAATCTGTCCCTTCTAAGCACACACCAAAGAACACCAGTTTCAACAGCTCCTGCATATATGTGGGTGTAGAGTATACAGTTGTACATACAAGCAGATGAGAGACCACACCATCTATATATGGTCAAATAGTATTTTCAGTGACCCCTCTTTACCCTCTTATGTCTGAGAGAGTTTCTTAAGGGCTTTCCTCAGAACAACAAAGCTGGAGCTTTAATTCCTGACCTATTTCCAAAGCTCAGTGAAAGCCAGCACAGATGTATGTTCACCACAGAAACATCCTGTGATTTTGTAAAGCAATTTTTTTAAAAAGCTGAACTTGTAAGGCTAAGCACCCTGAAATCTATTAGACAAAAAAAAAAAAAAAAAAAAAAAAAATAAAAAAAAAAAAAAAAAAAAATTTTTTTTTAAAAAACATTGCATAANAAAAAAAAAAAAAAAGAATTAAAAATAAATAAATAAAAGTATCTTTTTTTAAAAAAATGCTTTCCTTTTTCTTAAAAAAAAAAAAAGTTATTTTCATTAGATGAAAACTCTTAATGGTTTGAACAAGAATCTCAGGCTTTCAAACCTCGAGCACGGGTGTAGCATATAATAGTTAATTGTTCCCTAAGCTTGTGGAAGGGCAGAAAAACCACATTGCATAAGATGCTCCTCAGCTCCACCACCTTCCTGCCTTACTCCTGACAAGATTTAACTGTGCTCCTCAAATGAGTGAGAAGTCACAATTGCTTTCAGGGTGGCTTAAGACATCCCACAGATACAGGTTTCTATGTTTAGGGCACACAGCACTTTGTGCCAAAGCCTGTGATGCTGTATGCTGCACAGCAAGTGGCTGTTCTTCAAGTCCCATTTTTGGGCTGGCCACTGCAGACTGACTCCTCCAGGATCAGGGAAACAATTCATACATTTTCTTGAGTCATAAAATATTTACCTGCCTTGCCAATATTGGACTGTAAAGATTCTTTATCAACCCTGAAACTAACAAACATACTGTTCAGGACTCTTTTGTACTCTCATATAAGTCTCTTCCACAAATGCCAGACATCAAATGTTGCCTGTTAGTCATAATTGACACAATGACAACCAAGTCTCTCATATCGTCAGATAATCTTATTTTAAGCAGTGTGGCAACCTTTCCAGCTATCCATACTTCCTTTTAACGTTTCACTTGAGATGCAATGAAATGATCTTTAAAATTGTCAGTTTAGTGTAATAAAGCACTTGCAAGAGCTGTAATGTCTTTTTTTTTTTTTTCATTTTGCTCCTAATCGGCACCCATAATTTGCACTTAATTCAGATTATCAATGCACCAATACCATAAAGGAGAGAAAATTGCATTATTTGGTTATAAAAGAAAATATTTTAAATACTACTGAAAATCTACCAGATAAAATGTGAACTTACAAAAATACAATAATCAGTAAACCTTCACACCTGGGAGGAAAATGGGGACACTAATGTATGGAAAGTTTCCCAAAGCCCTCCTCTCTTCCTTTCATCTGCTGTATGGATGACTGTGCCAAACCCCAAAGAAACATTCCCACTTGGAGGAGGGGAAGGGGATAAACCACATGCTTTCCATAAATAGTGCTCTCCTCCCTTAAATAAACCTTGTGCACTCAGCCTGGGACTATGTTAGATTAAATATTTTGCTAACCTTATGCCACATTCTCAAGAAAGCAAAAATCAACACCGAAAAACATCTGCCCCCAAACAAGTTGCATATGGGTGTGCTTAAAAGTTGGGTTTTCATCTCTTAAAAAAAAAAAAAAAAAAAGTGCCCTTGCTAGGAATGCAGCCCAATTCATCCTGGATCATCTGGAATGGCTTGGCTCAAAGGTCCTGCCATATATCCACAGCTAAAGAAATGCCCAGCTATGCTACCTATGTGCAGGGGTAAGTAGCTTAGTAAGAGAGGGAAAGAGAATAGCATCAAAAGAAACAGATTCTTACTGGGGATTTTAAATAAGAAATTATCTGAGCAAGCCATTATCTGAGGAAAGATGGGGAGGTTTCTTTGGAGAGATTATACTATTTAATTAAGGCACACTAACAGAAGCAATTTGAGTACAAAACACAACTCCACTGAAATGACTGGCTGGTCCAGAGTCCCTTACCAGAGCTGGTTTGGTCACATCTGGGAAAACACAGCCATGTTCAGTCTGCTACTGAAAAAGCAGACATCTTCTCCTTTTAAGCTTTGCCTTGCCTTAAGATACCTATAGCCACAGAGCAGAGCAAAGACCAAAGGATGTTAATAAGTAGTCAGCATCCAGCCCGCCTCTAACTATGACTCTCAGGAATCAGTGTATGGGCATGTGCATGTATGGACAGGCCACACTGGAGCAGACATATCTAGAAAGAAATACAGACAGAAAGAAATACAGAAATACAGACAGAAAGAAAGAAAGGAAAGAAAGAAAGAAAGAAAGAAAGAAAGAAAGAAAGAAAGAAAGAAAGAAAGAAAGAAAGAAAGAAAGAAAGAAAGAAAGAAAGAAAGAAGGAAGGAAAGAAAGATTAGATTATATAGACAGAGACATATAGACAGGCAGAAGGATAGACACAGATAGGCAGACAGATAGACAGACAAATAGATAAGATATCCTACTCTATCCCCTAATAAAAAAAAAAAACATCAGCTTGCTTTTAAAACCTTGGCATTGGGAAGAGATTAAAGTAGGGCAATGGGGAGATTACAAGAGCAACTACACTGAGCCTTACCATACAGTATACGAATTCTGGGTTGCAAAAACTAGACTGGGCAATGCAGTGTGAAGAAGGCAGAATCAGAGATAATCAGATAGGTCACCAAAAAAAAAACCATCTCTGAATGACTGAACTAAAATAATGGAAATTATCTTCTCATCTGTCTGTACCACAGTCACAGCTATCCACAATCAAGCTTGCTTAAAACTTGTGGTGTTTAAAGTAATACTCTCAACTCCTTATTTTCATTGGAGAAGGGTTCAGCCATATAATACACATAGATTAGACCTTCAGTATTTTCATCCCCAAAAAATGTCTGGAATGTTAGCATCCAAAAAAATAAAAGGTAAGAACCAGTCGATCATACAACAGGAATGTATCTTGAGATTTAAAACAAACAAAATCCAAACAAGCAAAACAGCCCCAAAAACCCATAAACAAACCAACATCCAGAGAACAACAACCAAAAAACTTCCAAACAGATGACACAAGTAAAACTCCCTGCAAATACTGCTGGCAAATTATCACTGGCCATTTTGGGATAAGTTCTGAAGGGGGAAATTGCCAGTAAGCCAAGTAGTTACTCTCTGATGTGAGCTGTGCACTTGGACATGTGTAGAGGCACAAAAAAGCTTTAATCGTAGCTTTATGTACAATTACATTCAACTATTACAACTATATGGACCTAAAACAATAGGAAGAAATGTTTGAAATGTCAAGGTAACCATTAAAAGTGCAGAAACAAAACCATATCACACACCTGGTCATCTGGCTCTCCCTGAGTTGTCTCAGATTTCTAAAATCCAGCAGCCTGCCTGAGCTCCCAACGAATTTGTCTTCATTGGTTACAAAGAACAACAATTTCCATTTTGCTCTAGAAATCTTTCAACTCAGATCCCACTCTCCTCTACCTTCTATGCCAATACCCCCCAAAAACAGGGAAAGGAAATTTAAAACATCACTTAATAAAATAGCTATTTGGAAATCAAGAATGTGTTGATTTCTCTAGAGCTGACTTTGATCTCAGCTCATTCTTTTCAATTCCAGCCAGAGGTCTACACTGGTACTTGCTGTGGCAGCAGAAAACATGCCCAAAGAAAGGCATGCCTGGGTTCCTCCTTCCAAGGCTCCAACTGCCCCCTGTGAAATGTCCTGAGACTTCTTTTAAGGAAAATCAAAATCCATGTTTCTCTGTGCTCTGGGTACATGCTGCTAAGGCAGATCTAACAACAGACCCAGAAGGGCACACTGCAAGTCAAATTCTTCACACATTTTAATTACAGTTTACACTAAATGAAAGACAGGTTAATAAACTCAGCTCCTTTTAAGAGGGCACTTTTGTACAGAAGATGAGGGAACATAGGCTTCAGGGGGATGATCAGAAAAATACATTATATGGCAAAGTCACCGATAGTCCTCAGCTGTGAAAGGAAGAAGAAAAAGGGGCAGGGGCTGGAGACAGGAACAGGGAATTTTATGTAATGGAACGTTTTTAAAGAGAAGCATTTTTCCCTAGGCCGATCCCTCTATATTAGAGCAACACATTCAAAAGATTTTCTCCCATGTGTTGTTTTTCAAGAGCATTGAAGTCATGCAGCTCTGCAGATGCAGGAAGCAGAGAACTATTTTGAGCAGTAAAGCTGGGAAGGCAGACAATAGCTGCCACCTCCAGCTAGTGATAAAGCGTGCTTTCCCGAGGGACCCATGGCCACCCGTATTTAATGCAGATAAGTGAGAACATGCTCTGCTTTGGCCAAAACGAAACCCACTACTGCAGCTGCTCACTCAAAGCGCTGGGTGGCCCTTTGCTTCGGCTGCTTTTAAATGGAAAACACGAGCACGGAGATCTGGGTGGTGTTCCGAGTGAGGTGGCCTGAAAAGGAGGGGGAGGTGATGTTGTCCTGCCAAATACTGAGTCATAGCCCAGTGCCAGGGAATCCCATCCAGAACACTCCACGGAGGTGTAGAGCTGAGCTACGCATCAAGGAAACACCATCCCAAACTTTCTGTTAACACCACCAAAATTATCCAAGTGAAACATATGCTTTAGCTAGACCTTCCTTACATCATGTTTGGCTATCTCATGTATGACACTAATGTTTTCAGTAAGGAGGGAGCATGAGAAAGTTGCTGCATGCCAGAGCCTGCTCTACACCCTTTTCTCACCTGACCTTCATTGCTCCGTGTCCAGGGTCACATCTCACACCTCCCCACTGGTCCCCTGGAAGTGGCTGTGGCTCTAATTCCTCATACTAAATTTATTTCTGAATATGAAGTAGAGAGTATGAACACCCCCCTGAACAGAGTGAAAGGGAAGTTGCATCCAAAAGAATCTAATTTCCAAGTTAGATGCTTTCAGTTTTGGTCTGGAGGTTTTTGGTTTAGGGTGTGCTGTGTTGTTGTGCTTGGGGAGGGGAATTTTACGTTTTGTGGTGGTTTTGTTGTTTGGGTTTTTTTTTTTTAATAAACCTACAAGGTTCTAATTTATTAATTAATAGCTGCTGTCTTTGTAATTTTGCTGTACTTACTCCATTACTGCCTGACACTTCCTATTGTCAGTGCTTGAGTTTTTAAACACTTCCGCATGACTGGTGTTAATCTCCACATTTTATGGAGGGTTGGTAATAAAAGGAGAGAGACACATGGGTGAATAAGAACAATTATAGCTAAACATGTTCTTTAAAGCCCACTCCTAGCATCTCTCAGTTTCTAGCATTTCTCCCTACCTCCTGGCTTCTGAAAAGAAAATAAAAATTCAAAGAAAGATCCTCCCCCAAACCCGCCTTAATTCTGAACTTAAGCTGGATTTATTCCTGATCAAGGAGAGAAGAGAGCTCCTTCTAAAAGCAAAAGGACTACCCAGCACAGGGTGCAAAGATGTAAGGCTCTTGTATGAAACAAACTTTGGCAAGCAAATCGAAAGCTTAATATCTTGATTTTCTTTCAGAAAATCTGGTAGAGCTGGTACAACCTGCTATTTTGAACAGCTGCTCTGAGGATAAAACCTTGCAATAAACAATCTCTGATTTACACTCAGGATTATATACATGCCTAGAGTCTTTTATTTGTCTATTTCCAAAGATTTCAATGCCTCTTTTACCCCAATTCTCTGTAAAACAGATTATCAGCAGATAAGTGAAAAGACCTCATGTGTTTGAAAGCACTGTTCAAGGAGCTTTTTTTGGTTTGTATTTTCCTAAAATCCTACTATTCACACCTTGAAACGACAGCCAAAGGACTCCTCTGTAGCATTAAATGTTTCACAGGTACAAGTGCCAAGCATACTGACTGTACCTATAAGCTTTGCCCATCTTACTCCCCAGCAGAAACAACTACAACATTTCCACACATGCAGCACTCACACCATGGAGTTGTCACCGACTACTATCCAAGATGGACTTCCATGTAGCTTGAAACCAAACCATGGCACACTGATTACTGCTGGAAGCCAAAATGGCCCTGAAAACATTAGGATAAGGCAAACTCTTGGTCTGAGTAACTCAGCCAACAGTTTCAGCCAAAAGTGCAGCAGAATCAAGATAGGTCATTGCACCAGGCACCAGTAAGCAGAGCAGACAGATCCAGAGATGAGTAACAACATTATACAGGATGTCTGAGGTCAGTCATTCATAGCTAACAGTGATCAAATAAGTTGAAACTTTTATCTCATCAGCCACAGCCATTCAACAGAGATTCCTTAATACCCAAAAGCATTAACCTGGGGAGCCCTTGATCCTTTTAAGGGTTTTCAAGTAGCGCTTGCACTTGGTGCATTGGGTAGAGAAATATCCTGGTTTATCCTGGTCCCACATATTCAGGTATATGGGGCTAAGTTTACCTTGTATTTCTCTCTGTCCTAGCAAATACATAAGGTCTGTATTGCAGTAGCTTTGTTTTAAATTGAATGAAAAGAGACAGTAGCAAGCATCACTCCTCATCAGTCAAAGGCACACCAAGAGAGTTCACTGATGTCTGAATGTGCTGACAGACTTGCACAGCACACCTGCTTCAAAAAGAATGGCTCATGCAGCTGGCTAAAAGACATTGCTTAGCTGTTCATATAATAACTTCAGCAATCCCAAGACAGAAACAGCTCCTAAGAAATAGCGAAGATACAGCTTCCCCCATCCCAAATCCAAACTCACACTGATAGTGCATGCACTTGGCATCAAGCCCATACCTATAGTGACAGTAACTAGCATTCCGAATCCTACTCCTCTAACTGAAAGTGCTGCACACAAGTGAGAGCTGGTCAATTTTAATACAACTGTTTTAATACATCTGTCCTAAAGCTATGTCTAGGTTGCATATGCACCCCTATTTACATGAATCCTTACGAAAAGAAATTCAAACCATCATGAGAGCTGACTGCTCTCGTGATTTCCCTTCAATGTTAATGAAAAGCCTCTGAGCAAACATCATCCTTCTCACCTTGAGATGACAAAAGAAAGTGAATATGCAGGGCAGGCTTTGAGTGCTATACACAGCTTTTAAGGATCAATCTGGACCTCCTAAAGCAAAGTTTTCTATACTCACAGGCCCTCAGATCTCTTCTACTGAGCTCTTTTAAATACGGACAAAGTCTAAAATGTACTCCTCTCACTACAGAAAAAAAAGAAATACACCCAGTCCTCCAGGCAACACTTCAAACACTCATTCCTTTGTGCCTTTATATTTAAATGACATTTGTTTAAAATTATGATTGCATTTAAGACCTTTTCATTAACTTAGGTAACTAGTTCACACCAACAGTAATCTCTTTACTCTTCCCTAGGAATCCTTAAAACCCTGAAAGTCAGGAGACAACATTATCTACTTGTCTAATGATGAAATGAGGGATCTTCTAATTATGCCCTTTGTGCAGACCCAGCTTCTGAAGTGAATCAGCTTTCTAAATTCAGGGATTGATCATAAAACTGCTTGCATTGGCACAATGCCATAATATAACATAAAACATTAGCTGCTTACTTTCTAAATCCTTATCTGCTTTTACTGCTCTCAAGGAAATTGTTACAGATAAAGGTTTTTCCAGAGAAGATACCTAATTGCCTGCTGCAGTCTGAGATCAAGCAGGCATTTGCATGTTTTAATTTATGTCTATGAAGTTACTCCTAGGCACAAAATAAGAGCGAGACCAAAGCCAACTTACCCAGGTGTTGACAGTCAACTATGCACCAACTGACCCTATTGTCTGTTTTGCATTTGAAATTTAGTGTTGATTCCTGATTTTAAAAAATAAAACTAAGTGGTGCAGTCTTGCCAGGTATGTCTTTATCAGGTTAAAACATCATTTGAGACATATCTGCCTGTTCAATTCATGCAACATATTAGATTGCCAGGTTGGTTATGCTGTCTGCCATGATAAGAGCACATGCACAAGGTAGAGGAGTGTGTGAATCCATACGACAGCAGCTCTCAGGAACTGTCCAGAAACACACTTCTGGTGCACAAGAACTACATCACACTGCTTCACATTAATCACAGCTCAAAAGCATGTACTGAGGCAGTAACCAACACTAAGAATTTACAATGAACTCACCCCACAGTAATTTGTTTGTGTATGCCTGTGTAATCCACAGCTACAGTTATGGCTACAAGGGCTGGGCTGACTCCTTACCTTCTATTATTTTAACATTTGCATCCTTTGACCTGTTCATATTTATCCTATGGGGTGAAAACACACTGCACAGCAGTAGGGAAACTGTCACATTAGCCACCTGATATATTGACAGTGCAACAACACAAGATAATCCTATGTAACAAATATCTCCATTGCACTAACCAGGTCCACCAGCATCCCTATCCTCATGAGAGGCTACAATAAACATCAGTAAAAGCTTGATGAGGTTGCTCCCTAAAGTTAAAGACAACAATAAACAAACCTGTTAATACTGACAACTGAGACTGTGTGATGGACATAAACATGCCCCAGGAAGAGAGTAAATTCACTACAACTCAGAATTTGGGAAGTCAGAAAAATTATATTGTATTTTTACAGTTTAAATATAACAGTATAGAGATAATAAACTATTACAGATATAGTAACTTTAGTGAAGATGAAGATGGGGACAAGCAGTGGCCAAGCAGCAAGCAGCAGCAGCAAAAGAGTGGTGGGGAAATATAGCAGCAGATGCAGCAGAAGCAGCAGAAGGAGAAAAGGGGAAGATACAAGCTGTGCTTCCAGACATAAAGCTTTTGACACTCCAATGAAATTATATTAACTTATCCATTGTTGCCATTTTATGGCCTATCCCTGGAATGTTCACCTTTCCACTCAAGACTCCTCTACTTTTCCACTTCTAAGTTTCTCTGTTCCTAATTTTTTTATGTCTGAGATAGAAATGCAGCTCAAACAGCCACAGACTGCTGTACAAACTCTGTGAATTAATATCTATATACATCTCAGCAAGCCTGAGGATGTGTAATTTTAAACTCTGTTTTAATCTTGTAACACCTTCCTGAACTCAAAGAGCAACATCTACTCTACATTTCTTCACACAATTCAACATTTTGAAACACAAGAGTTCACAAGACTACCCTATACTCCATGCATATGGAAGAGAAACATTCTTCTTGTCAAACATGAGAGGTAGTGTAGCACACAACATAGTTTAACAGAACTTTTAATTTCCCCCCCCCTTTCCTTTATGCCTTCACGCACCTTCTCTGTAATCCCTGTTCACTTTCTACTTTGTTTTCAGTTTCTACTCTCACTCTTTTTTTTTCTTCCCCTCAAAAAATTATGCTCAGTTCCCATCCCACATCTGCATTAGTATCACTCTTACTGAGGTGAGTGGAACAGTCAAGATGGACTTCAGAATTAGAGATGATATTGTGGAAATGGGCTTTGGATAAAGCAAAATATTTTTTCTTAGACTAACAGCAGCACACATACAAATAGGGAAATTCGCTGGAGAATTCTTGTTTTCCTTTGTGTAGAGGCCATGCTTATGCTAGATTATGCTTTTAAGTGAATATTGAGATATTAAACCTAACAGTTCCATAAAAAGTAGCTGTTCTTAATCACATGTCTCACATTTTACAGCTAGCAGTTAGTCCATTTGCTAGAGAAGTCAAGGTGTTACATCACCTAATACCAGTCTGAACCTGTATGAAATTTAAGATGGAAGTTTACATTTCAATTTCCTGATCTGCTCCCAGCAATATTTCTTACTTGGGCTGTTAAATCAAGGTGCTGGATCTCCAGGGTGTTCCATGGAAAATACCATTATTTATAAAAATGCTTAATGTTTTTGATGAAAGAAGGGGTTTGAGCAAGCATAGATCTAAAAATACTGAATTAGGAGTCAGTCAAAGGGTGGCCTGCTGCATAAGCAGCAAACTAAACTGAGCAATAACTCTGTTTGAATTCCAGTATCTTCTGCATCAGAAATACACAGAAATATAAAAATGTTGACTTCATCTTCAAACTGAGATATGAAAACATTTTAATTAGGTGCTCAAATATGGAGTAAGATGGTTGTTGGCAGAGAAGATTTTTAGCATTTATTTGGAGAGTTTATACAGAGCAATTCTGGGGAAATGTCTGAGAAAATGATGATCAAAAAACCTGTGTTCTTGCAGATGCCAAATGCACTTCTTAGAGCCCACAGAAAACCATCTGGTCAAACGGGTTTCATGTTGTCATGATGATCTGTGATATTAACAGACTGCCTAGTTTGATGCATCAGAAGGATACAGATCTGAGGTAGATCTAAATGTGTACCATATACATATACTTGTGATGTCCAACTATGTCATGCTTTGGGTTGCAAATTTAAGGCCTTCATTTCACAAAGAGTGGAGCCAAGATAAAATTCTCACAGCCCAACTACTTTTGAAGCAAAAAAGCTAGATTTGGAATTGATCTTTAGATTATTTTTTCCCCAGCCAAAAGAGAATAAAAACCCCTTTACAAAATTTCATTCAGACACATGTGTCTGCTTCCACTGCAATTCTTCTGTCTCTCTTATACACAGAAAGCTCATGTAATATGTTCTTCTCAAAAACACAAGTTCAACATTGGCTACCAAACAGTGTATCACTCCTAGACATTAGAAATACATTATGCTGGTTTGAGGCTAATTGGAATATTTTAATGAGGAAAAATTAGGTTATAGGCTGTGAAAATAAAACAATGACAATGTCTAATTCACTCATAGATTTGCTGAGACATATAAAAACAAGGACACAAACATAGATAAGGCAGTCAAAGTTTTACAGTAAGAAAAATCCTTCACTGGCACAATCTCCCCAGGATCATGGTAGTGTTCCATTGCTGGAGGTTTTCAAGAAACAAGTGAACAGAATGCTAAATGAGCTCATTTAAGTTATATTTCTCACAAAAGGTTGCCCCATGTAATCTTTTGAAGTTCCTTCCAATCTGGGCTGTTGTATGGTTCTACAACTCTGTGTGAGAGCAGCATAAATAGAAGACCTTAATTGCGAATCAGATCTAAACCAGGGAATAATTAAATAAAATAATCAGCAAATAAAACTTGCTTCAGAATGATGCAGGCTATTGTGCTGACCTAAAAATAGCACTGTATTCCATACAAACATTCAGGAGACACCTTTTCAGGCTTTGAAATAGCTTTTAGTATGATTCATTCTCAAGTATTTGCATTATTTTATTTTGGGATAATTCAAGCTCAGTTAAAACTTGTGACATTAGTTTACATCCCTGAGTGAAGATTTTAAACTCTGGACTTCAGAAATAACAGAATCATAGAATGGTTTATGTTGGAAGAGGCCTCAAAGATCATCTAGTTCCAACCTCCCTACCATAGGCTACATGTAATACCTAAAGTAGCCAGTGAAAGCACTCTTCAGAGTGTTTCTCTGTTTCAGAAATCACCAGTACCCAGTGGAACATTATCTAAATAGGAGTTGAAAACATGCTTAAAAAGAACTATTTTCCAGTGATACAAGGTTTGTTCCAATATATTTACTATGAAGCAACAGGCAAAAGATGATTGAATACTAGAAGAATGGCATGTTTTTAAGTTGTAAGGAGTAAATCACCTAGAATGCATACTTGCAAGGTAAATTCTGCTATACAAGATGATCATTGCTCATTACTACTGCTGTGCTACTTCCCAATATTCATTTCTCAGAAATGAGCCAAGAAAAAAAAAAAAATCCAAGATCATGGCAGGCAGGGATTTGAAGCTGACTTTGTACTTTCACCTCTTTTTCCTCTGTTCACCTTGTTTTCACCCAATGTCAAATTTACCCAGAAGAAAATTGGTTCTTGCCTAGACAACCTTAAAATGGTATGTCAGTCCATGACCAGGAGCCAAACCAGAAGAAGGAACAGAAAGCATCTCATAATCACAACTGATATTACTGTGCTTCTGAACCAACACCAAGGTTATGACATGTCAGAAAATATACATAAAGTTCTTTTGCTATTTAACAAAAATAGTTTGTGTCAAATGTGCTGAAAACAAGTTATTTTTCTCGTGTTGCTGCTTGTCTACCTCGTTGTCACATCATTGTGTCATTTTGATATAAGAGAAGTATAATAAATTTAAATGAAGAGTTCTGTTTCTTGCAGACAAGACAGTAATTTTCTTAGAAAGAATTTATTCCAAGGAAGATGTTAAGATGTCAACTTCAGTTCTGCCAACTCCCCATCTGTCCTTCACTCTGCCCTGCTTGAAGAGAGAGGAGTGTGTTGGGAAAAGAAGATTATTTTTGGACAACTCAATGAGGGTAGATAGTTTAGTATCAAAGATAAATACATATGAAATAAAGTAGAAATTAAGTTTTTGTTTGTTTGTTTGTTTTTGTTAGTAGCTCAAAAACTTTAGCACCTCTGTAGATACAGAGCACCTGGGAGCACAGAAGGCTTATTTGGAAACCCTGTATGTTTAACATGGAGTTGTCAGAACAACTACATATACACTTCCACCTTCTATGATGGTTTCAGTGCCACCCTACCTTCCCCTCCTGCCTCATCTTTCCCCTCTTACCAACAGATAAGACAGGGAGGGAAAAAAATAAAGGCATGGAGAGTTTCCTATGAGTTTCCTATTTGACTTACACGGAATATTTTACTCCTCTGCTACAAAGTATAAGATTCATTCAGTATATATACGAAACTGAAAGAAAAAGAAATGCAAAATACTGTCCAGACTCCCTCACTCTCAGGACCTGGAAAGCAAGCCAGTGACTCAGAGTCCCTTGTCCAGGATGGCAAGTTGTAAAAATGTCCTAATTTTCTGATAATGGGGAATATTAGTGCTTTTTTTTTTTTCAAACCCCTACAACCTTCTCATGGGTTTACAGTGTCAAAATGTTTTAAAATGTAGAACTCTGCATCTTTCTTTCTTTCATCACATACTTTTAGTCACTTGAAAGTCCCTTGAAAATCACTCTCTCAAAAACCATCCCGCTTCAGGACCCAAACATCTGACAGAAGGGCACATACTTCCATTTGTACGGTCACCCTTGAAATCAATGTGCAGTGCAAAGCCTTCTCCCTGCGGAGGTTAAGCTAAGCACATGAGTTTGCTCAGACCACGCCTGGGAACAGAAACCAGGTCTTTTGCATGACTGCACGACACATTACCAAAAGGTTATTGTGCTGACCTTTGATCTCAGTTACAGAACATTACTGACAATCCTCATTTTGATTAATATTTTTTTGTTTGAGTTCTGCTTTTAGATTTGGTCTGCTGCTTATTTAAATAATTCTGAGGTATTTGTGCTCTTGTACTCACTAGCACCTACTTGTACTGTTTGGTAAGGAGGAGTTACTGCACTAAATCTCAGAGGAGATACAATCTTTAGAGTTACTTTACACTGAAAAATGAATTTAATAGCCAAGCAGAGTCATTGCTAAGCTCATTAGATGATTAATAAAACAACCTGCAAAAATGCAGAAAGTTGTTTTACAGCTAGGATCAACAAAACATGTTGTGGGGACAGAGAGAAGGGGGACCATGTCACTATGATTTTCCAAAAGTAGCCTGGGGAAGGTCCAATTTGGGGAACTGAAGCCAGCAGATGTCGGTGAGGAATGCTCATGTGGAATGAAGTTATGCTAATCGTAAGGCTGTGAAGTATGTACTGCCCAGCTGGAAGCAGCAATCAGAGCACTGCTGCTACTCATTTGAGTGCAAAGAGTAAAAACCTACATACAATCCTTAAGAATTTCACATCGCAAAATCACACAAAGAATTAATATTTGCTAAATCTAGTACTCTTAAATTTTGCCATTTAGATAAATTGTCCAAATAGTATCTTAGGGCTCTATTGATCATCACAGACACATTTGAGGCTTCTTCCAAAGGCCATTCTGAGGAAATATAAAGATTTTTTTTTCCCTATTAAACTTTCACAGTTATACTACAACTAGGATTAAATTCTAAATATCATCACTTCACATTAAGACAAACAAATCTGAACTCAAGATTCTATACACAAGAGCACATTAAATAAATGACTTCTTTCAAAAAGAGAAATGAAAACTGCTTTCCTGTGGTATCAGAAACACATTTGCACCAATACTACCCAGGAACAGCACAACAGCTAACAAAGCAACTGTTAGGCACCATCATAAACACCTGACCTCAGTCATAGAAATATGACCTCAAAGTACATGCTACATATGTAGTTCCTTTACATTAGCTGGCACTAAGTACAGATTTCAGAGATGAGGAGGCTAATCTAGCTTTAAAGAGTTGCAACACTGCACCAGAAGCTATTTTGATTCTAACCAGCAGGATGCTAGATAAGGTTCTAATCACACCATCAATTATGAAAGACTCTTATGACAACCTTGATTTTACAAAATTGGGTTATCTTCCAGCCTGTGGACATTTTCGTATTGCATTCTGGGTTAATCCACGTGTACAGCTCACTTCTGTCAGAATGACAAAAGACAATTGATTTTGTTTCATGGTGTATTCTTATCAATGTTCTCCTCTGCTCTTAGCCAGTCTTTGACTGATAGGGTGTTAGAGGAAAGGTCCATTAATTGATTTGTAAATAATTACAGCTAAGTCTTCACTTTTTACTAGCTATCAATAAAGGCCTATCCTTTTTTTCACTGGTGAATGCTTTCAAATCAGCTTCAGTGTCCAACTTTCAGCCACAAAATTCATTAAAATCATTAGGTACTTTTAAAGTATCATCCACTGGTGATGGCGGAGGTAAGTGTGTCAGCATTTCTCTTGTACCACTTATGAGGATGGATTAGAGAGAAGCAAAATAAATAACATGCCTGGAAAAAAAAAATCAATTAATAATTTCTAAAAGTGGGATTTAATTTTATGATCTGGTGGTGTTTCATGAGGTGTACAGAGAAAAAAAAAAAAAAAACATGAAGTACTTTGAAGTACTTGGCACATGTGTTCCTACACATGCAAAGCCTGTGGCTTTATTACCTGTGTACACACATGTAGACAGGTAGTCTGTCCATCCACATTCCCAGGAATTCTTGAAAGTGTTGACTAAATTTGGATGGGTTGGACAGATGACTGAACCTCAAAGCTAGTAAGTTCCTACATATTTTGTGAAAATATAGAGCTAGGCACATGCAAGGGAGAACTATTTAGTGCCCTGATGGAGCAGAAAGCTGAAAAATTATCTCTGTGGCATTAGACACTTGAGAGTTACACCCATCTGGGGAAAACAAGCTATACTCTAGGAGGCTAGAAAGCAGACACATATCCATTGTTTTGCAGGCCCCCATATAAGGGTGAAAAGTATCAGTCGGAACTCAGGTGTCCATGAGCATCATAGAATCATAGAATGGTTTAGGTTGGAAGAGACCTCAAAGGTCATCCAGTTCCAACCCCCTGCCATAAGCAGGGACACCTCCCACTAGATCAGATCTCAGAAACCCAAGTTTCCTTTGTTTTAATGGTTCTGGGTTAAAGGCTCCTATCTTCTCCTTAGCACCTCACAAAGAACAGAACACCCTGCACACAAATTCGGGTTTTCAGAGTAAAATACAAACTCAAGCCTGAAAGGCAGTTATAATACTTAGGCAACCCTTTCACAGGCTGTTAATATGCTGAAGATGTAATAAGAACATATTGAAGTTGTCACACACTCTGTTAATCCAGGCAACTGCAGCGTATTTTGAGATTGCATTTTAAGCAGCCAGCACAAGGCAAGCAAGTTATATTTAATTCCTTGTACATAAAACCAACAAACGAGGCCCAGAGTCATACTGGAGAACTGCCTGTTCAGCATTATAAAATAATTGACCAGAAAGCTTTCTTTATTGCTGCTTTCCAGTGATAGCCACCTGCTTCACATTAACAAGCACATAAGCTTTTCACTTAGCTCAACAGAAGAGAAAGTTACTTCTACAACAACTAGGCAACAGTTTATTGTATTATTATTAATATTTAGTCCATTTGTCAATCTGTGCTTTATACATGACAAATATCTCTGAGCCTTTTCAATTCCCTCTGCCTTCACCACCAGCCTTCCAGAATGAGCTTAAGCTACAATGCACCTCACTAGAAAGATGTGTGTCAGCACACCAGCAGGTCCATGTAAAAAGCACAGAAATAGCAAAGGTTTGTGGATTAGTTTATCTCTCCTGTGACATTTCCCACTAAATGCCTTGCCAGCATACATTAAGCACCCACATGTTGATCCATTTCAGTTATGTCTCTGTTTGTTCACAGTGTACAGGTATGAGTCACCATCACAGCACATTCACCCTATGCCTTTTAAAAATTATTTTTTAAAGAAAAGGGGGATTTGGGGGGGGGCGCAAATACCCCTCTTGTAGTGATAGCAGTAAAGAGTTTGACAATTCAAAGATTCCGTCTTATTGATCCAGGTGAGACCATCATTCAAGACAGCAAAATTATTGCAAAATGTGCAAGATACATTATTGCATAATGTGCTCCAAGTTTCAAAAAATGTCTGTGTCTCCTCATGCAAGCCTATACTTGTTCAGCTGCTGTGGTACCTAGAGACACCATTCTGATACCAAAGGAAAAGGTCCATAATAGATGGAGCAAGTCAAGCAACCACAACGTTAAAGCCTGGCCCTGTTGCATGGTCCTTGCACCCTTGTCCCAGCAGCTCTCTCATCAAGATCTGGGAAATCAGTTCATGTATTTGGTAGCTTTATTCCATCTTGTTGAACTTGCTCAGACCCTTGCTGAGCTTGGCCTTGACCTGGAAATATTCAAGGCCAAGCTCAACAAGGGTCTGAGCAACCCAATCTAGTGGAGGATGTCACTACTCCCTACAGGGAGGTTAGGTTAGATGACTTTCAGAGGTCCCTTCCAACCCGAACCATTCTATGGTTCTATGATCTGAAACAAATAATCTGTGGATCAGTCAAATGTGATATCATCAATGCACATGAGGAAGGTGAAGGTTTTCTGGGACTGCTTTATCAGGGATGGCAGTATCATCTCCTGCTTACAAAGCAAATGAGCCTCATGTCTAATGGATGTCTTGTCTTAGGCTCTATCACAGCATGATTATTGGGTATTGTTATGAACTTAATGGGAGACCCAAATGTAACTTAAACATGTTGCAAGGAGAGAAAAGCTGGCAATGTGTTTCCATTAAAAAACTCTCTAACCTAAGAATCTGACTTTAAATGACTCAGAGAAGCCTTTAAAATCTGATAATCACATAACATTTCTCATTTACTGCTCAATCTGAACCTAAGCTATGGCTTTTATAAAGTGTGGCACCATTCTTGTTCCAGATGGCATGCAAAATAATTTACAAACAACAAAGTTCAGCAGGTTTATAGCAGCTGTTCAATTCCAGCACTTTGGCCACCCACTTCAGCATAACTGAGAGTTTTCAAATCAGCTCCTGCCTCTCACGGGGCCTTCAAACAGCACCAGAGCATGTGTTCAATATGCTCTCAGAAAGCAGCCAGCCAAATAGGGAGGGTTAGTCATCAGACAACCCTGTAGCACACCTGCAGCACACTCACACTGCCTCCTTAATTATATTTGTAATGCATGAACCTAGGTGAGAACAAGCTGTAAGACATCTCAGAATTTAAAAAATTTTTTAAAAAAACCCCTTTGTAAAAAATGTTTCCTACAAAACAATTTGTTTGCAATAGCTCAAATGCAGAACATAATCTTCCCAGCAGGAGTATAGCACAAATGCAAGCAGAATATCTCTCAGGTTCAGAAAGGCTTTTTACTGTTCCACCTAAACATATGTTAAGTGTTATAAGAAATAGGGTACGTATTAAAGGACCTTCTCTGTACCTGCTGTTTCTGTTTCTTTCCCTTCTCTTTCCTTCCTGGTGCTTACTTTGGCTCTACTTTTCTTGTACCTCTTCAAAAACATCTTGTCCTGGGGAAAAAGGAAGAGATACTGCTTCATGGTTTCTTTAAAGGTCATACAGTCTAAATTGGATAGACATAAATTCAGAGTCACTTTTAAGTTCCATTCATTATGGGCATGCCCATATGAAGTATTCTGGAAACTGTATAACCACATTATGGTGGCATTAAGCATGATAAAATGTACCCTGTCTGTCAGCATAGCTGATTAGCCTGGGCTTGATGCCCTGTGAGTCATGGACAGACACACTTTACAGAAGGTTCAGATAAGTAAAGCAGCATGGAAACATGTCTTAAGTACTAAATATGTCTAGAGTCTGCAACGGGCATCAGGTCATCAGCACATTCAGTTGATCCAGGACAGCAGCCCTTGGTGTATCTCATCATTTCAGGTGGTAAGAAAGAGACAACTCATCTTCCAAGAAGCCTAGCTTGGTATACTTCTTACAAATTGTGGCTGCCCTGAGGTTGTTTTCTGGCTGTTGCTGATCAGGTGTGGCACACTGTGCTCATCATCTGCAGATGTGTTTCCTTTGCCCAACACCAGGACGCTGAGCCTGAAGGGATGACCAGCAAGAATATGGTGCTTATGGTGGGGCAGGCCACCCCTGGACAAGTGTGCAAGCGAGAAAAGACCCCATGCCTCCTGAAGCAACAAAGTAAGCCAGCCTGACCCCAAGGTTCCTGTGTCATCTCAGTAACTAAAGGCTAAATAATACTGGATTTTTCTCCAAGCCATACTCCTCCACCCACAAATCCTGTGGTTCCACAGCATATGCAAATCTGTTGAAATTAAAATAGCACAGTTTTGCGTTATGCCATTGTGTAAACATCATTTGTATTGAGCTATTGTATAAACAGTGATTAAGAACTAATTCAGGTGTTTTAATGAGTTTATGTCTTGCTCACAATTGCAAGGAAGTATTGTTGTGTGGAGGAGAGGAAAGCGTTCCTTTAGTTCTGACACACATCAGGTTTTTCAGTAAAGCACACAACTGAAGGCATCAGTGTTTGGTGTGGGGATATGATTGTAATTGACAACAAGAAGAGTCAAGAAAAGACTTTTATAATCTTTTTTTTTTTCTAACTACATAAAGGAAGGCACTCTTCTCTGCTTACAATGGCAATATGCTCTGACTACATGAACTACACTCTGTCCCCTACCACTTCTCTGAAGAGAATTTAAGCTGGTATAATGTAGAAATACGTTAGAATCTAATTTTCTATAGAAGTTTATATCGGAAACCACATTTACTTTTTTTGAACTCAAGGAGTCTTTGAAGAGACACGGTCTCCAATATTTGCAAGGAGATCTTCAGTACAGCCAGTGTCTTGATAGATGCTGCAGTAGTGCCCAGGAACCTTAAAAAAAACCCCACAAGCAGCAAGCTCTACAAGCAAGAGTAATTTCAGTAGCATGCTGCAATTAAAAAGTACTGCAGAAACCAGAGAGTGATGCAAGGAAGTACCAAGGCATAGAGGGATCCCAGACCACAGAAGCAACTCTTCTAGCTTGTGGAAACACCCCAAGGTCTCTGTGACACTTGCTGTTCCTGCAGTATGCTCCCAAGGAGCAGATGTATCGAGGCTTGCCCACACCACATCAATAGCCAACTGCAGGTTTGGACAATGGGAGCAATTTGAATATTGAATAGCCAAAAGCTTCTTTGCCATATTCTCATAGTTTGGCAAGCTGTATTTAACATCCTTAGCATCCAGAGTAATTAATAACACACAGATTTTTTCAAAGGGTAGAAGGAATGATTATGCAAGCAAACATAGCTCTTGGGGGCTCACTGAGCCGTGGAAAGGTTTCCTGATGGGCCAGTGAAGGCAACTGCATACATCACTGCCAAGGATTTTCATCCTATTGCTGCTTAATAGGCATAACATTGTTTCCTTTCTCAGCTGCAAACTCTTTCCCCTGAAAAGTTAAATTCCTTTCTATTAATAATGTAATTAAACCAGAAACGCAAAAGCATCTGTTAGATAGATAAAGCAAAATCCTGCCTAGGGTCTAAGTCCATCTAGTAAGGGGACAATGGGGGGGGGAATGTTATTGCTTATATAATACCATCAAAATCAACTATCTGGTGTTATCTAGCAATAAGACTCCAAACCACATTTGTGGGACAGCAGAGTCAGGATTTTTATCACAATCGCCACTCTAATTGCAAGCCTGGACTTAAGCTTGAAAACGATCCCAGATCAGAAGATTTTCAGTCTGACTTCTAAAACTACACAGAACATCATTTTGTTGTCATAGTGGGTTTTCCCCCCTTTCTGCCCAAACTGAGACAGGCCAAATTTAACCTTCTGTAGAGCACTAATTAGGAAAAGGAAGCTTTTTTTTTTTCTTTTTCTTTTTCTTTTNGAGGGGAAATAAATAAAGGAATAGGGAAAGCTGCCTGCTTTCTCTTCCTTGTCTCATCAGGAGATGCCAGACGCATCAGCTGTCCTCATCCTAAAGTTGCAAAGACATAACAAATGCAACGCGCAGTCATGGCACTAATGGTAGCGGAAGGAACAGATCAGTCTAAGCTCTATTTGACCAGCATCTCCCACAGTAGCACTCTCTTACATGCCATATGTTAAAAGCTTTGCTTATTCCTCTGCAAACAACAAACTGAAGGCTGCAGAGCAGGAGAGCTATGCCCTAGGTGCAATGTAAGGCATGCAGCTGAAGGCAGACAGCTTGCAGCCGCAGTAGCAGCTCAGGTATCCAGTAAATCAATATTTGTGTGTCATTGTTCTCACATACATCCCATTTGCTGATCCAACACTTGTTCCTGCAGAAACAGGATCAGAGAGGCAGCCAGCAGCCAGTCAATGAGCACAGCCTACTGACCTGGGAGCCCAGCTCCTGAGCCAAAGCCAGCACACAGGCATGATGCCCTCAACAAGACAAANAATCATAGAATCAACCAGGTTGGAAGAGACCTCCAAGACCATCCAGTCCAACCTATCATCCAGCCCTATTCGGTCACCTAGACCATGGCACTAAGTGCCCCATCCAGTCTTTTCTTGAACATCTCCAGGGATGGCAACTCTCTCACCTCTCTGGGCAGCCCATTCCAATGGCAAATCACTGTCTCTGTGAAGAACTTCCTCCTAATATCCAGCCTGTATCTCCCCTGGCATAACTTGAGACTTTCTCCTCATCATGCAGCATTTGCCTTCCACAATTCCTCTGTTCTATATCTGAGCAAACCATATCAAGAAGTACCATCTTAGTATGTGATGGGCAGAGGTGTACCCCCTCCATCAAGAAAATCCAGCAAGGAAAACAAAACCAAGAGGAAACCAGGGACACTTTCCAATCACACACAAACAAGTATTTCAGTTGTGTGTAAGCTGAAAAGAATGGTTCTTGTACCAGTTATGTGAGAAACTGTTTCTCCATGAGGACAGAGTATTACATGGCCCTAGAAATAGGGTGCCATCTCCATCCTTGCAGGTTTTCAAGACTCAGCTGGATAAAGCCATGGGCAAACTGGTCTGATCCCATAGCTGCTCCTGCCTCAAGAAAACAAGCTAGACTAGCTGATTTAATATGTCATTCTCCTTTGCCTTAAATTTCCATGGCAGCAGCAGAGTACCAAGCCTAGACTTAATCACTGCATTGGTTATGTCTTCTCACAGTGAGAGCTCAACATCCACTTGGTTTCTTCTTCTGTCAGGGTACTCCTTGAAAAGCACCTGTGTTACAAGCAATCAGGTGAGATGGTGCCCTAAGGTGTAGAAATATTTTGTCATGTTCACACCTCTGTCTGGATTACCAATTCAATATCCAAGCAAATAAAGGTATGTGGTTAACAGGAGCTTGACTCCACAGCAGAGATCTGGCATAGCAGCCTTCCGTACAGCCCAAGATTCCCAGAAAGCCTGCACACCTGGGTTACCAGCAACACCAAAACCCATGCTAATGCATCTGTATTGCTGTGAGATACATATATTTAGCATCCTTGCTAAACGAAGTATATTGACGTGTTCTGCTACTGTGCCTTTCCTTTAATGAACCCATCTGCTCTAACTTCAGCCTGGAGGAACTGTGCCAGACTGCGTATTTAAGTCTCCTGCACTAAAGACTCCTAAAGGTTTTCCTCACATGCATTTATGTGAAATGAAAGATAGATACATTCCACTCAGAGCACGTGACATCCACTTGGTTCTTACATTCAACATCCATTTCCTCTTTCTGCCTTTCCTAAATACAGTTTTAAAACATCTGTCACTTGCACTCCTTACTAACTGGGACTTTCCGAGGACAAAATCAATGTCTCTGTTGGACAAATGACTTAGAGCAAATTATTCAAAACCTGCAGGCTCAATAGAAAAAACAGATTAAAGGGAGAGCTAAATTGGTCCTGGATGCCTGAGAACCACAAGAATGACTGGGGGACTTGAACATCTCCCCTACAAAGAGAGATTGAGAGCCCTGGAGTTGTTTAGTCTGGAGAAGAGAAGACTGAGAGGAGATGTTATCAATGTATACAAATACCTGAGGGGTGGGTGTCAAGTGGATTGGGCAAATCTCTTTTCAGTGGTCAGCAGCAATAAGACAAGGAGCAATGGCTACAAATTGGAACATAAAAGGCTTCACCACAACATGAGGAGAGGGTGATGGAGCACTAGAACAGGCTGTCCAGAGAGATTGTGGAGTTTCCTTCTCTGGAAACTTTCGAAACCTACCTGGATGCATTCCTGTGCAAACTCCCCTAGGTGACCCTGTCTTGGCAGGGAGGCTGGACTTGATGATCACTGAAGGTCACCACTTCCAACATCTAAAGGTCTGTAATTCTGTGATGCTGTATATTTGCCCCTTAAGTAGTTTCTATTTGATAGAGAAGAACAGGTAGAAAGGATGCACCGACTGCAGGAGTGAACCTTGTAATCATACAAACAGGGCACCAACACTCCTTCATTGTATGGTTACACAAAGGGAAGTCATGAATGCTATTTCATTACCAAAAAGAAAACAGTGTAGAAATACACCATTCCCTCCACGTTCCCAACAATATTTTTGTAAATTTTGTACAAAAATAAACTTCATGTGCTCAAAATCTGCGCAAGATAAAAACAAATAGTGGCACCAAGTAATCCTGCTGGATTCTAGCCCATTCCAGGATTATCACATTAGATCCAACAGAAAAATCTTCTGGAGCATACATACATGGATGACCAACTTCTAGAAGCTTTCTTCAGCCCTGCAGACAATCTCTTCTATAGCCCCCACATACCAGCGCTCTTTCCTTATCTCGCCCAGCAAATGCATGCCATTAAATACACAAATGTCTTTTAGCAGGCTATGCACAGAGAAATACACACAGTTAATTAATATTGCAGTGATTTCTTTGATCTTCCAATGAAAACAAAATTTAAAAGTCATACTATTTCAGCCTAGAAGCTTAGAGTTAAAAAGCTTAGGAACTCATTTGGGACTTGGAATCTAAGAATCGTCTGGCCGATGTCATTAAAAGAGCTGAATTAGACTTGTAATTATTCCCTTATGAGTTCAGTGCTGTCTGTCTGAGAAAGAAGGGTATTAATTTCTGTCCTCAAAATTGATCTATTTTGATGAAAAAACAGAATGGTTAGAGACAGCAGGAACTTACTTTTACTGCACATCTGATGGAGTACACAAAAGTAAGTGTCAATAGTAAACAACATCCTTGCCGGTCAATAGGAGCTATCCCCTCTGTTTACATTGCATGGCAGCTTCCTTGAGATCCTCAGGATAAATCCTATCTCCATAGTTCCAGCTGGCTATCCACTGCTTAGTGCACTAACACTTCATTAACATGCAAATACTTGACAGTTATTGGGCTTAAGTACATCTGCATATTTATAAATAATCATTCTAACCACATCTCCATTTAAGGAAACTGTTTAATGATACTGAATCTAAAGCCGTTCTCCTATCCACTGAAAAATGTTCACTCATTTTATATTTCTACAGTACTTTAAAAAATATTATTTAGACAAGATGTTTGTTGTTTTTTTTTAATGCCTTTTTCATTAGATTTGTCTTTTTTTTTTTTTTTCTTTTGCGGCAATCAAACTTTTCTCATTTTTAACCTATTTTTTTCCACTAAAAGGCAAAATAAGCACAAAAAATGAACAATGCTTTGGAAATAATGGCAAGGTAAACTTAGGGCAATGAAAAACAAACATCCATTAAACCCTGCTTAAGCAGAAATCTGTAAAATATTCAGTTAAAATATGCAATCTCTGTATTTTCAAAGGAAAGGCTTGGTAACGATCAATCAAACAACACAGAAGATTAAAAATTGCCCCAAAATCTACAGATGTAACTTCTTTGCTCACAGGAGCACTTCTGCATATTTCAGGATGACTTCTATTTGTTTTCCAGCAATCACAGTCTAGGAAAGCACATGCCAAACCCAGCACTGGCACTGTTACTAATGTGCTATACTAGTAGCACATTCTTCTAAACCATCTGGAATTTTTGGTATGGACTACCAGAAATTTGGTCATGAATTTGTATTTCTTAGAAATTTTTATAGAAATTANATTAGTGCACGTCAACGTAGAAAAGAATTGGAGCAAACTAATCAAGTTAAGGGGTTGTGAAGAGGATTGCACTCCATCGTCCTAAATAAGCAGAGCAATTTCTGATTCCCACCCATTTCTCCTTTAGAATCATAGAATCAGTCAAGGTTGGAAGGGACCACAAGGGTCATCCAGTTCCAACCCCCCGCCATGGGCAGGGACACCCTACCCTAGATCAGGCTGCCCACAGCCTCATCCAGCCTGGCTGCAAACACCTCCAGGGATGTGGCCCCCAACCGCCTTCCTTAGCACACCAGCATAGAAGTTGCATATCCTTCCTCAACAAACATTTAAGATTTTTTTAGGGGTGGATAGGAAAGGAGAAGGTTACCAAGCTGTCTAAGTTACCAGTCCTTTTCTTCGAATCTATGGGACTTTATACAGCTGAAAAGTGATTAATAAGTTATTATACATTCACAGGTAAAATACAGAATATATTTTCTCAAGGCAAGCACTGTTCCTGTGGGGCTTAGTCAGTAGTAACCTGTGGCATAGCACAAGTGAGGATTATTTTGCCCTGCTCAACAAATGTCCGTACTTAACTATGGGCCCCTTCTCTTCTTTCCATCAATCTGAGTAGCAAGCAAACACAATCCTATACCTAACCAGCCGTGAGGCATCACAGAGACCTACCCTAACAGTATGCGCACATCAAGTTGTGGTAGTTTGAGGTGTCCCAGGGTCCTCTAAGAAAACTACAGAGAACAAGACCTATCCCAGGGGTCAAATCTGCCCCCCCCCCCCCCCCCCCCCCCACTGCCTCCTTGTGTGCCTTTAACTNAGGCCTTGCAGGCCTAAGATGGGAGGGGGGTGGGGAGGGCAGTTACGGCCTACTCTTAGGCCTGCCGAGGGCGGAACAGGTGGAAGATTCTAGACAGTTTTAGTCTTGGCTTAGCTTGTGGGTGTAGCCAGTCTACCTGACTGCATTTTGCATAAGCGCACTGTTAAAAAGAATCTCTCTTCAAGCTTCCAGTCAGCGTGCAGTATTTTCACCCTTACTCTCTAAAAGGAGCAAGAGCCACCTCTGTCATCCAGTCCTGGGTCGCTCATGGCCTCTATGACACAAGTGTAAGACTTGAATTAAGGATTTCATTACAGACCCACGGTGGGGTGTACTTGCATGCTTAAAGAATGTGTATAAGTCTGAAAGCCAAACGCTGTTGTCGTTTGGTGTTTGGTTGGTGTGTTTCTTTGTAGAGAACTAATGTCAAAGATGTGAATGGGACAATCTTAGAACCAGTGAGGGTTGGAAGGGACCACAAGGATCATCTAGTTCAAAAAGCTCCCTGCCATGGGGGTTACATAAAAAGCTTTGTGGCATCTTCTGCTTGCTGCCTCACTGTCTGTAGGAATAACTGTAAAGGTATCCGTGATGAGGAGAAAGTGATAAAAAACCCAAACATAAATATCAGCAAAATAGTGAAAACTATTACATAAATATCACGGTAAAATACAGAAGCATAACCACTAACAGTGTAACTTTGGTCACATTTGGTTGTATGTATCATTAGATCAGAGCCAAGCATGCTCCTGTCTCTTGTGGTGGTTTGAAACTAACCCTCTAGCCTGGTTCTAAATTATAAGCGAGAAATAGGAAAATTCCAAAGATGTTGGACAGGAAAAAAAATAAAGAGTAAAAGGTAAATAAATTAGGGGATTGGATAGAAAAGAACAATAATAGATAAATCTGTATCACTCCATTCGCTTGCAGGTTAGGATAAAGCGTGCTGCTGCACAAACTATTCTTCTTTTCCTTTCCTACTCCTTTTTTCTGCTCTGGCTGCTGCTTTTGACCTTGGCTGAAGCTCTTGTTATGGCTAAGCACTCACAGCAGACCTTTCTTTCTCTTTTCTCTCTTTCTCTCTTATTTAAGGGAAAGGGGCAGGAGAAGAAGGATGCTGCTGGTAGCCCCTTCTGGGTTTGTCCAGGGGAGTCCTTCTGTTATTTTTTGAATTGTAAATACATGCAAACATATTTTGTACATGTACATTGTATTTCATGGTTCTAGATTTTAGCTTCCTTGTAAATATAGCTTCATTTTGCTTCTTAGCCTTCTCAGCTAGTCTGGTGATTTATTTTGGGGGTAATTTCAAGTCACCGCATCTCTCTCCTTGTACTTTTTATCAAAACAATGAGCAGTGAAGTTCCAGAATAGAAAAGATATGTTAACAGGAAAACAATACACTCATTTGAGAAACTGAAGCTAAGAATTCATGGTGGGGTTTTATAGATTAAGAAAATGTGCAATAAACTCTGAAATATTACAGGATCACAGGATGTTAGGCATTGAAAGGGACCTCTGGAGATCTTCAAGTCCAACCTCCCTGCTAGAGCAGGAACACATCCAGACAGGTTTTGAAAGTCTCCAGAGAAGGAGACTCCACAACCTCTCTGGGAAGCCTTTTCCAGTTGTTCATGACCCTTACAGTAAAGTTCTTACTCATGTTGAGATGGAACTTTCTGTGCTGTAGTTTACATCCACTGCCCCTTGTCCTGTCACAGGGCACAACTGAGAACAGGTTGTCCCTTCCTCCTTGACACCCAGCCTTCATATATTTATATACATTTAGTAGATCTCCTCTCAGTTTTCTCCTCTCAAGACTAAAAAGCCCCAGGTCTCTCAGCCCTTCCTCGTAAGGCAGTGCTCCAGTTCCTTAATCATCCTTGTAGCACTCCATTGGACTCTCTCCAGTAGATCCCGGTCCCTCTTGAACTGGGAAACCCAGAACTGGATGTAACATTCTAAGTTGGATCTCTCTAGGGCAGAATAGAGAGGGGAGAATGTCCCTCAATCTGCTGGACACACTGTTCTTAATGTATTCCAGGATCCCATGGGACTTCTTAGGCACAAGGGCACAAGAAAACAAAATATCTTCTCCAAATAAATACTCTTTAATTTCTTCTTTTAATCTTAACTGTTAGGCAAAGTTTAAGGTCTTTGAAAAGTGCTCTGAAAAACCCTGAAATCCCTGTTGACAAGGCCAGCTTTGAAGACTATTGAGCAAGCAATCTCATTTAAAACTTAACTCACACAATGCATCAGAATAATTTCTAATCTGCTTCTGCTGATGAACACGGTTTGGGAAAAAAAAAAAAAAAAAGGTGTGGTTCTATAAGACACACACAGGAATCTGAAATACACCAGGCAAGTCAGACCCAAAGCATATCTTTCCACCATGGTGGAGGAGTGTAAGCCAGCATAAGCCAGCTTCATTCCCTCAACCTCGTCCTTCGTAACTGATGCTTGTGGCAGGACAACAGAGCTGATTATTGTCCATGACAAACTTTTATCTGAACAGCATCCTCAATTACCAAGTGGGCCAGATATTTTTAGTTACAAAGACCAAGCGTCCAGCAAAATTAAAATTTGGGCTGTAATTTTCCTTTCCTATAGACATAAACTTTTGTTTTCATGACACAAATTAAATTGAAGAATGCATGCCGTTAATCCCGGTGGCCTTTCCTTTCACAAGCTTTAGAACATACTTGCTTTGGATCAGGACCTGGCAACATGTCAATGAAAGATTTGTTGGTACAGAACATATCTGCTGCTATCTTTTGTTTTGTTTTAGTTTGTTTTTTCCCCACTTTGAATTTTCTGAGATCTCTCTATGTGATAATAAACTAAAATCTGCACACACACTTTGTAAAAGCAACTTACTATTCCAGGCCTGTATCAGGAATAGTGTGGCCAGCAGGACCAGGGAGGTCATTCTGCCCCTGTACTCAGCACTGGTTATGCCACTCCTTGAGTGCTGTGTCCAGTTCTGAGCCTCTCAATTTAAGAAAGATGTTGAGGTGCTTGACTGTATCCAGAGAAGGGCACCAAGGCTAGTGAGGGGGCTGGAGCACAGCCCTGTGAGGAGAGGCTGAGGGAGCTGGGAGTGTTCAACCTGGGGAAAAGGAGGCTCAGGGCAGATCTTATTGCTCTCTACAACTACCTGAAGGGAGGTTGTAGGCAGGTGGGGCTTGGTCTCTTCTCCCAGACAACCAGTGACAGAACAACAGGACACAGCCTCAAGCTGCAAAAGGGCAGGTTTAGGTTGGATGTTAGGAAGTTCTTCACAGCAAGAGTAACTGGCATTTGGAATGGGCTGCCCAAGGAGGTGGTGGAGTCACCATCCCTCTAAGTGTTTAAAAGGAGACTGGATGAGGCAATTAGTGCTGCGGTTTAGTTAATTAGAAGGTGTTAGGTGATAGGTTGGACTAGATGATCTTGAAGGTCTTTTCCAACCTGGTTAATTCTGTGACTCATTCCAATACACACATTCTCTAAGTTTACACTGACAGGACTTCCCTCGCAACTAATATAAAGCTGTAGTTAGGTTATAAAAGATCTTTCTGCTTCTCAGTTGCTGAAGTACCACAGAGAATTGCAGGGTAAAAATTAATTATTTTGCCCTCATATCAGGGCTGGAACAGCATACTGTAGCTTGCTAATACACTGCATGAACTAAAAACAAAACATCAAATAGCTTTGTCAGTTTAAAGAGTACTTTCTGTTTGAGGGGAGGGAGAGGTGGGAAGGGGTGCTTATGTAAATGAGGCAGAGAAACTACAGAGAAGAAACAGATGCAAGCATATAATTAAAATCTATATCATAATGCCTACATACAAACCAACTGAGATTACAGGACCAATATTGATTCTAGCACCAAAATTCTTCATTGTCAAGTTTCTACAACTTAATAGCGTTCTTTTAAAATACGCTTTTCATGTGTAATCTCTATTGCAGCACAATGGGCCCAAGATTTTTCAAAGATGGACTTTTTATCAAGCAAAAAGCAAAAACTTTTCTTAAACTCTGATCCCAGCTGTTTGATGTGATCCAAGCAGCTGAGCATCTGAAGCTACATAGTTTCACAGAAGCTTGCACAAAGCCAGAAATCCTTTTGCATGTTATATGGTACGGTTTGAGAGCTACGTGGCCAGATGTTAAAGACTGAAATTCACACTTGGTTTTGACCTTCCTAAGTGTGATAATTTTAAGATGATGAGCCGGAATATATTTACTTCTGTATTGAAAGGGAAACGGTGCCCTGCTGTCAGGGAAGCCAATTATTCCACAAACATTTTACCTGTGTTTTGTTTTACCATCAGGAGTTTTGATGTGATAAGAAAGAGGTTCCTTCAGAAAGAGGAAAAGCTGCATCTTTATTAAATCAGAACAGATTCAGACACTTGTCATTCTCCCCAAACTGCAGACGATTATGAGGCCTAAGACACGAATTATGAGCAAAGCTTAGGAGTTTTGTTTTGTTTTTTTAAAGGCTCTGGCAGTCTCATGTGTCAGACAGGCATCTGTATTATGCACATCCAGCAGGGGACAAAGATCAGAAATTTAAAGGAGCTGTTTGTGATTTTGGATGGGATGTGGCACACAGATGAAAGAGCAAACATTTTTCCCCTTGGTTTAATGCTAGCACTAGATTCCTAAATTAAGCCCAGCAGGAAACAAACATCCACCACAGATTTCAAAAGACATCTCACATCTTTGTATTAAAATGTGTTATTTTAAGAGTCCCAAATGCTGCATGTCTGATTTTTATTAAATCCAGAGCCAACATAGGAAGTGTTATTTGATTTACTTTAAAAGAACACAGAAAATATTAGTAGACAATGTGATGTAAATTGCAGGAAGTCAAAAGAAAATTGAGGAGAAGGAGATAATGGGTCTGATGCTATTATCTATAAGAATACTATGGTCACAGGCTTAAAAAAAAAATTACTTTGATGACCTTGAGAGCTTGCACAGCCTAAAGAACATACAGTGAGTGGATTTTCCTGGGGGATGGAAGGAGGGCAGTCTCAATTTTTCTTTTCCAAATGGACTAGGGAGATGCTTCTGATAGGCACTTCTGACTTCCTTCTACACCAAAGAGCAACAACTTTGTATTCTGTGGAAGGAAAAACTAGACATTACTCTGTGTGTTGCTCACCCATTTTATGTGTGGTTCTTGGCAATAAGATCAAAAATTCTAGATTCATATACAAACATAGTTAAAATGCCCAACGCTAAAAATCCTTTTCTTCTCACACTCAATCTTTCTTTATACAAAATGTAAAAGCACAAGGATAGGACTTTGCCTGCTTCAGTCACTGAGCAGATACATGTGTGTATTAAATATGTAAGTTCTTTCCCACTGACTTTGATGATGTTTTAAGACTAAAAAAAAGAGCAGGCAGCTTACAGGAGACGAAAGACATAACTGTAAAGGATGCTTATTCAGAAGATTAAAAAAAAAAACCACCAAAACCAAAACTACCTCACAAAGTCTGAGATGCTGCTAGGTATTTATTTAAAGAAATACTTCCTTGAAGGGACTTAGACTTTAATAGTTCAAATAAGTTTCTCCTCCTATCAACTGTAGCTGGAAATAAATTTGGGGTTGAGGTTTTTTTAATTGCAAAGCTGATAAAAAAATACAACAACACATTCTAGATCAGGCAAAATGTATTATTATTGCAAACAGAATAACCCAAGTTCTTCTGTAAATGAAGTCAGTTTCGTGGAGGATCTGTCCCAGGAGGTCCAGCAACTCTTGAGAGAATGTTCCCTGCTCCACAGCTGTACAGTCCAGTATTTCACCTATAAGGAGTAGGCCAATGAAGTAAATCTGCAAAGTGCACACCATGACATATCCCCCCGATTTTACTTATGTGACCACAGGGAGGACATGACAAAATGGGAGGGGAATTTCACTCCAGTCCTAGCTGTTCAAGTCTGTGAATTGCAAGGAAACCCTTCCCAGTAGAATGCTGCCCCAGTTTCCAGTGGAAAAGCTCCCAAAAAGAGCACACAAATTACCATTGTTTCTGATCATCTTGAAGGGACCTCCAAGCATTCTTACAATAAGCATATGATTCCGATCACTATTATTCTAATCAGGATTAGAGGGGACCTGCCTTTAACCAGGTGGAGGAGAGGGCCAATCAGGCTGTGTGGATCAGATGGCCTGGTATGCCAAAACCACAAGAGTATAAAGTTTTAGTAGGTATGGGTGCACAGTGTCATCTGATGCCATCAAACTATGAGAGGGTGTAACCTATCTGTATTTCTTGTGTGATAGAGTGTTCCCAACAACTGAGTGTTTTAGAAGGTGGGATGAGTGTAACTGGGAAAAAATGGCACAAATATTCTGCTGTGACTGGTCCAGGGCTCCTGTGCATCCTTGGTATAGACTATCTTAGGAGAGGATATTTCAAGGATCTGAATAAAGGAAAAAATAGTTGCCTCAGTGTCTCAGAGGACTTTTATATAGTGAGGCTGCTAAACATTAAAAATCATGAGTGCTATTACAACAGGGGCAATATCATATCAGTTGAGATTCCCTGACTCTTATTCATTAACTAATTCAACACTGAGAAGTGATCACTAAAACCCAATTCATCCTTCTACAGTTCCATATGGCCAGCACAGAAATCCAATGGTGAATGGAGACTGACACTGGACTACTGTGGCCTGAATGAGGTTATAACAGCAATGAGTGCTGCAGTGACAGACATGCTGGAGCTCCAGTACCAGCTGGAGTCAAAAGCAGCCAATGGAATGCCATAACTGACATCATTAATGCATTGTTCTCCACTTCCATAGCACTAGAATGCAGGCCACAGTCTGCTTTTACTCGAAGAGGTGCCCACTATACCTGGAACCAACTGCCCCAGTGTTGGAAACTCAGCCTCACCATTTGCCATGGACTGATCAGACTGTACTGGCACAGGGCAGAGCTCTGGAACACTTGCAATACATTGATGACATCATCATCTGGCATGAAGTTTTTTGAGAAAGGGAAGAAAATAACACAGAGTCTTCTGAAGGCTGGTTTCACTATAAAGTGAAAGGTCAAGGGATCTGCATGAGAGATCCAGTTTACAGGGATAAAATGGCAAGATGAGCATCATAGGGTTGCAATGGATGTCATCACCAAGGCTGTAGCCATGCCTCCACTCACCAAAATGAAGGAAAGTCAGGCTTTCTTGGTGTTGTGGGTTTCTAGAGGATGTATATTCCAGACTACAGTCTTATTTGTGAGCACTCTCTACCAAGCGACTCAGAAGAAGAATGATCTTCAATGGAGTTTTGAGCAGCAGCAGGGATTTGAACAAATCAAACAAGAGATTGTGCATGCAGTAGCCCTTGAGCCAGTCTGGACAGGACAAGATGTTACAGATGTGCTCTAAACTGCTTTCATAGAAATATGACTATATATTTTTAATTTTTAATATTAAAATATTTATTCATTACTACTATTAAAAATTATTGTCTGAAACTTATTAACAATAATTACAGGTTTGGATGTTTGGGGGTGACAACTATTTATACAAGGGGGTAGCTAGAGGCAAACATAAACAGTGTTAAACAGTTTTCAAACAATTCAAACTAGCAAAATGCAAAACAGTAAGCTGGAAATTCTTGAGGTGCAGTGTGCCACTTGCCCTCTAGGGGGACTCGAGAGGCTCCTCTCTGCTAAAAGCATAGAAAGTAGAGAGAACTTTCATTACAGATTAAGTAGAGAACTTATTACAAAGAGGCTTTAGAGAATATTTACTTACAAATTAGTATCTCTGGATTTGTGGGGCTGCATTATAGTTCAGACAGTACCCAGAACACTTGAAGGGGTAGTGTCATCAGTACGGTAACCAGCAAAAGGTGTTAGAGTTTCCTAGGACTCTGTCAGGGAGCTGGGGCTTGCATGGTCTCTGACCTGGTCTTAGTCCATTCTCAAGCAGATGGTTTCCTCCTAGGATTCCAAGCTCGGAATGGATATTTGCAGGCATTCAGGCAAGCACAGTGTCTTGTTAGCTGTTAGGCAGTAACCTGCTCTCTCTCACCACGCAAACTGTGGTGAGATCTGTGTTAGTGGGTGCTCAGGCTGGGAGCAACTTTCAATAGCTGTAACTTCTAGTGGCAGTAATATAACTTTCTCAGGGGCACTTGGCTCTCCTGTTCTGACCCCTTCTGCACAGTCTAGGTTGTCGTTACCTGTCCGCAGGGTTGTTCACACTAAGGCTGGTTGTGGGTTTCAGGCAGCTTTCAGCCATGACTCTTGCCTACACTGTGGGTATTATGCCTCTCCCTGGTAAACCGAGGCATGGCAAAGTTTCCAGGTAGACAAGCTAGAAGCATCAAAGCTTGGTATAGCAGTATAGCAGCAAGGCTGGTCTTGAAGCAGGAAGGCTTTCTGGTCCCAAAGGCAACAAGGCAAGGCAAGGCAAGGCAAGGCAAGGCATAGCAAGATGAGGCATGGCAAGTTGTTTACAACTTTTGGTCTACTTTTAACAATTGTCTGAGTCTTAATTGCTCCAATGGATAACTGAGATAAGCATGTCCATTAACCAATCAGCATGGCACTTTGCCAGAACTAACCACATTAGGTGAAGCCATAGGCTTGCTTTACCTCAATCTGGGAAAACATAGCTCTTGCATGAGGCAGGCACAAGCCAAGTGCATGTACCTTGTTTAGCACAGGATGTAAACAACAGTAAAACAAGTCTGGGCAAGCCAGGGTGTTTAGACTCAGTGGCTCCAGGTTCTTTGTCCTCTTCCAGCATCTCTCCCCACTCCAGAAGAGGGAGAGGGGAGCAGGCAACTATGCCTGGACATGCCTATTTTTGGCCTACCACAACAACAGCAGGCAGGAAGAATAGTCCTACCTGGAGCCTTTGACAGAAAACATCTGGGAAGACCTGAGGTCAACCCCTAGGATTCTGGAGTTGATGCTACAAAGAAGCTGAATCCAACTACACCCTGACTGAAAAAAACAACACTCTTAAAGCACATCTCCACCTGAATACATGGTGATTCCATATTGTTCTAAATATACATGCAGTATAATCTAAATAGAAAGGGTATTCTAAACCAGAAATAAATACAATATACTTACAAGCCAAAATAATTCCTTAAGAAAGGCCTCAAGAAAAAGCTATAAAATTCAGCCTGCCCCCAAAAGGTGATTGCTATGCATGGCCCAAAAGCATTATGGCATGGTTTGACTAGCCTTTCTGAAAAAAAAAAAAAATAGACCCTAAGAGACTTTCTCTCAATTATGGAGTCCAGCCTAAGTGCCTTTATACCGGCCACAATCTCTCAATATGCAGCTGTAAGGAAGCACCTAATAGGTAACAGTGACGCTCTCAAAACACTTTTTGGTCTCATCACCACTGTAGTGACTAACCACGTCTTGTTAAACATGCACACTCAAAATCTGGAAAAAGATTTTTACTGGAAATAAACAGAAAGCTGAGCTGACATAAACTTTGGTGAAATTAAACAGCTCAGCACTTTGGTAGCTTTTTAAATGCAAAATTCATCTTTAGGGGCCAATAAACGGACTAAAAACGCTTCGCTTTTAAGAGAAAACGATGAAGCCCTCAATTTTAAACTATAAATCATCACTCTTCAAAAGCTACTTCAAAAACAGTTAAAAGATTTTTTAAATGGTAAATGTAAATCACAACTGTTTTCATGGAAATGATGGTTTATCTTTAACACTGCACTGTCAATAGCTTTATTGTCACTGGAAGAAGTGAAATGCAAGAAGTTTGGTATAATTACCTGAGTATATTCAGTATTTTAAATTGATCAAATGACACAAATTGATTTTTTAAAGATTCAGCTTAGGGGAAGTAAGGAGGTGATGTCTGGGAGAAAAACATCAGTTCTGTCTTCAGAGTGGAACTGATTATATGTTACAGATTGCTTATGCTCCAGGACTACAAAAAAATTGCAGGTGACTTTGGTTACTAAAGGAGCCATCAGTCAGCTTGAATTATTGACGTATTTTTGTGTAGTGTAGCTTCAAATATCTCCTTCAGTTTTCTTTTTCACTCTCTAAATGTAAACATTTAGAGCTATCATCCAAAGGAAGGTCACAAGGTTGAACACAGCAACAAGCTGTTCCAGTACCTGCAATTCCATCAAAACCAAACCCCTATCTTGCAGCCAGTACACAGGGGAAGGTTTTACTCCTTTTTTTCCATTAGCGTCTCTTAAGATCATTTCATATCAAGAGATAAAACCCAAACTAAAAATCTATTTGGGATTCCCAAATGCTATCAACATCATTGTAAGGGGACACCTATAGACTTAAAATCAGGCGATTCAGAAAGCCTAGCACACTTCATCTTTGTTCCAAAAGACACATCATACTGAAGGTGACTGGTAGAAAAAAAAAAAAAGAAACTACTTTATCTTTATTATGCTTTCCAGTCATACACTAACAAACAATCCCTTAGCACATGACCACCCTCTTTACACAGGATCCCATTTCCTTTCAGTACTCTGAATGGACAGTGATAATTGAACAAGTCATCATTAATTATTTGGCCTTACTCCTACTATTCAGCATGAAGCCCCATGTCTTGTTTACTGTGCACTATTCAGAGCCTGATTTGAACAATGAATTATTCATTTGTGGGTTTTCCTACAGTGCTCATCACAACAACATCTGAATGCATTACAAACATTAAGTGATTAGTTTTCACATCATCTTTGTGTGATGAAGAGAATGATATCATTGTATGCACATTACAGAAGCGGGGGCATGACATGGGGATATTAAAGCATCTGTTAATTCCAAGAGAGCAAATGGAGCCTCATGGGGCCAAGTTTCTTCAGAATACTTACATTTGGTCACACCATTCAAGTCCGCTTCAGTAAGACACATGGATCACACCCACAGGTCTCAGACCAGGCCTCTAGAAAATGAGGAGTACAACTGTGATCCTTCCATCGCCTGAAAACATTTTGCTTCTAAAACCACAGTGCACGTAAGACGCAATCAGACAAAAACTTCAACAGCAGAAGGCAAGAAATTCTCAGACCAGGCAGACGTGAATGGAAGGCAAACAGTAAAACACAACAGCAGAGGCACTGAAGCACAAAAAGAATTTGTGAATTTGTGTCACACTGCTTTCAGAGAAGGTCACACTTCAGAGAACATGCATCCTTTATTGGATGTGGGGGAAAACCATGACAAAGGAGAAGGAGGAAAAGGCTCAGATACTTAATGCTGTCATTTCCTCAGTCTTTAATAGTGAGACCAATTGTGCTCTAGACACCCGGCCTCCTGAGCTGGAAGACAGGGATGAGGAGCAGAATGAAGCCCGCCCTAAACAAACACAAGTCTACAGGGATGGATGGGATCCACCTAAGGGTACAGAATGAGCTGGCAGAAGTGCTCACCCAAGCCACTTTCCACCATTTATCAGAAGTCTTGACTGACTGAGGAGGTCCCAGCTGACTGGAGATTGGCAGATGTGACACTCATCCATAAGAAGTACTGGATCAAGTCCAGAGGGCAATGTCTGGAGACAGGTCTTATGAGGTGCAAGATCTGAGAGTCTTCTGCACAGAAAAACAGCATGGAAATTAAACCAACATAAATTATTTGAGGGTTTTACAGTCAGACTAGGATCCTAAAGCCTGTGCTTAAGCCTGAGAGAGACAAGAAAGGTGAGGCAGAGTTCTAGAGTGGGCAGATTCAGATTGGATATTAGGAAGTTCTTCACCATGAGGGTGGTGAGACACTGGAATATGTTGCCCAGGGAGGTGGTGGAAAGCCCATCCTTGGAGGTCTTTAAGGCCAGGCTGGACGGGGCTCTGAGCAACCTGATATAGTGTGAAGTGTCCCTGCCCATGGCAGAGGCTTTGGAACTGGATGATCTTTGAGGTCCCTTCCAGCCTTGATAATTCTATGATACAATTCTATGACTCTAGACTGTGAACTGGTAACACAAAGGCCACTGGTAGGCAGCAAATGAGAACACAGACAGAAAGCACAGTAGGAAATAGCAGTTCCATTGTACCTGGGAAACCACAAGTCTTTGAGTACATTCAGAGAGAAAATCTGCAGCACAGACATTTGATAGCCATGTGCCATCTAAAAGTTGTTTGTATTTGCACTGAAATCTTCATTTGCTGTTATATCACAACATTTGTACACCAAAGACTGCTTAAAAGTTGTCAAATATCTGGTATGCTGTGATAATTCATAACTGTGTAAACACTGAGAATAGGTCATTCTTCCACTACACACTGGTATTCAGCATCAAAATAATCTTCTAACATAGTCTTACCCTGACAACAGTATGCATCCCTCTTAAGACATCTTTTTTTCCCTTCAATACAAGTTTTATATGCCTATATATTTTAAGCCATGGTTTATGTTTTACCATCACCTAGGACAAATCAGCTTGTGTTCAGTGGGGTAATTAGAGGACATAAAACTATTCTTTTCTTTTATCTATTTTTTTTTTTTTGTCTGAAGGGAAAAAGAGCATACTTTCTACTTTTTCAATTGACCTGACCAATATGAAAGCAGTATTTATACTGGGCTACCTATGAAGACAAATGTTATAAGCAGATAAAATAAGTAATATATCTGCTACTATTTTAGGGAAAAAAAATTAGGTAGGAATTTCCCAAGTATATCTTAAGTGTTACTAACTTTGAATACAGTATTTCTGAAACTGCAGTTTAACATGGCTTTTAGAAACAGGGAGAGCTACACAAACTTTACTGTTCCCCTTCCCCTTGTCAGTTTCTAAAAGATCACTCTAATGGCTCCCTCAGACTGGCTTCAAGGAGCAGCATCAATACACTACAGGAGGGGCTGCAAAATTTGATACCTTCTTTTGTAGACTATTTCCCTTAGGCCAAAATGCAGAGCTTTCACATGAAAGAGGGAAGGGAATATAAAGGAAACTTTTAGATGTATGTCTGTCTTGCACAATAAAGTGAATTGTCATTGTCCCAAAACAGAGAGGGAGAGAGAGACACCTCTGTCCCCTCGAAAACTAAGACAGAAGCCTTACTATATAAACCCCATGATGAAGAACATTTTTGTTATAGGGAATGTGTGGTAACACTGCTAATCTGTAACATTCAAGCCACAACAACAAAATAGGAATTGAAATCTTGCATTTTTTTAAAAATATGTTTCTGCATTTTTTATTCTTCTGTCTCCTGAAGCTTCTAAATAAAATTCAATCTTAACATCAATCTCTTTTTTGCCCCCTCTCTCTAAACTGGAAGTGCTGAGAAGAAATTTGGGGTTTTGTAACAACGACAAACAAGATTTGACAGAATTCTTTTCCAGGAGCAAAGATCACAAATGTCACCCAATCTCTAGAGACTCCAGTCCAAAACCAAATCTATATTAAATACCTGTTCGTAGTTTTAATTAATCTAATTTTAAATGTCTGAGACTGATTAGAAAGAAGCAGGAAATGTGCCAGGCACTCTTTTCAAGACACCTTGAAAGAAACTGCAGTACTGTCTGTATTTAGAAACCATTTTTAAATTGCAAAACTAAAACCATATACATCCAAACTATACATTCAGCCTTCATTGTTTTCAAAGAAAACAAGTACAAAAACTACGAACAATAACATATGGTTTGTATATGAATGGAGTTTACATCTGTTGCTAGTTAATTAGTTCAAACTTTACACACAGTGGCATTCAAAGATGCAGGGACATGAGTTTTAAAAAAGAGGTATATTTTAGAATACTGAACAGGCCTAAAAATCCCTAAATTCAGCTGGTAGATCTTTCAGCAGAAGCACTTTCTCAGTTGAAGCCACTTGTCAATGGATTGGCCATGAACAACAGTCAGGGGAGCTGTGTCTTTACCTTGTTTCTCATCAGTTTGCTCTTATCTCAGTCACACACACACAAAATCTCACTTCCGCTACCAAGAAAACACACTTGATGGCACAGACCTGCTTAACCCAGTGACATAACCAAAGTCAGGAGACAAGACTCTGTGTTTCTTGACCTAGCCTTTATTTTCTCCCAGCTGTCACAGTAAGCTTCATGTACACACCTTTTAAAATCAGCAAATAGAATTTTCCCAAAGTAACCTCCCCTCTGTGGAGTTAAGTGTAAAATTGCATTTTCTATTTTAAAAACAATTAGTCCATCTATTTTATCATCATTGTGAGAGCAAAGCTCTATTTCTTATTTTATCTGGGTTTAGGTTTGGGGTTTTTTTCTTTCTTTTCTTTATTTGTTAAATACTTACTGGTTTAGATTAGTGATTCATAAATGACACCAACACTCTCCCCTTTTCAAAAGGGGAAGTTATTTTCCTTCCACAGCTTTCCCTTGTGAAGTTCCCCAGTTGAGTGAAGAAACCCTTCTAACATAGGAGGGCATTTAAACAAGACATAAATCAACAGGAAAAAAACCCAACTTCTTCCCTAAACAGGTGTCACTATTTATTTTGAATGCAAAATCCAGCAATCACAAGTTCAGAATATTCCTATTGCAACCTAATCCTCATGGTCCCTTGACAGTTGATAGTTTTTTGTTTTTTTTTTTTTTAAATAGAGTAAAAACCCTTGTAAGACCTATCAGATTTTAACAGTTTTACAGGACTCCCAGCAAGATTTTCCAGTACACTACTAGACCTTGTTTTCCTTCACATGAGCAAATGCTCTACTTCATTGATAATGTCTGAGCTTCATGAGGTTAGACAATTTTAAGCACTCTGGTGTCCAAGGAGAAGCATTACTTACCACTAACTTCCAATATGACACCCAGAAAGTGAGTGCCCTCCTAACAGACTTTGTTGAGCTTTCATAATCTCTGAACACAGCAAAATAGTGTTAGCAATATGGAGTCACAGGCATAATGGACAAGCTAATTGGGGGAAAAAACCCTCCAAACTTACATGCTTCCCAGGACTATCAAGTACGGTGAAGCACTAAGTCACAGATGTGCAGGCCACCCTGAATACACTGTTAGATAGGCAGGCAGATGAGGAAGAAGGAGGGAAGAACACAAAATGAAGCCATAGCAGCCAAGCAGGTGCACCTACAAACCTGTTAATGCTTCTTCTTACTGCTTCTGTCAAAAGACAGCAATGTATTTGCCCCAGTGTTGCATGTCTTTGACCTGAACAGAGATAATCTAATATATAATTCGCACAGAGGAGTTATTCCCTCCCTGCCTTCCAGCAAATCAAATTGCTCTATAATACATATTCTATCTTATTAGGAGGACATCTTTCTTTGAAGATAACTTTGGTCATAGCAAAATATTTAGTGACAGTCTAGGTGCTGGAAAGGTCCTCCTTGCTGTTCTTTCAGGTTTAGTACCTACAGCAGAACCACACTAGCAAGCAAGTTCTTCTCTCCTGGCGTTTCTAAATGTTTTACAGACTCAGGATGAAGGTGATGCAATAACAGGATGGTTTCCTTTCCACACAAAGTGAAAAGACACAGCAACTATTCAAGGGTATACTGCAAGTACACTAACAATGACATGAATAAAATAATAATTCTGATCGCTAGTACTAGAAAAGTTACCCTTATACTGAAAAGATGCAGTCCTGCCAAAATCTTTCTTCACCTGTGTGGTACTTGCTGAGGTGCCATTAATAGGCTTCCATACAGTAGCATAGGAAATTAATAATTTCTGGTTTGCATGGAAGTCTCTAAAATATGCACATATTTATCAGTCTCGTCCTACATGCATAAATCTACCTTTATGGATTCTGAAAAATGCTGATCAACGTGGCTTAGGAGAGAAGAAACGTACGAAGAAAGAAAAGGAATGAAATTACATGGGAATTTACTGTGTCTCTAGGTCATACAAATGAACCCATTTTTTTTCCCTCCCCACAATTAAATCTCTGGTGTTATCAAGACAATCAATTTATTTTAAGACTGTCAATCCAATATATAAATTTCCTTTTGTGCTTGAAATGCCTTTATCAGATAAGATAGCTTTTGTTTAAACTGCTATTTTCAGCCCTTGCTTTGGGGGTTTTGAATATACACAGCAAAGTAACTTGAGATTTCCTACCCCATTTTTAAATGTGTTTCTTCTGTCTGTTTGTATTTTGTAATTTCCTGTCAAATAACCTTAGCATAACTAACTTTCCTTGCTCCAACCAACGACTTTTATTTTTTTTTCAAAGCCATTCCCACTTCCTGAGGATGGTAATAAAACACTGATTACATTCGGCTGTTATCTGCCTTTTCTTCCTCTCCATCCCCCCCTCTCTCACTCCCTTTGTCAAAGCCAGCACTCAGGTTTCAACTCTTCATGGACTGAGAAAGGCACATAATGGGGAGAGGAAGCAAATCAGACTGCCCGAATCCAGATTCATTAGAGTTTATTGGGTCAATCAGCCGCTGAACCACAGCCAGACAATTAGGTTGTGCAGCCCCTGAAGTCTGGACGCGTTGCTCTCCTTCCAGAGACCAAGCCAACTCCGTAGCAGCCACTATAACACCGGCACACATCGGCACTGTGCCCTGCCGTCTGCCACAGCCATCCAGATGGAGAGAGGAAAAGGCTGCTTCAGATCAGTTACAACTAACTGATGAAGAAAAAAACCCCAATCTTTTGGCAGATTTTTCATGAAACACGTAAGCTGCTCGGGCTTCCTTTTAAATTCTCTCATTGGTTTGCTAGTGTATCACCATGCAGAGCCTATTTGCCTACATTCTTCAAACTTCATTTGTCTTCAAACTGTATATTTCTGTTTCAGCCAAACTTAGTCTTCACTTTCCCCTCTGCCTCCTCTCTTTCCCCTATCAACAAGACAATAACAGCCTTACCTATTTCATCAGTAACTTCTTTCCCCCTTTTCCTTATCTATAAACTTGTTGTAAACATAGGCTGAAGTCAATGCACTCGCTTCCTCTCTTCCAACTCCACACTAGACAGCATCCAGCCCAGCTTCCACTGTTTCCCTGTGAATGAAGCTGCTCTCCATCAGGGTCATTTGCCTCTTTCCAGGCAAATCTCAAGGAACTTACACTTCTTATGCTTCCTCTATCCACTTCCTATGTGGCCTTTCTGGTTCTTTTGATACTGCTGATTGTTGTCCCTGCTCTGACATTTCATTCTCACCTGAGGTTTCAAATTGGTCACTGTTTTTCTTGTCTGTGTTCTGGGTGGCACACCACATCGATGGCCAGGCTCCTCTTTTCAGTTCAACATATCTGAGACACCTTTTTAGCACAGCTTCAGCACTCACCTCTGCATTGATGGCTCAGGTGCCATGTGAAGATTGCCAAAGCAGCCTGAGGTGATCTGACACAAAGGCAATGACAGAAATGAAACTATATAGCTGGACACATCTTTTTCTCTTCCAAGCCATCTCCTTAGCACTTATACATATTCCTCATTTTACCTACCAGATCTTCAGGGTTTACGTTCTGTTACCAAAATAAAATAACTTGCCCTAATATCAAATACCTTCCCTACAAAATTTTCACCTCTTCCTACAATCAATGCTAGCACTGATGTTGCAGTGCTTATGGCAGCAAACACAAAGTCACCCTCCACATTCCCTCCTCTCCTTAGTATCAAATCCAGCTGCTCGCATTCAGCACCTTTCTCATAGTCTCAGGAACTCAAATTTCTCACTCTGTACTTTATGCTATTCACTCTGAAAACATTCTCCCCTTGAATGTCCATCACAGTCCAACGGTGGGTAATTTGACAGAGATTAAACTCCCTTGCATTCCAGCTTGTCCTCAGGTATCAGAGGGGCTGGAGGCAGCTGAGCTTAACTCCTGAGTGATGCCCAAGTGGACTTTTAAAGTCAGTAACAACATTCTCAGCAACAGAATGAAGACTCAAACAGAGTCAAGTGTCAAACAGGTTTAATTAACAGGTAACAGGTATAAATACCACAGTGGTCCAACCTACAAAGGGTGTGTGTTGCAATCACCAGAGTGGGGATGACATGAAGGGGAGCAGTGAGTGAGGGCCAGGCAGGATGGCAGAGACTATGGTATTCTTTGACAGTCCCAAACTCTAGCAGCTGACTTCTGAGCAACCTATTCTTCACATGCGGCTGTCTCACAGCCCAACGGCAGCCACTCTAGCAGCAGCTCTCATCCTAGCGGCAGCTCCTTAGAGCAGGGAACACGCACAAGAGGCAGCAGTCTTCCCAGTAGCTGACCCTTCCGCTGGCAGGTGACCTCCCTGGCAGGTCTACTAATCCAGCACACTGTGGCACCTTTCATACAGTTTCACACTGTTGCTAAAAATAGCCACCCACCCTGATTCCACAGCAGAGGACATGCCTGATGATATTTCCAGGGCTTGAAAATCTCCCTCTGCTGACACTGTCTCCAGGAAGCCCCCAGAGCCCTAAAGTCCCACTAGGGAGCTTTCCGGGTCCCAAAGCTCCAGGGGGCCAAGGTCTGGCTCCCTGTATTCCAAGTGATTCTCCCAACAATGCTGAGCCATATACAAAATAATTCCCAGTCCCTTACAGTGTCCCAAAAATGTCACTGCCTTTCGCCAGGGCATAAAAACTACAACTGCTGAATCCATCCTGCTTTCTCAGAAAATTCCCAAATAAATCCTTCAAATAGTTTCCTGGCATGGCACCACATTTAAAATTCCTTTCACTCTGTCTCTAGTTTTTTTTCTAAGGTTTACATAATTAACACAACAATCCTTGAGAACCACATCACACAGTGCAGCAACATCAAGCTACACCTGTTCAAGATAGCTGACACAAAGCACAAAGCATAGGGCCAAGAGGTGCACAGTGAGTATTAAAGGATTTGCTAAAAATGCTTGCAGTCATACTCTTGGTTTTCAAGTGAGTAGTTGGTCCCTAGGTCATACTAATCAATCTGTAGTTCCTCAGGTCCTCCTTCCAACCCTTCCTGTAAATAGGCATCACATTTGCCCATCTCCAGTGTCCTGGGGCACTCCAAATTCCCTTCCCCCCTCCTCCACCAGTGGAGGTTTGAATGGGGGAAGATGAAGGCCTGCTCCTCCTGCAGGCTTGAACAGGGAACAGGAAAAGGCCTTTTCTTCCTCTTCTCACACATGTATTCACTCATGGGAAAGCCTGTGATGGAATCTGGGATTGTGATTGGCTGGATTCTTTGTGCCCGCTATATATGAACACTAGACACATTGTCTAGGAAAGACTTAAATAGAGCTACCAGAAAGCACACACAAGTCCATCAAGTCCATTAGGTTTATTGGGTGCATTTAGATCCATTCATGAGTTTTCCCTGCTGCACCTGGATCCAGCTTCTTCTCAGACTGGCATATCCTGGTTTCCCGTTCCCTACCCCTGAGCTGGAAGCACCCTGCCACTGCCACCAGGAACACACCAGCAGTGAGGCTTTCCCTGCGCCGCTAAGGCAATGCTGCTCCACAAGATCTGCCTTGTGGAAGCTGTGTCTGGAGACACTTTGACTTTGGCAGGTTCCATTCACATTGGACTTATGCCACATGCTTCCACAATTGGATTATAACTTGCAGTTTCCAGAGGCTGCCACAAAGGAGATCGAGGGATCGTCTCCAAGTTCCTACTGCACCATGCTCTTGGCCTTTCCCTAGGGCTCTGCTCTGCCTCTGATTTCTAAGTGGGGTAAGGCTATCTTGTGGCTTAGCCTTTTCCATTTTCTGACTTTCCTAAATTACCAAAATTACCCATAAGCATAGTTGTGAAAATTCCCGACCAAATTAGAACCTATAAATAAAATGTAACTAGTTCTGTATATAGTTTTGGGGTGGCTTTGCAGGAAAATAAAAGTAATTCTATTTTTGTAATTCCTGCCTCATCAAATTATTATCAAATCATCCAGTCAGTTGGAACCTCTTAGCTGGGACCGACGATGAATGACAGAATGTGGCTTGATGAGCACATCCACCAGCTTGCTCAGTACCCTTGGATGGATCCCATCCAACCCATAGCTTTGTGTGTGTCTAAGTGGTTCAGCAGGTCACTAACAATTTCCTCTTCATTTATGGGGGCTTTATTCTGCTACCCATCTCCATCTTAGGAGGCTGGGTACCCAGCAAACAACTGGTTGCAATACTAAAAATTGAAGCAAAGTAGTATTAAGTACCTCAGCCTTTTCCTTATCCTTGATCACTGTCTTCTGTCCTGCATCCATCAAAGGACAGAGATTCCTCTTAGCCCTCCTTTCCTTTTGTTACTAATATATTTGCAGAAGCATTTCTTGTTCTCTTGCAAAGATGAAGCCAGGTTAAATTCCAGTTGGTCTTTGGCCCTTCTCTTTTTCTTCCTGACCAGCCTCCTGGCAATTTTTTAATCCTCCTGAGTTGCCTCTTCCTCTTCTTCCAAAGATCACAAATTTTTCTTTTTCACCCCTTAATCCCTGGCACAAATAGCACCATTGCATAGTAGACCTTCTGCAGGTTAGCAGTTTTATATGGCTCCATGTCCTTTCACTATGTGTGTAAACATTACTTGCTGGCTTGCATTCTGCCTGAATTCTGACAACTCTAACTTACACCCTTTCCTGGTAACCTTTTCTCCTTCTTTGGGACATAAAATCTAGACTGATATAGAGTACTTGGAAAGCCTCCCAACTTCTACACTATTCAGGTCCCTGAGCTCTCCAGTTCAGCTCACTTGCCTTGCTAGCAGTCTGACAAACTCAAGTTTGCTATCTTTCAAAGCCAAATTTTAATTAAGGACATAATTTTAATCTTCCCTTCATTTTAATTAAATCAATTCCTGATCACTTGATCTGAAGTGATTTCGCATCAGAAAGACCTTTTTTAGGAGTAGTCTAGAGGGACATTAACAGGATAAGAGAGCACATACCAAAATCAGAGCACGTTACATGGAAGAAAGAATTATAAAGTGATGAGAGACTAATGAAGAGTTTTAGCAATAAATACAAATCACAGAACCACAGAACATTAGAGGCTGGGAGGGACCTCCAGAGATCAAGTGCAACCCTCCTGCAAAAACAAGATTATTTAGAGTAGTCCATGCAGGAATGCATCTAGAAGGGTTCTGAAAGTCTCAAGAGAAGGAGACTCCACAACTTCTCTGAGCAGCCTTTTCTTCAGAAGTCCACAAGTATCTGAAAATGTCAGGTAACTTTTCATGAGAGAATCTTGGACAGAATTCTGATTCATAATGCAAATGTAGAAAAAACGATGAGGAAATATCATGTTTTCCTCACACTGGATTCAAGGACAAACATACCTAAGTTATCAGAACAGAAGACACAGAGAGGAAAGAGAAACCTACAGAATTATTCCTACTCTGAAAGCTACATGCAGAATATTCTCCCAGACACACAAAGTGTAAAAAGGAAAGGAAGAAGTCATACAAGTGTAGGGAAAATATGCCTGCTTTAAAACTAAAAAGCATGGTGATTGCAGATGACTAACATATTCCCACTGGTCCTTACATATTGAATGAAATATTCATATATCCACTTAGATGAATTCTTGCTTTTTCCCCAAAACTTTGCCTAGCATGCCACAACTTTTGTGGACATCCTACACCTACAGGTGTTTAAAGCAAGGGTGGATGAGACTCTGTCCAGCCTGATCTAGGGTAGGGTGTCCCTGCCCATGGCAGGGGGGTTGGAACTAGATGATCCTTGTGGTCCCTTCCAACCCTGACTGATTCTATGATTCTACGTAACAGATCTGACCATTTGAAACCTCCTTGGAGAGGATGTAGCTTCTGCCATGCTACAATTTAACAACGTTAAACAGACTTGTCTATAAAGTGCATAATCCTTGCTTAACTCCTGCATCCCAACACCTGTGGACATCTGTCCAACCGAGTTCCCCATGGGGACCCAGCCACTGAATAATTCTCATATTTACCATTGGAAATAGCTTATGTCATACTAGTTAGAATTATATTTACCAAGAGAATAAACACACAGAAGGATTCAGCACTTGCACTCTACAACAAAGCATGATGAACCAGAGCAGAGACACTGGCTCAGTGCCTAAATCCACTTGAACAAAGACTAGATAATTTTACCTTAGTTTAAAAGAGAGAACCTCTCCATCTCCTAATAGAGACTCTGCGAGGTCTAAATAAGTTTCCAGAAAAAAAAAGCTGTAGATTATTTCAAATCACCAGCTGTCAGCCAATAACCTGGATAATGAAAATCCACAGTTTCCTGGCTTCCTGCACACTTCCTTGCAGGCATCAGAGAACTGCTCGCTCTCTTATTTGTCTGCACCTAGTATGATTTCCTTTCTCTTTGCTTCAAGAAAAAAAAATATATATTTTTTTACTTAATCTGTAGGAGATGACAAGAGGTCAACAACAGTACCAGAGACTTTGCATATGACCTCTTCTTTTATAGGCACTGTTTGTCACAGAGATTCATTAGATGTGCATTTCCTAAACTTATTTGGTGAAGGATGAACACTCACAGCGTAGCTGCTTTAAACAAAACCACTCCGCTTTGTAAATAAGAAGCGATTAGAGAAATTTGCTGCAGAAATCAGCCCCATTAATCAGCTGGTTATAGCAGATTGATGTGCAGCCACCAGAGCTGTCTAAACAATTTTGTTAACCTTTAACAAAAACGTGAAGGAATATGCTGTGAAATAGTTCAGCTTTAAATGGGTAGGGCATGCTCCTTTTAGGAGAAGAGCTAACTTCCAAGATTATTACTTTATTAAGATTTTACCAGAAAAAAAATTGCCCCAAAAGAGCATTTTATAGGTACAAGTGCTCCTTTTCACAAATCCATTCCAGGCTCTGATAAAAATGGCACATGGCAGGACACAGTATTTTCTCAAAGGCAGACAGTATCTGGGGACTTGTTGAGAGAGGCTGGTACTAAGTCAATGTACAAAGTAAAATGAATCATCTAAGGATTTTCTTCAGCATTGTGTTCCCTTCCTCGGTGTTTGTTTTTTTTTGTTTGTTTGGTTGTTTGTTTGTTTGTTTTCTGTTTTTTCTGTTTTGTTTTTGTTTTTTTTTATCCAAAAGCACAGTGGAACTACAGAAGTCTATGAAACATGGCACATACCAGCCTGGTCACAAGAGGTTCTGAGGGACAGCAGACAGTTTCCAGCAAGCCACTCTCACACCCTAGGCCTATGAGCCCAGGCAACACACACTGATCTTCAGTCCACAGCTGTGCCTTCAGAGGAGGTTCACAAAGAGCAGGCATGGCCACATCTCAAGAACTAAGGCAGAAGAAAGCCAGCTGAAGAACACCCAATTCAGCTACACTGGCAAACAGCCAAGCTTGTACCTGTGCTCAGTGACCAGTGCCATCATCTCTAAGGCACCAGTTGCATGTTTACCAGGCTTGAAATCAGTGCCGCTAATAGCCCGAGAAGGGATGTGATGATTCAACACTTTCAAGTAAAAATAACATAAAACATTCTCCCTCCCCACAAAACAAACTAAGAACACTTTAAAAAAAGTCTTTCATTTGCTTTCTTTTTTTATATATTCAGAGAAGCATTTGAATTGTATTTCCAGATTTTCTTCCACAAACACCAGAAATAAAATTGACTAAAAGGTGAGGAGCAAGAGAAGAGAAACTGAACAAGCAAGTCCCTCAGTTGCTTTTTTTCAAGAGCTATCATTTTCAGAGGAACACCAGAGTAGACACTGATAATATCACACTCACGTCAGCCATAATACATCTCATAATACCTGGAAGCTCTGAAATCAACACTTGCAGGAGAAAACCTTACACATACAATCTTAGGTTACAGCTAACAACACTAAACCCAAGTTCATCCTTTCTGTAGCCAATAAAGACCTATTGCTTTGGATGCAGGATGTTGGACGCCAGCACTAGAGCCTCTAAAGCAGGATGCACATGTTATCGGATGCAGGGAATTTAAACAAATTCAAAGAATGGTCTTTATCTTTATATACATCTAGTTTTAACAGTTATCAACCCTGCTTTAGGCAGGGAAAAATTGAAGTTTGGAGCCAACTCTTACTGAAGTTTGATTCAGGTTTTAGACAGTCACGAGCTAGAAGGCATGTGATAAACTCCACTCTGTTACAATAGCATCCCTTGGTTATACTCAGCAGGGACATTTAAGCGACGAAAGTATCTGCTGCCAATCCCACTCACTGGGCAAGTTGCACTTGATCTGTACAGCCAATGAATAATAAATCAATGCAAATTACACCGCTTTATCAGTAACAATCATTTTCTGGTCAGCTACACCACAGACTAGTGTCTCTCACAGGAGACAAATAACCCCCAGTGACTTAAAATACGAATTACTTACAGCCTGCAGGGGAACAATTGGGCTCTAACGTATAATTTGCACCACTGTTTATATTTGCAGTGAATTTGGCCCTTGAAGTCTTTAGCTACAATGAAGGCACAAGCTGTTTTCATTACTAGTGCATGGCTTCACAAATTATTTTAATTGATATTTGAGTATTTAACTGTTAGGCAGCTCCCCATACCTCACAAGAAATGCCTTAGACTTGACAACTGGGTCACTCACACTCTGCTTCTTAACCACCTGTGGCCTTCCTGGGTGACAAATTTTGACTGAGATTACAGCTGTCTTAGGGTATGAAATATCAAATACAAAACAAAACTTCATGTTGGAACTGCACACATCTTTAAAGGGGAAGGTTTATAACTTGCTTCATATTGGCACAACATAAATCCATTCCTCTTTCAAAAGATGGATGGGTTTCACCCCTCAGAGGTGTCACAGATCTGGATAAAGTCCTTGAGGGCACATCACATCCAGTCACTGACCCATCTTTTGCCAAAAAGCTGGATGATCTTTGCACAGCATTATTTTCACAATCTAGGAACTCATCACTGAGCACCAGAGGAAAACATTTATGAAGCAAAAATTTATTTAACCTGTGCGAAAGACTTCCAAGAGCACAGAACAATACAAGATGCTACCATAACGTCAAGCAAATAATCCTCAGTTCAATTACTGTCAACTGTTCACTCTGACACATAAACTTCAGTCTTGAGTAAAACTCCTCCAGCAAACATCAATGGACAGTTCTGATGACTGATGACGTAGCAAATCATTAACAGCAGTTCTATAATGCTAAATGCACCCAGACACAAATCTGCACTGTGCAATGCTTTGGACATCATTGAGCAAATGAGGCTCACATAAGTAATGGCACATGAAGTCTTGTGAACATTTGGGCCAAAAAAACATTAAGAAGCACCCTAGTGACAGCATGCTGTGAAAACACATGGGACAGAGGGAGAGAAAAGGAGAAGGATGCCTGTGAGTTTACTCCAAGCCCGGCAGCACTCAGCTAGTATTCCCACTGCAGGAAAACCCAGGTTGGGCAGCAAGGCAAGCTCCTCGACAGTATCCGCAGCACAGCCAGGTCTATACTGGCCATGGTGCAAGGGCAGGTATGGCAGCCATGGGGAGACCAGCCCACCATCCCTCTTGCACCACTCCAAATGAAGTCAACATCAGCTGCTGTGGGGTCTGAGGTTATCAGGACACAGATCTCTGCAAATGGAGAAATATGAACTGTGGGTGTCTGGCTGGGCTTGTCTCTTTTTACGACCAAGAAACTGCTTTTGAGGTTGGCTTGACTTGCCCTGAAGGGTTTCCAGAGTGCTGTATAATAAAGATGATTGAAACACAGACTATGTCAACAGACACTTCCTTTGAGAGAGGTAAACAGGAGGACAGCACCTCACTCATCAAAAACAACCAGACATACCTATAAGGCACACAGAGTCAGCCAAGATCCCTGGGGGTTTTCTCTTTCCTCTTAAAAAGAAAACATTTATTAATTCTTTTTCCCAGATTTAATATGAAAAGAAGAAAATGCTGGCAACACCCACTATGATGTTATGTCAGCTGCTTATGACAGGTCAAATATAGTGCAACGGGAAACAGGCTCCTTGGGAATATGACCCTATCAATTGGTGCTATTCTGCTCTTCCATTCCTAACACCAACTGCTAAATGATGCTCAGCAGAGAGAGCAAGTCCAGACCCACAGCATTCTGCCAACCTGCCTAAGAAGAAACCACCCTTGTAGAAGAGAAAAGGTAGTTACATACCAGACTGTATCTCTTTTGATAACTCTCATATGATCAAGTCCTCCCATCCCAACAAGGAAATAAATTGGGCATTCTTCCTTGGTCTGAATGAAGTGGAAACAACACAGTGTAGGACAGCAAATAAGGAAGGAAGAAGTTTCACCTGTCCAGCTCAGAAAAGCAAGCAGAAACAGTAACCTGGCACAGTACTTGAGTAGCCATCAGGATGGTCAAAGTAAATGAACACAGTGACTGAGAAGGTAAAAAACTGAGATCCATTCAGAAAGCTACTAGTTTTTCAGGTTTCTATTTCTCTAGTTGGAAGATATGAAAAACCATCCTGTACTGTTTTTATAAAAATGCATTTCCTAATCTTGCCATCCTTATTACCAGAGTTCCCAGTTTTTCTAACTGACCAATGAAATCAATCAACAAGGACAAACACAGCAGGCAAGGCCGTTCTGAGCCATGCAAAGCACCTTTTCCCCTCCTGGCCTAGCAGAAAGCAAGATGTGGACTAAAACCTCTTCCAGGGCAGCTGCTCCGCTATACAGTGTCAGTCACATTTTATCTTAAGCTATGTAGTAATTTTCCTGGTACAAAGTGCCATAGGTCACGCTTGAAAAGGTATGGAAAGGCAAAGGCCAGGCTGCTAAAGCCTGTTAGGCAAGAGCCCTTTTTAGTGTTAACCAGCTTCTTCACACCTCTTCTCCCACCACCAGGAAGTCTTAACATGACTGAAATTTACAGCAGCTGCAACCACTACTAACTACAATTTTTAATTAGACCATTTGCCTCTGGTGTAATGCAGCAATGAGGAGAAAATGATGTCTCCGTTTTCTTCTAAGGCCTCTGTACGCAGGCAGGTACAGACAGACCTGAGCTTGTTCTGCCTGCGCTCTGAGCTGGCTGCTGGTTGAAAGGTGTATATTGCTTTGGCTGTATGCATGTTATGATGTGCACAAGCAAATAGGCCCTGCTACTCAACACACCTAAGCTTGCCTAAATGACTGCAAAGTGAAATGAGAAATAATGTGCTCCTGTAGCAAGCAAGCAAGGAAATATCAAAAATTACATATAAATAAATATACGTATATATTCTTTACGTCCAACACTTTTTCACACTTGTCTTAAGAAAAACAAGCTTGCCAGTATTGTTGTTGCCTTCTCATAAGGGTACATTTTTAGAGTTTTCCTGGCTTGCTGTTCGTTATATTTAGGTCATTTGCAAGTATTAAGCTATCATCTGCACAGAGATGATAGCAAGCATAACAGAAGAGTAATATTCAGAGAGGGTAAATCACAGTGGGTAGTGGATTATAATAAAGAACCAGTGAAGCCTGGCTGACCCTTATCAGAGTGAGACAGCTCTGGCTAAGACCTCTAAATTAGGGTTTACCACTTTTGTTTTACTGTATTTTAAGAAAAGAATCACGGCGAAATAACAGACCGTGAACAAGAACATTAATAAAAGGATGTAGTAACAACAAAAGTGTCTGTTCTTTTTATTAGGAGGTTTACCAAGTGCCTAACCAGTCAACAAGCCACTAAGACAACACAGTAAAATTAAAGTAATTTTTTTAAGACACTGGAAATCTTAGCATTGAGTATCCTATATTTCTGTTGTCTGACAATGATCTTTTCTTAACCCCAGCTCGGATACTGTTATTGGAAAGAAAACCAAGAAAAGGATAGGGACAGCAGGGTTCTCAAGAGCAGAGTAATCATGAGAGGAACTCACTCCTCTCTAGCACCCCAGAACCACATGAAAATATCCATCTTCAGGCAGTGTAACAGACTTTTTTCCTTGCTGTTGTTTTACTAGCTGAGCAGGAGCCAGGTGATTTCCAGCTGCAGCCTGGGGGCAAACAGTTTTCCCTGGCCTTCCACAGCTTTCCAGGTGGCCAGGAGGGCTGCTCTTCCCAGCAGGTGAACTACATAGCTGAAACTACTGAGTCCAATATCCAGCAAAACCCAGCAAGCCCTTCCTCATCATCATCCCCTACCTCCTATATCTTAACAACAGCAGATATGTTGAAGTGCTTCCGAGAGCAGAAGCAGCCCCACCTATCAGATGCTCTCAAACTTGCTCTCCTCTCAAAGATGCACATCTCTGCTTTTATGTTTGACTTCTGGAGCCCACTTCCCCTGCAGAACACTTAAGAATTGCCTTTGCTCATGTCATCGTAGGCCTGATTAGGTCACAATAGGCTTATACATGTCCTGGCCTGCCCAGACATGTTTCTCTGCTCTCCCTCTCTCTGTTTTGGGGAGAAGCAACTGCGAGAAAAAGGACGAAAGAATCTGGAGCCACTGAGTCTAAGGACCCTGGCTTGCCCAGACTTGGTTTGCTCCTGTTTGCATCCTGTGGTGAACAAACTATACACACATGGCTTGTGCCTCCTCATGCATGGCCTATGTCTTCCTCAAATTTGGGTAAAGCAAGCCTGTGGCTTCATCTAATATGGTCAAGCTTGGCTAACTGCCATTCTGATTGGCTATTCTGTGTCCAAAGGCCCATTAGCCTGAGGCTGATTTGGTAAAACTAAAAGAGCAGGTAACACAACATGCTTTGCTGTTGTATTCATGTGCTGCCTGCTACTGCCTGCCATTATTGCTTCTGCTTCTGGTAGTGATACTGCCTTATTACCATACTTTATAGCATTATACTTTGCTAAGCTATAAGCTAGTTTGTTTGACTAGAAACTGTCTGCTTCGAGTTTACCAGGAACCAGCCAGCAACACATCCGAGCTGAAATTGCACATTGCAAGACATGCTGCCTACACCTGAGAGTCCTCTGCCAAGACAGGAAGTCCTGAAGATACACAGACTGTCCAGGGAAATCAGGACCAGGTCAGAGATCAGCTGCCCCTTTCCCCAGCACCCTGTGAAGCCTGGGAAGAATCAGAAGCTTCAGCAGCCAACGTGACAATCAACAGAATTCCCTGAAAGCATTTAGGTACTGTGTGAAGCTGTAGCTAGCCCCGTGAGTCGGAAAATAACATTTTGTGAGTAAATACTTAAAATCTCTTGTAATTTACCAATGGCCTTCTGCCATAAGCAGAAAGGAGCTTCCTGAGTCCATCTAGTGGACAAGTGGTATAATTAAATGCAAGCGGTATATTGACCGCAAGAACTTTCTCTTCCAGTTCAATTGGGTTTGAATGTCTTTATATTGCTAGTTGTTATTCCTAGATCTATTTTATCCTTTATGTAATGCATTCCATGACCATGCAAAGAACCAGTTATCATTAAAATTAGTGGTCAGTGGTGGTGAGAGTTTTTAATTTTAATACCAAAATTAATAAACAATGTTATTTTTGAAAAATAATACATCAATTAATTGCCCCTTCATTACAGTTCACTCTTCACTTTCCTGCTTTTTGTCTCAAATTTAGCCAATGCAGACCTTTACACATGACATCAACTCACTTTTTGTGCCATTGTTACTGGTACAGAGGAAAAGCATGAGGCATATAGATAAATATTAGAGAGGAAGAACATGCATTACTCCAGTAAAACTAATCCATTAACATTAATTAATTCAGGAAACCCCCAGGGTAAAAACAAACCAAACACACCACCAAAAAAAACCCAAACCAAACCAAAACCTAAAACATACACACAAAAAAAAAACAAACAAACAAACAAACCCACACTACGACTCCTTTTATGGTAAAACCAAGCGAATAAAAACCATAAGTATCTTTCCCTATTTCCTCCTTGCTAGCAAGACTGGAAGAGAGCAGATCAAGCTACAACATCACAACTTTGCATGCTGCCAGGCTGCTATTCACAAAATGAGACAGAATATGAATTTAATCTTATTTAAAGTGGATCTGGGAGAACCTTAATGCTGAAGTTTGCTTGATAGTTTTGCAATTAAGATTTCAGACTAGTTGTTGTTTCTGAATACTGGCCTAGATTAGCAAGTCACCTGAAAGTTTACAGTAGGAAAACCATATGGGCCTATTCCTGTAGCTACATGTGTACAGTAATTATGGCATAGGTAAGCAATAACACATGCCCAAGGCATCATACTTGGTGAGGCACGAGGCTTACGTGCATATCTCTGATTATGACTTCAGACTTAAAAGTGCTTTACTGCTCAGACAAAATTGGTAGGCTCCTTCCTTGTAAAACATATGTGAAGATCTATCGCTATAAAACACATAGGTGCTGATATAACACAAGATTTGAAGTGTGAGCACCAGAACTGTGAAAGGGGAAAGGAAGATCTCACTTTAAAATATTCTCCTATATTTTTTGAGTGCAGGCCAAAGTAGGCCATCACTTAAATTCTAAAATTGCCATGCTGATTCCCAAAGCTCTCTGAGAAACAGGATCCTCTCTAATACATAATCTGCTCAATTGCTTTCAGATCTCAATTCAATCAGAACAGCCCATCACAGTTACATGATCAGCAGCTGTGGGCTGATATTCATGCTTGGTTATTTACGATCATAAAAATCAATAATAAGTGTTTCCCTTCTACATGGCTTTGTAACACAGGACCACATTTTACAAAAGTGCATTTTTCTGAAGACTGGTTTCTAAATGTATAGCATCAACTTCAAAGCAAATGTTTCTGTGAGGGCTTTTACAACATTCAAGTTCTTACATGATCTTCAAGGCTGCATTGTGACCTAGGAGGCAGCCATAATGAGATACAGACAGTGAATAAAGCACTGATTTAATTATGTTGTTTGATATATGATGACCTCATCCACTGGTGTTTATACTAAAGCAGTGCTTGAAATGCTTTATTGACATATGGGAAGGCACAGTCTCCAGCCTGAGGAGCTTACAGTCTCAAAGACAGAAACCAGATGAAGGGTGTTCTCTTCCTGCAGCTTATTGTAGGTTTTGAAGTGCTGCTCATTTCCATCAGGTCTTGCATATGCACTGAACAGTGGAGAGTGGGTTGCTGATTGAGTGCTCTAAGCTTGCTGGACAAAATAGCTACTGCAGATTACAGAAGAGGATTTCCAATATGACAGTTCTATGTTCTTATGCACAACTAGAGACAGGAAGATGCAAACACTGGTGGCGTGGAGGAAAGCTATAGCTGTTCACATCTCCACTAATTCGTTCAGTTTTGGAGATACCTTGTGCTCCAGCATGAACTTTTGACCCACTGTTGTCTGCTGCTACAAAAAGAAGAGCAAGGGACAGTTGGTACAACATGCTAGTTCCTCATCTAAGGACTTTTATGAAGACAAATGTGTTGTGAACATCTCACTTCCCAAAAAATTTAACAGTGAAGTCCTAGAGTTTGGTTAAATGTATATGTGTATCTTATTTTGCACTCTCAATTAAGATTTCCTGAAAAATATGCAGTGAGGTAACTCTCTATGGTGTTAATGCCATGAAAAACTCCACAAGGAAATGAATAGTTCTGTATTCAGTGCACCATCTGCCAACCACACAGTAAATAAGGCCATACAAGAAGTGGTGAGAAACAAAACATCAACAACCTACCCACTCATTAAGCATTAGCCATGCTGTGTGCTGAACGATACGCAGGCCTCGTAGAAAAAACAAAAAAGAATAAAAAATAGGACGCAATCATCTAATTAAAGGCAATCAAAACGAGTATTTACCAAGAAGATGAATGAGTAGCTTGAACGAGTAGCTTTAATTGCAGAATTTTGTAGCCTACAGTTGCTTGGGTTTGCAACCTTGAAGTTCAGCCCTGTTCAGTAAACTAGAGGTCTAACTTAAGGCATCATTTATCTTATTTTACCTCCACACAGGAAAACCATAAGGCACAAGCAGTTGCTGCACTTTCACCCTCATTAGGTATGCACACATATACAAGCCCACTGTTTTCACTGATGCCTATCACAGCAACCAGTCAAAAAGACAGGTTAAAAAAAGAGATAGCCCAGCTCTATCTTGTTTTGAGGTAATTCTGGTAGAAAAAAGCAGACACATATGTACTTGGAAGCCTCTAAAAGTACACAGAAGCTAACCAATGCAAAAAACGCATTCACCAGTTAGCTCTGAAAAATGCTTTACTTAGACTACTAGTAATATGTTTTCATCTTCTTTTCAAACTCTGGTACAAATTCAACTAATATCACTTTGTATGATCTCATGCTGGGATCGGAGCCAAAGGTTTCACTTGAAATCTTTGCAGTTATCAGATCTGGAAAGCTTTTCAATCACTTCAGTTTGAGGAGCATTAAAGAAAA